>OX392463.1:95484698-96084698 GCA_947623515.1 Neoascia interrupta
TAGTATAGATGACGTCTATAGTATAGATGACATCTATAGTATAGATGACGTCTATAGTATAGATCACGTCTATAGTATAGATGACGTCTATAGTATAGATCACGTCTATAGTATAGATGACGTCTATAGTATAGATCACGTCTATAGTATAGATGACGTCTATAGTATAGATGACGTCTATAGTATAGATGACGTCTATAGTATAGATGACGTCTATAGTATAGATGACGTTTATAGTATAGATGACGTCTATAGTATAGATGACGTCTATAGTATAGATGACGTCTATAGTATAGATGACGTCTATAGTATAGATGACGTCTATAGTATAGATCACGTCTATAGTATAGATCACGTCTATAGTATAGATCACGTCTATAGTATAGATCACGTCTATAGTATAGATGACGTCTATAGTATAGATGACGTCTATAGTATAGATGACGTCTATAGTATAGATGACGTCTATAGTATAGATGACGTCTATAGTATAGATGACGTCTATAGTATAGATGACGTCTATAGTATATACGACGACTATAGTATAGATGACGTCTATAGTATAGATGACGTCTATAGTATAGATGACGTCTATAGTATAGATGACGTCTATAGTATAGATGACGTCTATAGTATAGATGACGTCTATAGTATAGATGACGTCTATAGTATAGATGACGTCTATAGTATAGATGACGCCTCTAGCATAGATGACATCTATAGTATAGATGACGTCTATAGTTTAGATGACATCTGTAGTATAGATGACGTCTATAGTATAGATGACGTCTATAGTATAGATGACGTCTATAGTATAGATGACGTCTGTAGTATAGATGACGTCAATAGTATAGATGACGTCTATATTATAGATGATGTCTATAGTATAGATGACTTCTATAGTATAGATGACGTCTATAGTATAGATGACGTCTATAGTATAGATGACGTCTATAGTATAGATGACGTCTATAGTATAGATGACGTCTATAGTATAGATGACGTCTATAGTATAGATGACGTCTATAGTATAGATGACGTCTATAGTATAGATGACGTTTATAGTATAGATGACGTCTATAGTATAGATGACGTCTATAGTATAGATGACGTTTATAGTATAGATGACGTCTATAGTATAGATGACGTCTATAGTATAGATGACGTCTATAGTATAGATGAAGTCTCTAGTAAATATGACGTCTTTAGTATATATGACGTTTCTAGAAGAGATGACGTCTATAGTATAGATGACATCTATAGTATATATGACGTCTATAGCATATATGAATTCTATAGTATAGATGATGTCTATAGTTTAGATGACGTCTATAGTATAGATGGCGTCTATAGTATAGATGACGTCTATGGTATTGATGACGTCTATAGTATGAATGACGTCTATTGTATAGATGGCGTCTATAATATAGATGACGTCTATAGTATAGATGACGTCTATAGTATAGATGACGTCTATAGTATAGATAACGTCCATATTATAGATGACGTCTATAGTAGTCTATAGTATAGATGACGTCTATAGTATAGATGACGTCTATTGTATAAATGACGTCTATAGTATAGATGACTTCTGTAGTATAGATGACTTCTATAGTATAGATGACTTCTATAGTATAGATGACTTCTATAGTATAGATGACGTCTATGGTATAGACGACGTCTATAATATAATATATAGTGTAGATGACGTCTATAGTATAGATGACGTCTATAGTATAGATGACGTCTATAGTATAGATGACGTCTATAGTATAGATGACGTCTATAGTATAGATGACCTCTATAATATAGATGACGTCTATAGTATAGATGACGTCTATAGTATAGATGACGTCTATAGTATAGATGACGTCTATAGTATAGATGACGTCTATAGTATAGATGACCTCTATAGTACAGATGACGTCTATAGTATAGATGACGTCTATAGTTTAGATGACGTCTATAGTATAGATGACCTCTATAGTATAGATGACGTCTATAGTATAGATGACATCTATAGTATAGATGACATCTGTAGTATAGATGACGTCTATAGTATAGATGACGTCTATAGTATAGATGACGTCTATAGTATAGATGACGTCTATAGTATAGATGACGTCTATAGTATAGATGACGTCTATAGTATAGATGACGTCTATAGTATAGATGACGTCTATAGTATAGATGACGTCTATAGTATAGATGACGTCTATAGTATAGATGACGTCTATAGTATAGATGACGTCTATAGTACAGATGACGTCTATAGTATAGATGACGTCTATAGTATAGATGACGTCTATAGTATAGATGACGTCTATAGTATAGATGACGTCTATAGTATAGATGACATCTATAGTATAGATGACGTCTATAGTATAGATCACGTCTATAGTATAGATGACGTCTATAGTATAGATCACGTCTATAGTATAGATGACGTCTATAGCATAGATGACGTCTATAGTATAGATGACGTCTAGAGTATAGATGACGTTTATAGTATAGATGACGTCTATAGTATAGATGACGTCTATAGTATAGATGACGTCTATAGTATAGATCACGTCTATAGTATAGATCACGTCTATAGTATAGATCACGTCTATAGTATAGATCACGTCTATAGTATAGATGACGTCTATAGTATAGATGACGTCTATAGTATAGATGACGTCTATAGTATAGATGACGTCTATAGTATAGATGACGTCTATAGTATAGATGACGTCTATAGTATAGATGACGTCTATAGTATAGATGACGTCTATAGTATAGATGACGTCTATAGTATAGATGACGTCTATAGTATATACGACGACTATAGTATAGATGACGTCTATAGTATAGATGACGTCTATAGTATAGATGACGTCTATAGTATAGATGACGTCTATAGTATAGATGACGTCTATAGTATAGATGACGTCTATAGTATAGATGACGTCTATAGTATAGATGACGTCTATAGTATAGATGACGTCTATAGTATAGATGACGTCTATAGTATAGATGACGTCTATAGTATAGATGACGTCTATAGTATAGATGACGTCTATAGTATAGATGACGTCTATAGTATAGATGACGCCTCTAGCATAGATGACATCTATAGTATAGATGACGTCTATAGTTTAGATGACATCTGTAGTATAGATGACGTCTATAGTATAGATGACGTCTATAGTATAGATGACGTCTATAGTATAGATGACGTCTATAGTATAGATGACGTCTATAGTATAGATGACGTCTATAGTATAGATGACGTTTATAGTATAGATGACGTCTATAGTATAGATGACGTCTATAGTATAGATGACGTTTATAGTATAGATGACGTCTATAGTATAGATGACGTCTATAGTATAGATGAAGTCTCTAGTAAATATGACGTCTTTAGTATATATGACGTTTCTAGAAGACATGACGTCTATAGTATAGATGACATCTATAGTATATATGACGTCTATAGCATATATAGATTCTATAGTATAGATGATGTCTATAGTTTAGATGACGTCTATAGTATAGATGGCGTCTATAGTATAGATGACGTCTATGGTATTGATGACGTCTATAGTATAAATGACGTCTATTGTATAGATGGCGTCTATAATATAGATGACGTCTATAGTATAGATGACGTCTATAGTATAGATGACGTCTATAGTATAGATAACGTCCATAGTATAGATGACGTCTATAGTAGTCTATAGTATAGATGACGTCTATAGTATAGATGACGTCTATTGTATAAATGACGTCTATAGTATAGATGACTTCTGTAGTATAGATGACTTCTATAGTATAGATGACTTCTATAGTATAGATGACTTCTATAGTATAGATGACGTCTATGGTATAGACGACGTCTATAATATAATATATAGTGTAGATGACGTCTATAGTATAGATGACGTCTATAGTATAGATGACGTCTATAGTATAGATGACGTCTATAGTATAGATGACGTCTATAGTATAGATGACCTCTATAATATAGATGACGTCTATAGTATAGATGACGTCTATAGTATAGATGACGTCTATAGTATAGATGACGTCTATAGTATAGATGACGTTTATAGTATAGATGACCTCTATAGTACAGATGACGTCTATAGTATAGATGACGTCTATAGTTTAGATGACGTCTATAGTATAGATGACCTCTATAGTATAGATGACGTCTATAGTATAGATGACATCTATAGTATAGATGACATCTGTAGTATATATGACGTCTATAGTATAGATGACGTCTATAGTATAGATGACGTCTATAGTATAGATGACGTCTATAGTATAGATGACGTCTATAGTATAGATGACGTCCATAGTATAGATGACGTCTATAGTAGTCTATAGTATAGATGACGTCTATAGTATAGATGACGTCTATTGTATAAATGACGTCTATAGTATAGATGACTTCTGTAGTATAGATGACTTCTATAGTATAGATGACTTCTATAGTATAGATGACTTCTATAGTATAGATGACGTCTATGGTATAGACGACGTCTATAATATAATATATAGTGTAGATGACGTCTATAGTATAGATGACGTCTATAGTATAGATGACGTCTATAGTATAGATGACGTCTATAGTATAGATGACCTCTATAATATAGATGACGTCTATAGTATAGATGACGTCTATAGTATAGATGACGTCTATAGTATAGATGACGTCTATAGTATAGATGACCTCTATAGTACAGATGACGTCTATAGTATAGATGACGTCTATAGTTTAGATGACGTCTATAGTATAGATGACCTCTATAGTATAGATGACGTCTATAGTATAGATGACATCTATAGTATAGATGACATCTGTAGTATTGATGACGTCTATAGTATAGATGACGTCTATAGTATAGATGACGTCTATAGTATAGATGACGTCTATAGTATAGATGACGTCTATAGTATAGATGACGTCTATAGTATAGATGACGTATATAGTATAGATGACGTCTATAGTATAGATGACGTCTATAGTATAGATGACGTCTATTGTATAAATGACGTCTATAGTATAGATGACTTCTGTAGTATAGATGACTTCTATAGTATAGATGACTTCTATAGTATAGATGACTTCTATAGTATAGATGACGTCTATGGTATAGACGACGTCTATAATATAGATGACGTCTATAATATAGATGACGTCTATAGTATAGATGACGTCTATAGTATAGATGACGTCTATGGTATAGATGACGTCTATAGTATAGATGACGTCTATAGTATAGATCACGTCTATAGTATAGATCACGTCTATAGTATAGATCACGTCTATAGTATAGATCACGTCTATAGTATAGATGACGTCTATAGTATAGATGACGTCTATAGTATAGATGACGTCTATAGTATAGATGACGTCTATAGTATAGATGACGTCTATAGTATAGATGACGTCTATAGTATAGATGACGTCTATAGTATAGATGACGTCTATAGTATAGATGACGTCTATAGTATAGATGACGTCTATAGTATAGATAACGCCTCTAGCATAGATGACATCTATAGTATAGATGACGTCTATAGTATAGATGACGTCTATAGTATAGATGACGTCTATAGTATAGATGACGTCTATAGTATAGATGACGTCTATAGTGTAGATGACGTCTATAGTATAGATGACGTATATAGTATAGATGACGTCTATAGTATAGATGACGTCTATAGTATAGATGACGTCTATAGTATAGATGACGTCTATTGTATAAATGACGTCTATAGTATAGATGACTTCTATAGTATAGATGACTTCTATAGTATAGATGACTTCTATAGTATAGATGACTTCTATAGTATAGATGACGTCTGTGGTATAGACGACGTCTATAATATAGATGACGTCTATAATATAGATGACGTCTATAGTATAGATGACGTCTATAGTATAGATGACGTCTATAGTATAGATGACGTCTATAGTATAGATGACGTCTATAGTATAGATGACGTCTATAGTATAGATGACGTCTATAGTATAGATCACGTCTATAGTATAGATCACGTCTATAGTATAGATCACGTCTATAGTATAGATCACGTCTATAGTATAGATCACGTCTATAGTATAGATCACGTCTATAGTATAGATGACGTCTATAATATAGATGACGTCTATAGTATAGATGACGTCTATAGTATAGATGACGTCTATAGTATATACGACGACTATAGTATAGATGACGTCTATAGTATAGATGACGTCTATAGTATAGATGACGTCTATAGTATAGATGACGTCTATAGTATAGATGACGTCTATAGTATAGATGACGTCTATAGTATAGATGACGTCTATAGTATAGATGACGCCTCTAGCATAGATGACATCTATAGTATAGATGACGTCTATAGTTTAGATGACATCTGTAGTATAGATGACGTCTATAGTATAGATGACGTCTATAGTATAGATGACGTCTATAGTATAGATGACGTCTATAGTATAGATGACGTCTATAGTATAGATGACGTCTGTAGTATAGATGACGTCTATAGTAAAGATGACGTCTATAGTATAGATGATGTCTATAGTATAGATGACGTCTATAGTATAGATGAAGTCTATAGTATAGATGACGTCTATAGTATAGATGACGTCTATAGTATAGATGACGTCTATAGTATAGATGACGTCTATAGTATAGATGACGTCTATAGTATAGATGACGTTTAAAGTATGACGTCTATAGTATAGATGACGTCTATAGTATAGATGACGTCTATAGTATAGATGACGTCTCTAGTAAATATGACGTCTTTAGTATATATGACGTTTCTAGAAGAGATGACGTCTATAGTATAGATGACATCTATAGTATATATGACGTCTATAGCATATATGAATTCTATAGTATAGATGATGTCTATAGTTTAGATGACGTCTATAGTATAGATGGCGTCTATAGTATAGACGTTGGCGTCTATAATATAGATGACGTCTATAGTATAGATGACGTCTATAGTATAGATGACGTCTATAGTATAGATAACGTCTATAGTATAGATGACGTCTATAGTAGTCTATAGTATAGATGACGTCTATAGTATAGATGACGTCTATTGTATAAATGACGTCTATAGTATAGATGACTTCTGTAGTATAGATGACTTCTATAGTATAGATGACTTCTATAGTATAGATGACGTCTATAGTATAGATGACGTCTATGGTAGAGATGACGTCTATAATATAGATGACGTCTATAATATAGATGACGTCTATAGTATAGATGACGTCTATAGTATAGATGACGTCTATAGTATAGATGACGTCTATAGTATAGATGACGTCTATAGTATAGATGACGTCTATAGTATAGATGACGTCTATAGTATAGATGACGTCTATAGTATAGATGACGTCTATAGTATAGATGACGACTATAGTATAGATGACGTCTTTAGTATAGATGACGTCTATAGTGTAGATGACGTCTATAGTATAGATGACGTCTATAGTATAGATGACGTCTATAGTATAGATGACGTCTATAGTATAGATGACGTCTATAGTATAGATGACATCTATAGTATAGACGTCTATAGTATAGATGACGTCTATAGTATAGACGTCTATAGTATAGATGACGTCTATAGTATAGATGACGTCTATAGTATAGATGATGTCTATAGTATAGATGACGTCTATAGTATAGATGACGTCTATAGTATAGATGACGTCTATAGTATAGATGACGTCTATAGTATAGATGACGTCTATAGTATAGATGAAGTCTATAGTATAGATGACGTCTATAATATAGATGACGTCTATAGTATAGATGACGTCTATAGTATAGATGACCTCTATAGTATAGATGACGTCTATAGTATAGATGACCTCTATAATATAGATGACGTCTATAGTATAGATGACGTCTATAATATAGATGACGTCTATAGTATAGATGACGTCTATAGTATAGATGACGTCTATAGTATAGATGACCTCTTTAGTACAGATGACGTCTATAGTATAGATGACGTCTATAGTTTAGATGACGTCTATAGTATAGATTACCTCTATAGTATAGATGACGTCTATAGTATAGATGACGTCTATAGTATAGATGACCTCTATAGTATAGATGACGTCTATAGTATAGATGACATCTATAGTATAGATGACATCTGTAATATAGATGACGTCTATAGTATAGATGACGTCTATAGTATAGATGACGTCTATAGTATAGATGACGTCTATAGTATAGATGACGTCTATAGTATAGATGACGTATATAGTATAGATGACGTCTATAGTATAGATGAAGTCTATAGTATAGATGACGTCTATAATATAGATGACGTCTATAGTATAGATCACGTCTATAGTATAGATCACGTCTATAGTATAGATGACGTCTATAGTATAGATGACGTCTATAGTATAGATGACGTCTATAGTATAGATGACGTCTATAGTATAGATGACCTCTATAATATAGATGACGTCTATAGTATAGATGACCTCTATAATACAGATGACGTGTATAGTATAGATGACGTCTATAGTATAGATGACCTCTATAGTATAGATGACCTCCATAGTACAGATGACGTCTATAGTATATATGACGTCTATAGTTTAGATGACGTCTATAGTACAGATGACCTCTATAGTATAGATGACGTCTATAGTATAGATGACCTCTATAGTACAGATGACGTCTATAGTATAGATGACGTCTATAGTTTAGATGACGTCTATAGTATAGATGACCTCTATAGTATAGATGACGTCTATAGTATAGATGACGTCTATAGTATAGAGGACCTCTATAGTATAGATGACGTCTATAGTATAGATGACATCTATAGTATAGATGACATCTGTAGTATAGATGACGTCTATAGTATAGATGACGTCTATAGTATAGATGACGTCTATAGTATAGATGACGTCTATAGTTTAGATGACGTCTATAGTATAGATGACCTCTATAGTATAGATGACGTCTATAGTATAGATGACGTCTATAGTATAGAGGACCTCTATAGTATAGATGACGTCTATAGTATAGATGACATCTATAGTATAGATGACCTCTATAGTATAGATGACGTCTATAGTATAGATGACCTCTATAGTACAGATGACGTCTATAGTATAGATGACGTCTATAGTTTAGATGACGTCTATAGTATAGATGACCTCTATAGTATAGATGACGTCTATAGTATAGATGACCTCTATAGTATAGAGGACCTCTATAGTATAGATGACGTCTATAGTATAGATGACATCTATAGTATAGATGACATCTGTAGTATAGATGACGTCTATAGTATAGATGACGTCTATAGTATAGATGACGTCTATAGTATAGATGACGTCTATAGTGTAGATGACGTCTATAGTATAAATGACGTCTATAGTGTAGATGACGTCTATAGTATAGATGGCGTCTATAGTATAGATGAAATCTATAGTATAGATGACATCTGTAGTTATAGATGACGTCTATAGTATAGATGACGTCTATAGTATAGATGACGTCTATAGTATAGATGACGTCTATAGTATAGATGACGTCTATAGTATAGATGACGTATATAGTATAGATGACGTATATAGTATAGATGAAGTCTATAGTATAGATGACGTCTATAATATAGATGACGTCTATAGTATAGATCACGTCTATAGTATAGATCACGTCTATAGTATAGATCACGTCTATAGTATAGATGACGTCTATAGTATAGATGACGTCTATAGTATAGATGACGTCTATAGTATAGATGACGTCTATAGTATAGATGACGTCTATAGTATAGATGACGTCTATAGTATAGATGACGTCTATAGTATAGATGACGTCTATAGTATAGATGACGTCTATAGTATAGATGACGTCTATAGTATAGATGACGTCTATAGTATAGATGACGTCTATAGTATAGATGACGTCTATAGTATAGATGACGTCTATAGTATAGATGACGTCTATAGTATAGATGACGTCTATAGTATAGATGACTTCTATAGTATAGATGACGTCTATAGTATAGATGACGTCTATAGTGTAGATGACGTCTATAGTATAGATGACGTCTATAGTATAGATGACGTCTATAGTATAGATGACGTCTATAGTATAGATGACGTCTATAGTATAGATGACGTCTATAGTATAGATGATGTCTATAGTATAGATGATGTCTATAGTATAGATGACGTCTATAGTATAGATGACGTCTATATATAGATGACGTCTATATATAGATGACGTCTATAGTATAGATGAAGTCTATAGTATAGATGACGTCTATAGTATAGATGACGTCTATAGTATAGATGACGTCTATAGTATAGATGACGTCTATAGTATAGATGACGTCTATAGTATAGATGACGTCTATAGTATAGATGACGTCTATAGTATAGATGACGTCTATAGTATAGATGACGTCTATAGTATAGATGACGTCTATAGTATAGATGACGTCTATAGTATAGATGACGTCTATAGTATAGATGACGTCTATAGTATAGATGACGTCTATAGTATAGATGACTTCTATAGTATAGATGACGTCTATAGTATAGATGACGTCTATAGTATAGATGACGTCTACAGTATAGATGACGTCTATAGTATAGATGACTCTATAGTATAGATGACGTCTATAGTATAGGTGACGTCTATAGTATAGATGACGTCTATAATATAGGTGACGTCTATAGTATTGATGACGTCTATAGTATATGTTTAGGAATGGAATTAATTGCCTATTATTAATTTGTTATAACTTTATTATCCTCTTTAATTCGCCATTATATCTGTTTCATTATAAAGTTATGTCTTTAACATTCATATTATAATACTAGTTATTATTATAATTTTGCTTATAATTATTATTATTATTGTGCTTATTTGTTTATACTTAGTATTTATATTATGTTCCATAATTTGTTATCATACCCTAAGGTTCGAAATATTTCCTATGTGTGTTTGTAACCAATAGATTACTGCAAGCAAGTTTCACATCGCCCACACATAATTTGGAAGAAGAAATCTATCGTTGATACCGGTTGACAATGCTCATTCGAGAGCTACAGTAACGAGCAGTTGCAGTTGAGAGAAGCGCCGTTCTTTGTGTGGATCGTATGTAGATCGAGCATGATGCTTCGCTCGCTCATCGCATCACTCAGCCTATTTGGCCAGCAACCACCAACCGCGCAACATCGAATTAATTAAGTAGTCGAACCATTTATATTGCATATTTTTAATTATCTTGACTTGATCCGTGTAGCAAATAAAGCGAATTTATAACGTTTTGGAATCGTTGCGTTTCGTTTATTTTGGAATTTAGTTTTTGCTACATTGCTGATCAAAGTTGGTCCTTCAACTCGCCGGATCAAATATTAAATTTAACTTGGATTTATCGGTTTCGATCGTGGACATCGGGTAGTTGTTAGACTGGAAGCTGAACAGATTACCACGTGCATTTGTATGTACTATGTGGATTGGCTAAAGGTAAAACGTATCAAACAAAAATAAAGTAAATTGGTCTGGTGTTCCTGTTGGGAAAATCTGTCGAGGCTGTTGCTAGGATTTAGCTGTGCTCTACCTACTATTTTTGCAAGGTTCCTGTCGTTGGTGTTAGTTTGCAAATAGCTCGTTCGTTAGAGATGGAAGTGCTGAAACAAACAAGTGGTCATCTGAAGGGTGCAATTACACGTGCCCATAAATTCGTTCAAGACATTCCTGCGGACAGCACGCTTGATGTTTTAGAAACTAGATTGGAACGGTTGACGGATGCGTGGAAGGAGTTTTGTGGTAGTCAGAATGCCATGTACGAGTTTTCCGGTGTGGAGGGGTACGGTGATCCCCAGCAAGACTTTGTAGTCGCGGAAAATAAATATATTGAGGCAAAGGGTGCGTTGATAAAATCTATACGCGAAAGACTTCCGGTGCAAAAGGCTTCTGATTTAGAAAAATCTATGAGCGATTTAACAAAACAACAATCCGTGTTTCTCGAACAATTTGAAAAATCTCTTTCGGTAAAACGTGATGAAAAGGACTCGCCCGATTCTATTGATTTACCAAAATATCACATAGAACCGTTTTTCGGTGATTATCGCGCGTGGCCAGGCTTTCGAGACATTTTCTTAGGCAGCATAGATTGTCGGAAAAGTCTTACGGGTGCACAGAAATTGCGTTTTCTTAAATCATTGCTACGGGGTAAGGCTGCCGACTTGCTTAGTCAGACTACCATTTCTGATGCGAATTACGAGCCAGCTTGGGAGAAACTTGATCAGAAATATAGCAAACCCTTGTACATGATCAATGAGTACATCGAGAGTTTTTTAAAATTGCCATCGGTGGCAGTCGTCAATGGTGCACATTTGCGAAAGCTGGTTGACAACGCTGATGAGGTTCTTCGTGGTTTGAAGGCACTTAAGTCGGAAGGTAGGGATCCGTGGCTGATCTATCTGCTTCTCAATAAAACGGATATTGAAACGCGTCGTGCTTGGTTGTTGGAAAAAGGTGTTTCGGAAGACTCAACGATTGAGGAGTTCATAGATTTTTTGGAAGTCAGGTGCAATGCGTTAGAAGCTAGCGAACCTAAGTCTAAAGGGAGTTCAAATCAGTCGCGTTCCACGAGCAACATCAAAACGTTTACGGTGTCAAGTAACTCTTCGTGCCCAAAGTGTAAGGCAAATCACTTGCTGCCTCAATGCTCGCAGTTTGTAGCGATGTCTATCCCTTCTCGTCGCGATTGGGCTAGGGACCAGAAGCTGTGTTACAACTGCCTGCGCACTGGTCATTCTTCAAAGCGGTGTCGTTCAAAGGCGAATTGTTCCCATTGTTCCTCCCGTCATCATTCTTTGGTGCACCTACACCAACCAGTCCCTTCTCCTGTTGCTGCAAATGTTGTCGACCTCCAGGATGATCAAAGTTCACCTTCGTCTGCTTCGGTCCCATCATCTTTGCTAGTTAGTAATCATATTAAAAATGACTTCGGTGCAATTGGCATTTTGCCAACGGCTGTGGTACATGTCTTCGATGCCTTTGGGAAAATCCATGCTTGCCGTGTGCTAATTGATACGGGTTCACAGGTCTCGTTTGTAACAGAGGGTTTGGTTAGAAGACTAGGGCTTCATCGACGCTCTGCTCGTTTACCTATTTCTGGAATCGCGTCGCTTGAAGCTGGTGTTACTCATGGCGTTGTATCCATCGTTGTACATTCTCGTTCTTGCTCATATCAAATGGAATTGGAGGCATATATATTGAAAGAAATAACATCGCAAACTCCTCCTGTGCCTTTTGAACTCGACAAATTTAAACAACTTCATGCTCTTCAGTTGGCAGACCCTGGATTTAACACCCCTGGACCTATCGATATGTTACTAGGATCAGACAAGGCTTGGAGTATTTTGCGGGACGGTCGTTGCGCAGATGAAAGGGGGAGTGTTTTTGCCCACAATTCAGTGTTAGGTTGGATAATTACCGGCGGTGTGCCACATAAGGAGGTCGTTTCGTTGCGTGTTGGTGTTGATTTGGACTTGCTTTTGAAGTCATTTTGGGAGATTGAGGAGGTTAACTTCACTCCAAAGGAAAGGGATGAAGCAGATGTTCTTTTTTCGAAATCCTTCTCTCGGGCACCTGACAACAAGTATGTCGTTGAACTACCTTTTCGTGATGCAGAAGTAAGGTTCTCAAAAACCCTTTCGGGAGCTTTATCCAGGTTGTTTGCTCTTGAGCGTCGCTTTTTACATAACGAGGCTATTCGTGCCGAGTATTGCCAATTTATGAAGACATATGAGGACCTAGGTCATATGGAACGTATTCCAGATAAGGATGTTGAGCCAACTTCTGGAAAGGTTTTCTATTTGCCACATCACGCCGTTGTGACAAACAAAACGCGCGTCGTGTTCGATGGGTCTCATAAGGATTCCAAGGGCTGTAGTCTCAACGATAAGTTGCATATAGGGCCTCCACTTCAACGCAATTTGGTTAGCGTCTTTATTCAATTTCGGCTGTACCGGTATGTTTTCTGCGCGGACATTGTGAAAATGTTCCGTCAGATTTGGATCAATGAAAAACATAGGAATTATCAGAGAATCGTTTGGAGGCCTTCCCCGAGTGAGCCTGTCGGTCACTACCGTTTGAATACGGTCACTTATGGTACCTCACCTGCACCTTTTCTTTCATTGCGAGTCTTAAGGCAACTTGCCGAGGACTATAAAGCTCAATTTCCTTTGGCGTCCCATGCAATTCTTCGCAATTCTTACGTGGACGATTTCGCACCAGGTTCGGATTCGCTTGATGGAATTTTAGAATTGAAGGAGCAGCTTATTGGTTTACTTGCCTGTAGGGGTTTGCAGTTGAGCAAATGGAGCTCAAACTGTTGGCAAATCATCCAGGATACAGACGGCAATGAGGCAATTCCTTTCAACGTAGACTGTGAAGGTCTTTGGAAAAAGGTTTTAGGGTTGTCTTGGAATCCGTATCGTGACACATTTACATTTAAAATTACAAGGGAGGAGCTACCTATTATACCCACTAAGCGTACACTGCTATCTGAGGTAGCGAAGATCTTCGATCCTATAGGTTTCCTGGCTCCATCAATTATCTTATTCAAGATAATGTTTCAAGAGCTTTGGTTAACTAAACTCGAATGGAAAGATCCTTTACCAGATGAAGTCGCTCGGAAATGGACTTCGTATCGGTCGCAGTTAACCTGTCTCGAAGCTCTTAGAATACCGAGAAGATATACGGTAGATTCTAAGTGTTTTGATTTGATAGGGTTTTCGGACGCCTCAGAAAAGGCATATTCCGCAGTCGTGTACGCTCACAGTTACTCTGAAGCTGGGGCAATCGAGATTCACTTGGTAGCTGCTAAAACTCGGGTTGCACCTTTGAAGCAGCAATCGATACCTAGACTGGAGCTTTGTGGGGCCCTGTTGTTATGTCGTCTTCTAAATATAATTTCCTCGTCGTTAGATGTGAAGTCGGCCCGAGTCTACGCCTTTAGTGACTCAAAAATTGTCTTGAACTGGCTTTCGTCTTCTCCCCGCAGATGGAAAACTTTTGTAGCAAACAGGACATCCGAAATTTTGGATAGTTTACCCCGTTCAGCGTGGAGTCATGTGAGGTCTGAGGATAACCCAGCAGATTGCGCGTCCCATGGTATTGAGCCCAGTAAATTGCTTAGCTTGGATATTTGGTGGAAGGGACCCTCATGGATGCACCTTAAGCCGGAGCACTGGCCAGCATCGATGGAAGCAAACGAGGAAGTTGGGGAGGTTCCTGAGGAAAAAAGGAGACAAGCCGCAGTACTCACGTTGTCTACAGGTGATCATTTCCTTGAATATCTTAATGCAAATGTATCTTCGTGGCAGAGTTTCATTCTTGCGGTCGCTTACGTGATTCGTTTCGCATATAACGCTCGGGCTAAGGCTACTGCTGGAGATTTGGTGAGTGGATTTATTTCATTTTCTGAGCGTAGGACGGCTAAACAAACAATTCTGCTGTGGGTTCAAGAAAGTGCTTTCAAGGAAGAAATTCTTGCTTTGAGGTCGGGGAAGCAGGTGTCCGTACGATCGAAATTGGTTTCGCTAGCTCCATTTCTGGATGACGTAGGATTGCTTCGTGTCGGGGGTAGAATTTCCAATGCAGCGAACGTATCTTTTGGCCTAAAACACCCTTTCATCCTACCAAAGCAACATGAAACCACTAAAAAAATCCTGGTTGAAGCCCATCTAAAATTTCTACACGCAGGTGTCTCGGAACTGTTTGCTATGATTCGGCAGGAGTACTGGATACTTGGCAGCAGGAACCTGATTATTCGATAAATTGTTTTCCAGTGCGTTGATTGTTTTCGGTTGCGCCAAGCGACTTCTTCCCAAATCATGGCAGATTTACCGTCGTATCGCACCTCGCCTTCTTATCCATTTTCTCATACAGGTTGTGACTACGCTGGACCCATGACAATTCGATTATCTAAGGGAAGGAAACCAAAACTTTCAAAAGGATATTTTGCACTGTTTCTGTGCATGGTTACCAAAGCGTTACATTTGGAGGTGGTCACGGACCTTACCACAGAAGCATTTTTGGCAGCCTTCCGCCGATTTGTGGCTAGGAGAGGTAAATGCAGCGTGATATACTCGGACAATGGCACCAATTTTCAGGGAGCAGCTCGTAAGCTTTCGGAAGTCTACGATTTGGTTCGTTCCAGAGCACATAATGAGGCGGTGACTAACATCTTGGCAGCAGACAACATTCAATGGGAGTTCATTCCACCTCATAGTTCCCATTTCGGTGGACTATGGGAAGCGGGGGTAAAATGTGTCAAACAGCACCTCCGCCGCATCGTTGGAAATAATATTCTAACTTACGAAGAGCTTTCGACCATGTTGTCCCAAATCGAAGCCTTGTTAAATTCTAGGCCCCTTTGTGCTATATCCGATGTTGATTTAAATCCGCTAACCCCTTCCCATTTTCTTATAGGGCGACCATATACTGCGGTACCTGAACCGGACCTATTGAGAATCGAAACCAACCGGTTGAATCGATGGGAACTGGTGCAAAACATGATGCAAGGATTTTGGCATCGCTGGCAGACGGATTATATAACATCATTGCAACAACGACCTAAATGGAGACAGCCAAAGCGGGACTTTCAAGTTGGTGACCTGGTCGTCGTGAAAGAGCCAAATTTGCCGCCGTCGAAGTGGGCACTAGGACGAGTCGAACAACTTCACCAAGGTAAAGATGGACATGTTCGCGTGGTTTCAGTTCGCACTCGAGGTGGAGTATTTAAGCGACCAATCACGAAGCTCGCCATACTACCAAATTCCTGAAGTCCTTCAGGGGGAGCGGCGTGTTTAGGAATGGAATTAATTGCCTATTATTAATTTGTTATAACTTTATTATCCTCTTTAATTCGCCATTATATCTGTTTCATTATAAAGTTATGTCTTTAACATTCATATTATAATACTAGTTATTATTATAATTTTGCTTATAATTATTATTATTATTGTGCTTATTTGTTTATACTTAGTATTTATATTATGTTCCATAATTTGTTATCATACCCTAAGGTTCGAAATATTTCCTATGTGTGTTTGTAACCAATAGATTACTGCAAGCAAGTTTCACATCGCCCACACATAATTTGGAAGAAGAAATCTATCGTTGATACCGGTTGACAATGCTCATTCGAGAGCTACAGTAACGAGCAGTTGCAGTTGAGAGAAGCGCCGTTCTTTGTGTGGATCGTATGTAGATCGAGCATGATGCTACGCTCGCTCATCGCATCACTCAGCCTATTTGGCCAGCAACCACCAACCCCGCAACATCGAATTAATTAAGTAGTCGAACCATTTATATTGCATATTGTTAATTATCTTGACTTGATCCGTGTAGCAAATAAAGCAAATTTATAACGTTTTGGAATCGTTGCGTTTCGTTTATTTTGGAATTTAGTTTTTGCTACATTGCTGATCAGTATAGATGACATCTATAGTATAGATGACGTCTATAGTATAGATGACGTCTATAGTATAGATGACGCCTGTAGTATAGATAACGTCTATAGTATAGATGACGTCTATAGTAAAGATGACGTCTATAGTATAGATGACGTCTATAGTATAGATGACATCTATAGTATAGATGACGCCTCTAGCATAGATGACATCTATAGTATAGATGACGTCTATAGTATAGATGACATCTGTAGTATAGATGACGTCTATAGTATAGATGACGTCTATAGTATAGATGACGTCTATAGTATAGATGACGTCTATAGTATAGATGACGTCTATAGTATAGATGACGTCTATAGTATAGATGACGTCTATAGTATAGATGACGTCTATAGTATAGAGGACGTCTATAGTATAGATGACGTCTATAGTATAGAGGACGTCTATAGTATAGATGACGTCTATAGTATAGAGGACGTCTATAGTATAGATGACGTCTATAGTATAGAGGACGTCTATAGTATAGATGACGTCTATAGTATAGATGACGTCTATAGTATAGATGACGTCTATAGTATAGATGACGTCTATAGTATAGATGACGTCTATAGTATAGATGACGTCTATATTATAGATGACGTCTATAATATAGATGACGTCTATAGAATAGATGACGTCTATAATATAGATGACGTCTATAGAATAGATGACGTCTATAGTATAGATGACGTCTATAGTATAGATGACGTCTGTAGTATAGATGACATCTATAGTATAGATGACATCTATAGTATAGATGACATCTATAGTATAGATGACATCTATAGTATAGATGACGTCTATAGTATAGATGACATCTATAGTATAGATGACGTCTATAGTGTAGATGACGTCTATAGTATAGATGACGTCTATAGTATAGATGACGTCTATAGTGTAGATGACGTCTATAGTATAGATGACGTCTATAGTATAGATGACGTCTATAGTATAGATGACGTCTATAGTATAGATGACGTCTATAGTATAGATGACGTCTATAGTATAGATGACGTATATAGTATAGATGACGTCTATAGTATAGATGACGTCTATAGTATAGATGACGTCTATAGTATAGATGACGTCTATAGTATAAATGACGTCTATAGTATAGATGACGTCTATAGTATAGATGACGTCTATAGTATAAATGACGTCTGTAGTATAGATGACGTCTATAGTATAGATGACGTCTATGGTATAGATAACGTCTATAGTATAGATGACGTCTATAGTATATATGACGTCTATAGTATAGATGACGTCTATAGTATAGATGACGTCTATAGTATAGATGACGTCTATAGTATAGATGACGTCTATAGTATAGATGACGTCTATAGTATAGATGACGTCTATAGTATATATGACGTCTATAGTATAGATGACGTCTATAGTAGAGGTGACGTCTATAGTATAGATGACGTCTATAGTATAGATGACGTCTATAGTAGAGGTGACGTCTATAGTATAGATGACGTCTATAGTATAGATCACGTCTATAGTATAGATGACGTCTATAGTATAGATGACGTCTATAGTATAAATGACGTCTATAGTATAGGTGACGTCTATAGTATAGATGACGTCTATAGTATAGATGACGTCTATAGTATAGATGACGTCTATAGTATAGATGACGTCTATAGTATAGATGACGTCTATAGTTTAGATGACGTCTATAGTATAGATGACGTCTATAGTATAGATGACGTCTTTAGTATAGGTGACGTCTATAGTATAGATGACGTCTATAGCATAGATGACATCTATAGTATAGATGACGTCTATAGCATAGATGACATCTATAGCATAGATGACATCTATAGCATAGATGACATCTATAGTATAGATGACGTCTATAGCATAGATGGCATCTATAGTATAGATGACGTCTATAGCATAGATGACATCTATAGTACAGATGACGTCTATAGTATAGATGACGTCTATAGTATAGATGAAGTCTATAGTATAGATGAAGTCTATAGTATAGATGACGTCTATAGTATAGATGACGTCTATAATATAGATGAAGTCTATAGTATAGATGACGTCTATAGTATAGATGTAGTCTATAGTATAGATGACGTCTATAGTATAGATGACGTATATAGTATAGATGACGTCTATAGTATAGATGACGTCTATAGTGTAGATGACGTCTATAGTATAGATGACGTCTATAGTATAGATGACGTCTATAGTATAGATCACGTCTATAGTATAGATCACGTCTATAGTATAGATCACGTCTATAGTATAGATGACGTCTATAGTATAGATGACGTCTATAGTATAGATGACGTCTATAGTATAGATGACGTCTATAGTATAGATGACGTCTATAGTATAGATGACGTCTATAGTATAGATGACGTCTATAGTATAGATGACGTCTATAGTATAGATGACGTCTATAGTATAGATGACGTCTATAGTATAGATGACGTCTATAGTATAGATGACGTCTATAGTATAGATGACGTCTATAGTATAGATGACGTCTATAGTATAGATCACGTCTATAGTATAGATGACGTCTATAGTATAGATCACGTCTATAGTATAGATCACGTCTATAGTATAGATGACGTCTATAGTATAGATGACGTCTATAGTATAGATGACGTCTATAGTATAGATCACGTCTATAGTATAGATCACGTCTATAGTATAGATCACGTCCATAGTATAGATCACCTCTATAGTATAGATCACGTCTATAGTATAGATCACGTCTATAGTATAGATGACGTCTATAGTATAGATGACGTCTATAGTATAGATCACGTCTATAGTATAGATGACGTCTATAGTATAGATGACGTCTATAGTATAGATGACGTCTATAGTATAGATGACGTCTATAGTATATACGACGACTATAGTATAGATGTCGTCTATAGTATAGATGACGTCTATAGTATAGATGACGTCTATAGTATAGATGACGTCTATAGTATAGATGACGTCTATAGTATAGATGACGTCTATAGTATAGATGACGTCTATAGTATAGATGACGTCTATAGTATAGATGACGTCTATAGTATAGATGACGCCTCTAGCATAGATGACATCTATAGTATAGATGACGTCTATAGTTAAATTGACATCTGTAGTATAGATGACGTCTATAGTATAGATGACGTCTATAGTATAGATGACGTCTATAGTATAGATGACGTCTATAGTATAGATGACGTCTATAGTATAGATGACGTCTATAGTATAGATGACGTCTATAGTATAGATGACGTCTATAGTATAGATGACGTCTATAGTATAGATGACGTCTATAGTATAGATGACGTCTATAGTATAGATGACGTCTATAGTATAGATGACGTCTATAGTATAGATGACGTCTATAGTATAGATGACGTCTATAGTATAGATGATGTCTATAGTATAGATGACGTCTATAGTATAGATGACGTCTATAGTATAGATGACGTCTATAGAATAGATGACGTCTATAGTATAGATGACGTCAATCGTATAGATGACATCTATAGTATAGATGACGTCTATACTATAGATGTCATCTATTCTATAGACGTCATCTATACTATAGACGTCATCTATACTATAGACGTCATCTATACTATAGACATCATCTATACTATAGACGTCATCTATACTATAGACGTCATCTATACTATAGACGTCATCTATACTATAGACGTCATCTATACTATAGACGTCATCTATACTATAGACGTCATCTATACTATAGACGTCATCTATACTATAGACGTCATCTATACTATAGACGTCATCTATACTATAGACGTCATCTATACTACAGATGTCAAATTAACTATAGACGTCATCTATACTATAGATGTCATCTATGCTAGAGGCGTCATCTATACTATAGACGTCATCTATACTATAGACGTCATCTATACTATAGACGTCATCTATACTATAGACGTCATCTATACTATAGACGTCATCTATACTATAGGCGTCATCTATACTATAGACGTCATCTATACTATAGACGTGATCTATACTATAGACGTCATCTATACTATAGACGTCATCTATACTATAGACGTCATCTATACTATAGACGTCATCTATACTATAGACGTCATCTATACTATAGACGTCATCTATACTATAGACGTCATCTATACTATAGACGTCATCTATACTATAGACGTCATCTATACTATAGACGTCATCTATACTATAGACGTCATCTATACTATAGACGTCATCTATACTATAGACGTCATCTATACTATAGACGTCATCTATACTATAGACGTCATCTATACTATAGACGTCATCTATACTATAGACGTCATCTATACTATAGACGTCATCTATACTATAGACGACATCTATACTATAGTCGTCGTATATACTATAGACGTCATCTATACTATAGACGTCATCTATACTATAGACGTCATCTATACTATAGACGTCATCTATACTATAGACGTCATCTATACTATAGACGTGATCTATACTATAGACGTCATCTATACTATAGACGTGATCTATACTATAGACGTCATCTATACTATAGACGTGATCTATACTATAGACGTCATCTATACTATAGACGTCATCTATACTATAGACGTCATCTATACTATAGACGTCATCTATACTATAGACGTCATCTATACTATAGACGTCATCTATACTATAGACGTCATCTATACTATAGACGTCATCTATACTATAGACGTCATCTATACTATAGACGTCATCTATACTATAGACGTCATCTATACTATAGACGTCATCTAAACTATAGACGTCATCTATACTATAGACGTCATCTATACTATAGACGTCATCTATACTATAGACGTCATCTATACTATAGACGTCATCTATACTATAGAATTCATCTATGCTATAGACGTCATATATACTATAGATGTCATCTATACTATAGACGTCATCTCTTCTAGAAACGTCATATATACTAAAAACGTCATATTTACTATAGACGTCATCTATACTATAGACGTCATCTATACTATAGACGTCATCTATACTATAGACGTCATCTATACTATAGACGTCATCTATACTATAGACGTCATCTATACTATAGACGTCATCTATACTATAGACGTCATCTATACTATAGACGTCATCTATACTATAGACGTCATCTATACTATAGACGTCATCTATACTATAGACGTCATCTATACTATAGACGTCATCTATACTATAGACGTCATCTATACTATAGACGTCATCTATACTATAGACGTCATCTATACTATAGACGTCATCTATACTATAGACGTCATCTATACTATAGACGTCATCTATACTATAGACGTCATCTATACTATAGACGTCATCTATACTATAGACGTCATCTATACTATAGACGTCATCTATAATATAGACGTCATCTATACTATAGACGTCATCTATACTATAGACGTGATCTATACTATAGACGTGATCTATACTATAGACGTCATCTATACTATAGACGTCATCTATACTATAGACGTCATCTATACTATAGACGTCATCTATACTATAGACGTCATCTATACTATAGACGTCATCTACACTATAGACGTCATCTATACTATAGACGTCATCTATACTATAGACGTCATCTATACTATAGACTTCATCTATATTATAGACGTCATCTATACTATAGACGTCATCTATACTATAGACTTCATCTATACTATTGACGTCATCTATACTATAGACGTCATCTATACTATAGACGTCATCTATACTATAGACGTCATCTATACTATAGATGTCATCTATGCTATAGACGTCATCTATACTATAGATGTCATCTATGCTATAGATGTCATCTATGCTATAGACGTCATCTATACTATAGATGTCATCCATGCTATAGACGTCATCTACACTATAGACGTCACCTATACTATAGACGTCATCTATACTATAGACGTCATCTTTACTATAGACGTCATCTTTACTATAGACGTCATCTATACTATAGACGTCATCTATACTATAGACGTCATCTATACTATAGACGTCATCTATACTATAGACGTCATCTATACTATAGACGTCATCTATACTATAGACGTCATCTATACTATAGACGTCATCTATACTATAGACGGCATCTATACTATAGACGTCATCTATACTATAGACGTCATCTATACTATAGACGTCATCTATACTATAGACGTCATCTATACTATAGACGTCATCTATACTATAGACGTCATCTATACAATAGACGTCATCTATACTATAGACGTCATCTATACTATAGACGTCATCTATACTATAGACGTCATCTATACTATAGACGTCATCTATACTATAGACGACATCTATACTATAGTCGTCGTATATACTATAGACGTCTATAGTATAGATGACGTCTATAGCATAAATGACGTCTGTAGTATAGATGACGTCTATAGTATAGATGACGTCTATAGTATAGATGACGTCTATAGTATAGATGACGTCTATAGTATAGATGACGCCTCTAGCATAGATGACATCTATAGTATAGATGACGTCTATAGTTAAATTGACATCTGTAGTATAGATGACGTCTATAGTATAGATGACGTCTATAGTATAGATGACGTCTATAGTATAGATGACGTCTATAGTATAGATGACGTCTATAGTATAGATGACGTCTATAGTATAGATGACGTCTATAGTATAGATGACGTCTATATTATAGATGACGTCTATTGTATAGATGATGTCTATAGTATAGATGACGTCTATAGTATAGATGACGTCTATAGTATAGATGACGTCTATAGTATAGATGACGTCTATAGTATAGATGACGTCTATAGTATAGATGACGTCTATAGTATAGATGACGTCTATAGTATAGATGACGTCTATAGTATAGATGACGTCTATAGTATAGATGACGTCTATAGCATAGATGACATCTATAGTATAGATGACGTCTATAGTATAGATGACATCTATAGTATAGATGACGTCTATAGTATAGATGACGTCTATAGTATAGATGACGTCTATAGTATAGATGACGTCAATAGTATAGATGAAGTCTATAGTATAGATGACGTCTATAGTATAGATGACGTCTATAATATAGATGAAGTCTATAGTATAGATGACGTCTATAGTATAGATGACGTCTATAGTATAGATGACGTCTATAGTATAGATGACGTCTATAGTGTAGATGACGTCTATAGTATAGATGACGTCTATAGTATAGATGACGTCTATAGTATAGATGACGTCTATAGTATAGATGACGTCTATAGTTTAGATCACGTCTATAGTATAGATCACGTCTATAGTATAGATTACGTCTATAGTATAGATGACGTCTATATTATAGATGACGTCTATAGTATAGATGACGTCTATAGTATAGATGACGTCTATAGTATAGATGACGTCTATAGTATAGATGACGTCTATAGTATAGATGTCTCTAGTAAATATGACGTCTTTAGTATATATGACGTTTCTAGAAGAGATGACGTCTATAGTATAGATGACATCTATAGTATATATGACGTCTATAGCATAGATGAATTCTATAGCATATATGAAGTCTATAGTATAGATGACGTCTATAGTATAGATGACGTCTATAGTATAGATAACATCTATAGTATAGATGACGTCTATAGTATAGATGACGTCTATAGTATAGATGACGCCTATAGTATAGATGACGTCTATAGTATAGATGACGTCTATAATATAGATGACGTCTATAGTATAGATGACGTCTATAGTATAGATGACGTCTATAGTATAGATGACGTCTATAGTATAGATGACGTCTATAGTATAGATGACGTCTATAGTATAGATGACGTCTATAGTATAGATGACGTCTATAGTATAGATGACGTCTATAGTATAGATGACGTCTATAGTATAGATGACGTCTATAGTATAGATGACGTCTATAGTATAGATGACGTCTATAGTAAAGATGACGTCTATAGTATAGATGACGTCTATAGTATAGATGACGTCTATAGTATAGATGACGTCTATAGTATAGATGACGTCTATAGTATAGATGACGTCTATAGTATAGATGACGTCTATAGTATAGATGACGTCTATAGTATAGATGACGTCTATAGTATAGATGACGTCTATAGTATAGATGACGTCTATAGTATAGATGACGTCTATAGTATAGATGACGTCTATAGTATAGATGACGTCTATAGTATAGATGACGTCTATAGTATAGATGACGTCTATAGTATAGATGACGTCTATAGTATAGATGACGTCTATAGTATAGATGACGTCTATAGTATAGATGACGTCTATAGTATAGATGACGTCTATAGTATAGATGACGTCATAGTATTGATGACGTCTATAGTATAGATGACGTCTATAGTATAGATGACGTCTATAGTATAGATGACGTCTATAGTATAGATGACGTCTATAGTATAGATGACGTCTATAGTATAGATGACGTCTATAGTATAGATGACGTCTATAGTATAGATGACGTCTATAGTATAGATGACGTCTATAGCATAGATGAATTCTATAGTATAGATGATGTCTATAGTTTAGATGACGTCTATAGTATAGATGGCGTCTATAGTATAGATGACGTCTATGGTATAGATGACGTCTATAGTATAAATGACGTCTATAGTATAGATGACGTCTATAATATAGATGACGTCTATAGTATAGATGACGTCTATAGTATAGATGACGTCTATAGTATAGATGACGTCTATAGTATAGATGACGTCTATAGTATAGATGACCTCTATAGTATAGATGACCTCTATAGTATAGATGACGTCTATAATTTAGATGATGTCTATAGTATAGATGACCTCTATAGTATAGATGACGTCTATAGTATAGATGACCTCTATAGTATAGATGACATCTGTAGTGTAGATGACGTCTATAGTATAGATGACGTCTATAGTATAGATGACGTCTATAGTATAGATGACGTCTATAGTATAGATGACGTCTATAGTATATATGACGTCTATAGTATAGATGACGTCTATAGTATAGATGACGTCTATAGTATATATGACGTCTATAGTATAGATGACGTCTATAGTATAGATGACGTCTATAGTATAGATGACGTCTATAGTATAGATGACGTCTATAGTATAGATGACGTCTATAGTATAGATGACGTCTATAGTATAGATGACGTATATAGTAAAGATGACGTCTATAGTATAGATGACGTCTATAGTATAGATGACGTCTATAGTATAGATGACGTCTATAGTATAGATGACGTCTATAGTATAGATGACGTCTATAGTATAGATGACGTCTATAGTATAGATGACGTCTATAGTATAGATGACGTCTATAGTATAGATGACGTCTATAGTATAGATGACGTCTATAGTATAGATGACGTCTATAGTATAGATGACGTCTATAGTATAGATGACGTCTATAGTATAGATGACGTCTATAGTATAGATGACGTCTATAGTATAGATGACGTCTATAGTATAGATGACGTCTATAGTATAGATGACGTCTATAGTATAGATGACGTCTATAGTATAGATGACGTCTATAGTATAGATGACGTCTATAGTATAGATGACGTCTATAGTATAGATGACGTCTATAGTATAGATGACGTCTATAGTATAGATGACGTCTATAGTATAGATGACGTCTTTAGTATAGATGACGTCTATAGTATAGATGACGTCTATAGTATAGATGACGTCTATAGTATAGATGACGTCTATAGTATAGATGACGTCTATAGTATAGATGACGTCTATAGTATAGATGACGTCTATAGTATAGATGACGTCTATAGTATAGATGACGTCTATAGTATAGATGACGTCTATAGTATAGGTGACGTCTATAGTATAGATGACGTCTATAGTATAGATGACGTCTATCTTATAGATAACATCTATAGTATAGATGACGTCTATAGTATAGATGACTATAGATGTCATCTATACTATAGATGTCATCTATACTATAGATGACATCTATAGTATAGATGACGTCTATAGTATAGGTGACATCTATAGTATAGATGACGTCTATAGTATAGGTGACGTCTATAGTATAGATGACGTCTATAGTATAGATGACGTCTATAGTATAGATGACGTCTATAGTATAGATGACGTCTATAGTATAGATGACGTCTATAGTATAGATGACGTCTATAGTATAGATGACATCTATAGTATAGATGACGTCTATAGTATAGATGACGTCTATAGTATAGATGACGTCTATAGTATATATGACATCTATAGTATAGATGACGTCTATAGTATAGATGACGTCTATAGTATAGATGACGTCTATAGTATAGATGACGTCTATAGTATAGATGACGTCTATAGTATAGATGACGTCTATAGTATAGATGACGTCTATAGTATAGATGACGTCTATAGTATAGATGACGTCTATAGTATAGATGACGTCTATAGTATAGATGACGTCTATAGTATAGATGACGTCTATAGTATAGATGACGTCTATAGTATAGATGACGTCTATAGTATAAATGACGTCTATAATATAGATGACGTCTATAGAATAGATGACGTCTATAGTATAGATGACATCTATAGTATAGATGACGTCTATAGTATAGATGACGCCTATAGTATAGATAACGTCTATAGTATAGATGACGTCTATAGTAAAGATGACGTCTATAGTATAGATGACGTCTATAGTATAGATAACGTCTATAGTATAGATGACGTCTATAGTAAAGATGACGTCTATAGTATAGATGACGTCTATAGTATAGATGACGTCTATAGTATAGATGACATCTGTAGTATAGATGACGTCTATAGTATAGATGACGTCTATAGTATAGATGACGTCTATAGTATAGATGACATCTATAGTATAGATGACGTCTATAGTATAGATGACGTCTATAGTATAGATGACGCCTATAGTATAGATAACGTCTATAGTATAGATGACGTCTATAGTAAAGATGACGTCTATAGTATAGATGACGTCTATAGTATAGATGACGTCTATAGTATAGATGACATCTGTAGTATAGATGACGTCTATAGTATAGATGACGTCTATAGTATAGATGACGTCTATAGTATAGATGACGTCTATAGTATAGATGACGTCTATAGTATAGATGACGTCTATAGTATAGATGACGTCTATAGTATAGATGACGTCTATAGTATAGATGACGTCTATAGTATAGATGACGTCTATAGTATAGATGACGTCTATAATATAGATGAAGTCTATAGTATAGATGACGTCTATAGTATAGATGACGTCTATAGTATAGATGACGTCTATAGTATAGATGACGTCCATAGTATAGATGACGTCTATAGTATAGATTACATCTATAGTATAGATGACGTCTATAGTATAGATTACATCTATAGTATAGATGACGTCTATAGTATAGATTACATCTATAGTTTAGATGACGTCTATAGTATAGATGACGTCTATAGTACAGATGACGTCTATAGTATAGATGACGTCTATAGTATAGATGACGTCTATAGTATAGATGACGTCTATAGTATAGATGACGTCTATAGTATAGATGACGTCTATAGTATAGATGACGTCTATAGTATAGATGACGTCTATAGATGACATCTATGATGATGACATCTATAGTATAGATGACGCCTCTAGCATAGATGACATCTATAGTATAGATGACGACTATAGTATAGATGACATCTGTAGTATAGATGACGTCTATAGTATAGATGACGTCTATAGTATAGATGACGCCTATAGTATAGATGACGTCTATAGTATAGATGACGTCTATAGTATAGATGACGGCTATAGTATAGATGACGTCTATAGTATAGATGACGTCTATAGTATAGATGACGTCTATAGTATAGATGACGTCTATAGTATAGATGACGTCTATAGTATAGAAGACGTCTATAGTATAGATGACGTCTATAGTATAGATGACGTCTATAGTATAGATGACGTCTATAGTATAGATGACGTCTATAGTATAGATGACGTCTATAGTATAGATGACGTCTATAGTATAGATGACGTCTATAGTATAGATGACGTCTATAGTATAGATGACGTCTATAGTATAGATGACGTCTATAGTATAGATGACGTCTATAGTATAGATGACGTCTATAGTATAGATGACGTCTTTAGTATAGATGACGTCTATAGTATAGATGACGTCTATAGTATAGATGACGTCTATAGTATAGATGACGTCTATAGTATAGATGACGTCTATAGTATAGATGACGTCTATAGTATAGATGACGTCTATAGTATAGATGACGTCTATAGTATAGATGACGTCCATAGTATAGATGACGTCCATAGTATAGATGACGTCTATAGTATAGATGACGTCTATAGTATAGATGACGTCTATAGTATAGATGACGTCTATAGTATAGATGACGTCTATAGTATAGGTGACGTCTATAGTATAGATGACGTCTATAGTATAGATGACGTCTATCTTATAGATAACATCTATAGTATAGATGACGTCTATAGTATAGATGACATCTATAGTATAGATGACATCTATAGTATAGATGACGTCTATAGTATAGATGACGTCTATAGTATAGGTGACATCTATAGTATAGATGACGTCTATAGTATAGGTGACGTCTATAGTATAGATGACGTCTATAGTATAGATGACGTCTATAGTATAGATGACGTCTATAGTATAGATGACGTCTATAGTATAGATGACGTCTATAGTATAGATGACGTCTATAGTATAGATGACGTCTATAGTATAGATGACATCTATAGTATAGATGACGTCTATAGTATAGATGACGTCTATAGTATAGATGACGTCTATAGTATATATGACATCTATAGTATAGATGACGTCTATAGTATAGATGACGTCTATAGTATAGATGACGTCTATAGTATAGATGACGTCTATAGTATAGATGACGTCTATAGTATAGATGACGTCTATAGTATAGATGACGTCTATAGTATAGATGACGTCTATAGTATAGATGACGTCTATAGTATAGATGACGTCTATAGTATAGATGACGTCTATAGTATAAATGACGTCTATAATATAGATGACGTCTATAGAATAGATGACGTCTATAGTATAGATGACATCTATAGTATAGATGACGTCTATAGTATAGATGACGCCTATAGTATAGATAACGTCTATAGTATAGATGACGTCTATAGTAAAGATGACGTCTATAGTATAGATGACGTCTATAGTATAGATAACGTCTATAGTATAGATGACGTCTATAGTATAGATGACGTCTATAGTATAGATAACGTCTATAGTATAGATGACGTCTATAGTAAAGATGACGTCTATAGTATAGATGACGTCTATAGTATAGATGACGTCTATAGTATAGATGACATCTGTAGTATAGATGACGTCTATAGTATAGATGACGTCTATAGTATAGATGACGTCTATAGTATAGATGACATCTATAGTATAGATGACGTCTATAGTATAGATGACGTCTATAGTATAGATGACGCCTATAGTATAGATAACGTCTATAGTATAGATGACGTCTATAGTAAAGATGACGTCTATAGTATAGATGACGTCTATAGTATAGATGACGTCTATAGTATAGATGACATCTGTAGTATAGATGACGTCTATAGTATAGATGACGTCTATAGTATAGATGACGTCTATAGTATAGATGACGTCTATAGTATAGATGACGTCTATAGTATAGATGACGTCTATAGTATAGATGACGTCTATAGTATAGATGACGTCTATAGTATAGATGACGTCTATAGTATAGATGACGTCTATAATATAGATGAAGTCTATAGTATAGATGACGTCTATAGTATAGATGACGTCTATAGTATAGATGACGTCTATAGTATAGATGACGTCCATAGTATAGATGACGTCTATAGTATAGATTACATCTATAGTATAGATGACGTCTATAGTATAGATTACATCTATAGTATAGATGACGTCTATAGTATAGATGACGTCTATAGTACAGATGACGTCTATAGTATAGATGACGTCTATAGTATAGATGACGTCTATAGTATAGATGACGTCTATAGTATAGATGACGTCTATAGTATAGATGACGTCTATAGTATAGATGACGTCTATAGTATAGATGACGTCTATAGTATAGATGACGTCTATAGTATAGATGACGTCTATAGTATAGATGACGTCTATAGTATAGATGACGTCTATAGTATAGATGACGTCTATAGATGACATCTATGATGATGACATCTATAGTATAGATGACGCCTCTAGCATAGATGACATCTATAGTATAGATGACGACTATAGTATAGATGACATCTGTAGTATAGATGACGTCTATAGTATAGATGACGTCTATAGTATAGATGACGCCTATAGTATAGATGACGTCTATAGTATAGATGACGTCTATAGTATAGATGACGGCTATAGTATAGATGACGTCTATAGTATAGATGACGTCTATAGTATAGATGACGTCTATAGTATACATGACGTCTATAGTATAGATGACGTCTATAGTATAGATGACGTCTATAGTATAAATGACGTCTATAGTATAGATGACGTCTATAGTATAGATGACGTCTATAGTATAGATGACGTCTATAGTATAGATGACGTCTATAGCATAGAGGACGTCTATAGTATAGAGGACGTCTATAGCATAGATGACGTCTATAGTATAGATGACGTCTATAGCATAGAGGACGTCTATAGTATAGAGGACGTCTATAGTATAGATGACGTCTATAGTATAGATGACGTCTATAGTATAGATGACGTCTATTGTATAGATGACGTCAATAGCATAGAGGACGTCTATAGTATAGAGGACGTCTATAGTATAGATGACGTCTATAGTATAGATGACGTCTATAGTATAGATGACGTCTATAGTATAGATGACGTCTATAGTATAGATGACGTCTATAGTATAGATGACGTCTATAGCATAGAGGACGTCTATAGTATAGAGGACGTCTATAGCATAGATGACGTCTATAGTATAGATGACGTCTATAGCATAGAGGACGTCTATAGTATAGAGGACGTCTATAGTATAGATGACGTCTATAGTATAGATGACGTCTATAGTATAGATGACGTCTATTGTATAGATGACGTCAATAGCATAGAGGACGTCTATAGTATAGAGGACGTCTATAGTATAGATGACGTCTATAGTATAGATGACGTCTATAGTATAGATGACGTCTATAGTATAGATGACGTCTATAGTATAGATGACGTCTATAGTATAGATGACGTCTATAGTATAGATGACGTCTATAGCATAGAGGACGTCTATAGTATAGATGACGTCTATTGTATAGAGGACGTCTATAATATAGATGACGTCTATAGAATAGATGACGTCTATAGTATAGATGACGTCTATAATATAGATCACGTCTATAGTATAGATGACGTCTATAGTATAGATGACGTCTATAGTATAGATGACGTCTATAATATAGATGACGTCTATAGTATAGATGACGTCTATAGTATAGATGACGTCTATAGTATAGATGACGCCTATAGTATAGATGACATCTATAGTATAGATGACGTCTATAGTATAGATGACATCTATAGATGACATCTATAGTATAGATGACATCTATAGTATAGATGACGTCTATAGTATAGATGACGTCTATAGTATAGATGACGTCTATAGTATAGATGACGTCTATAGTATAGATGACGTCTATAGTATAGATGACGTCTATAGTATAGATGACGTCTATAGTATAGATGACGTCTATAGTATAGATGACGTCTATAGTATAGATGACGTCTATAGTATAGATGACGTCTATAGTATAGATGACGTCTATAGTATAGATGACGTCTATAGTATAGATGACGTCTATAGTATAGATTTCGTCTATAGTATAGATTACGTCTATAGTATAGATGACGTCTATAGTATAGATGACGTCTATAGTATAGATGACGTCTATAGTATAGATGACGTCTATAGTATAGATGACGTCTATAGTATAGATGACGTCTATAGTATAGATGACGTCTATAGTATAGATGACGTCTATAGTATAGATGACGTCTATAGTATAGATGACGTCTATAGTATAGATGACGTCTATAGTATAGATGACGTCTATAGTATAGATGACGTCTATAGTATAGATTTCGTCTATAGTATAGATTACGTCTATAGTATAGATGACGTCTATAGTATAGATGACGTCTATAGTATAGATGACGTCTATAGTATAGATGACGTCTATAGTATAGATGACGTCTATAGTATAGATGACGTCTATAGTATAGATGACGTCTATAGTATAGATGACGTCTATAGTATAGATGACGTCTATAGTATAGATGACGTCTATAGTATAGATGACGTCTATAGTATAGATGACGTCTATAATATAGATGACGTCTATAGTATAGATGACGTCTATAATATAGATGACGTCTATAGTATAGATGACGTCTATAGTATAGATGACGTCTATAGTATAGATGACGTCTATAGTATAGATGACGTCTATAGTATAGATGACGTCTATAGTATAGATGACGTCTATAGTATAGATGACGTCTATAGTATAGATGACGTCTATAGTATAGATGACGTCTATAGTATAGATTACATCTATAGTATAGATGACGTCTATAGTATAGATGACGTCTATAGTATAGATGACGTCTATAGTATAGATGACGTCTATAGTATAGATGACGTCTATAGTATAGATGACGTCTATAGTATAGATGACGTCTATAGTATAGATGACGTCTATAGTATAGATGACGTCTATAGTATAGATGACGTCTATAGTATAGATGACGTCTATAGTATAGATGACGTCTATAGTATAGATGACGTCTATAGTATAGATGACGTCTATAGTATAGATGACGTCTATAGTATAGATGACGTCTATAGATGACATCTATGATGATGACATCTATAGTATAGATGACGCCTCTAGCATAGATGACATCTATAGTATAGATGACGTCTATAGTATAGATGACATCTGTAGTATAGATGACGTCTATAGTATAGATGACGTCTATAGTATAGATGACGTCTATAGTATAGATGACGTCTATAGTATAGATGACGTCTATAGTAAAGATGACGTCTATAGTATAGATGACGTCTATAGTATAGATGACGTCTATAGTATAGATGACGTCTATAGTATAGATGACGTCTATAGTATAGATGACGTCTATAGTATAGATGACGTCTATAGTATAGATGACGTCTATAGTATAGATGACGTCTATAGTATAGATGACGTCTATAGTATAGATGACGTCTATAGTATAGATGACGTCTATAGCATAGAGGACGTCTATAGTATAGAGGACGTCTATAGTATAGATGACGTCTATAGCATAGAGGACGTCTATAGTATAGAGGACGTCTATAGTATAGATGACGTCTATAGCATAGAGGACGTCTATAGTATAGAGGACATCTATAGTATAGATGACGTCTATAGTATAGATGACGTCTATAGTATAGATGACGTCTATAGCATAGAGGACGTCTATAGTATAGATGACGTCTATAGTATAGATGACGTCTATAGTATAGAGGACGTCTATAGTATAGATGACGTCTATAGAATAGATGACGTCTATAGTATAGATGACGTCTATAATATAGATGACGTCTATAGTATAGATGACGTCTATAGTATAGATGACGTCTATAGTATAGATGACGTCTATAGTATAGATGACGTCTATAGTATAGATGACGTCTATAGTATAGATGACATCTATAGTATAGATGACGTCTATAGTATAGATGACATCTATAGTATAGATGACATCTATAGTATAGATGACATCTATAGTATAGATGACGTCTATAGTATAGATGACGTCTATAGTATAGATGACGTCTATAGTATAGATGACGTCTATAGTATAGATGACGTCTATAGTATAGATGGCGTCTATAGTATAGATGACGTCTATGGTATAGATGACGTCTATAGTATAAATGACGTCTATAGTATAGATGACGTCTATAATATAGATGACGTCTATAGTATAGATGACGTCTATAGTATAGATGACGTCTATAGTATAGATGACGTCTATAGTTTAGATGACGTCTATAGTATAGATGACCTCTATAGTATAGATGACCTCTATAGTATAGATGACCTCTATAGTATAGATGACGTCTATAGTATAGATGACCTCTATAGTATAGATGACATCTGTAGTGTAGATGACCTCTATAGTATAGATGACGTCTATAGTATAGATGACGTCTATAGTATAGATGACGTCTATAGTATAGATGACGTCTATAGTATAGATGACGTCTATAGTATAGATGACGTCTATAGTATAGATGACGTCTATAGTATAGATGACGTCTATAGTATAGATGACGTCTATAGTATAGATGACGTCTATAGTATAGATGACGTCTATAGTATAGATGACGTCTATAGTATAGATGACGTCTATAGTATAGATGACGTCTATAGTATAGATGACGTCTATAGTATAGATGACGTCTATAGTATAGATGACGTCTATAGTATAGATGACGTCTATAGTATAGATGACGTCTATAGTATAGATGACGTCTATAGTATAGATGACGTCTATAGTATAGATGACGTCTATAGTATAGATGACGTCTATAGTATAGATGACGTCTATAGTATAGATGACGTCTATAGTATAGATGACGTCTATAGTATAGATGACGTCTATAGTATAGATGACGTCTTTAGTATAGATGACGTCTTTAGTATAGATGACGTCTATAGTATAGATGACGTCTATAGTATAGATGACGTCTATAGTATAGATGACGTCTATAGTATAGATGACGTCTATAGTATAGATGACGTCTATAGTATAGATGACGTCTATAGTATAGATGACGTCTATAGTATAGATGACGTCTTTAGTATAGATGACGTCTATAGTATAGATGACGTCTATAGTATAGATGACGGCTATAGTATAGATGACGTCTATAGTATAGATGACGTCTATAGTATAGATGACGTCTATAGTATAGATGACGTCTATAGTATAGATGACGTCTATAGTATAGATGACGTCCATAGTATAGATGACGTCTATAGTATAGATGACGTCTATAGTATAGATGACGTCTATAGTATAGATGACGTCTATAGTATAGATGACGTCTATAGTATAGGTGACGTCTATAGTATAGGTGACGTCTATAGTATAGATGACGTCTATCTTATAGATAACATCTATAGTATAGATGACGTCTATAGTATAGATGACATCTATAGTATAGATGACATCTATAGTATAGATGACATCTATAGTATAGATGACGTCTATAGTATAGATGACATCTATAGTGTAGATGACGTCTATAGTATAGGTGACATCTATAGTATAGATGACGTCTATAGTATAGGTGACGTCTATAGTATAGATGACGTCTATAGTATAGATGACGTCTATAGTATAGATGACGTCTATAGTATAGATGACGTCTATAGTATAGATGACGTCTATAGTATAGGTGACGTCTATAGTATAGATGACGTCTATAGTATAGATGACATCTATAGTATAGGTGACGTCTATAGTATAGATGACGTCTATAGTATAGATGACGTCTATAGTATATATGACATCTATAGTATAGATGACGTCTATAGTATAGATGACGTCTATAGTATAGATGACGTCTATAGTATAGATGACGTCTATAGTATAGATGACGTCTATAGTATAGATGACGTCTATAGTATAGATGACGTCTATAGTATAGATGACGTCTATAGTATAAATGACGTCTATAATATAGATGACGTCTATAGAATAGATGACGTCTATAGTATAGATGACATCTATAGTATAGATGACATCTATAGTATAGATGACGTCTATAGTATAGATGACATCTATAGTATAGATGACATCTATAGTATAGATGACGTCTATAGTATAGATGACGTCTATAGTATAGATGACGCCTATAGTATAGATAACGTCTATAGTATAGATGACGTCTATAGTAAAGATGACGTCTATAGTATAGATGACGTCTATAGTATAGATGACGTCTATAGTATAGATGACATCTGTAGTATAGATGACGTCTATAGTATAGATGACGTCTATAGTATAGATGACGTCTATAGTATAGATGACGTCTATAGTATAGATGACGTCTATAGTATAGATGACGTCTATAGTATAGATGACGTCTATAGTATAGATGACGTCTATAATATAGATGAAGTCTATAGTATAGATGACGTCTATAGTATAGATGACGTCTATAGTACAGATGACGTCTATAGTATAGATGACGTCCATAGTATAGATGACGTCTATAGTATAGATTACATCTATAGTATAGATGACGTCTATAGTATAGATTACATCTATAGTATAGATGACGTCTATAGTATAGATGACGTCTATAGTACAGATGACGTCTATAGTATAGATGACGTCTATAGTATAGATGACGTCTATAGTATAGATGACGTCTATAGTATAGATGACGTCTATAGTATAGATGACGTCTATAGATGACATCTATGATGATGACATCTATAGTATAGATGACGCCTCTAGCATAGATGACATCTATAGTATAGATGACGTCTATAGTATAGATGACATCTGTAGTATAGATGACGTCTATAGTATAGATGACGTCTATAGTATAGATGACGCCTATAGTATAGATGACGTCTATAGTATAGATGACGTCTATAGTATAGATGACGGCTATAGTATAGATGACGTCTATAGTATAGATGACGTCTATAGTATAGATGACGTCTATAGTATACATGACGTCTATAGTATAGATGACGTCTATAGTATAGATGACGTCTATAGTATAAATGACGTCTATAGTATAGATGACATCTATAGTATAGATGACGTCTATAGTATAGATGACGTCTATAGTATAGATGACGTCTATAGCATAGAGGACGTCTATAGTATAGAGGACGTCTATAGTATAGATGACGTCTATAGTATAGATGACGTCTATAGCATAGAGGACGTCTATAGTATAGAGGACGTCTATAGTATAGATGACGTCTATAGTATAGATGACGTCTATAGTATAGATGACGTCTATAGTATAGATGACGTCTATAGCATAGAGGACGTCTATAGTATAGAGGACGTCTATAGTATAGATGACGTCTATAGTATAGATGACGTCTATAGTATAGATGACGTCTATAGTATAGATGACGTCTATAGTATAGATGACGTCTATAGTATAGATGACGTCTATAGCATAGAGGACGTCTATAGTATAGATGACGTCTATTGTATAGAGGACGTCTATAATATAGATGACGTCTATAGAATAGATGACGTCTATAGTATAGATGACGTCTATAATATAGATGACGTCTATAGTATAGATGACGTCTATAGTATAGATGACGTCTATAGTATAGATGACGTCTATAGTATAGATGACGTCTATAATATAGATGACGTCTATAGTATAGATGACGTCTATAGTATAGATGACGTCTATAGTATAGATGACGTCTATAGTATAGATGACGTCTATAGTATAGATGACATCTATAGTATAGATGACGTCTATAGTATAGATGACATCTATAGATGACATCTATAGTATAGATGACGTCTATAGTATAGATGACGTCTATAGTATAGATGACGTCTATAGTACAGATGACGTCTATAGTATAGATGACGTCTATAGTATAGATGACGTCTATAGTATAGATGACGTCTATAGTATAGATGACGTCTATAGTATAGATGACGTCTATAGTATAGATGACGTCTATAGTATAGATGACGTCTATAGTATAGATGACGTCTATAGTATAGATTTCGTCTATAGTATAGATTACGTCTATAGTATAGATGACGTCTATAGTATAGATGACGTCTATAGTATAGATGACGTCTATAGTATAGATGACGTCTATAGTATAGATGACGTCTATAGTATAGATGACGTCTATAGTATAGATGACGTCTATAGTATAGATGACGTCTATAGTATAGATGACGTCTATAGTATAGATGACGTCTAGAGTATAGATGACGTCTATAGTATAGATGACGTCTATAATATAGATGACGTCTATAGTATAGATGACGTCTATAGTATAGATGACGTCTATAGTATAGATGACGTCTATAGTATAGATGACGTCTATAGTATAGATGACGTCTATAGTATAGATGACGTCTATAGTATAGATGACGTCTATAGTATAGATGACGTCTATAGTATAGATGACATCTATAGTATAGATGACGTCTATAGTATAGATTACATCTATAGTATAGATGACGTCTATAGTATAGATGACGTCTATAGTATAGATGACGTCTATAGTATAGATGACGTCTATAGTATAGATGACGTCTATAGTATAGATGACGCCTATAGTATAGATGACGTCTATAGTATAGATGACGTCTATAGTATAGATGACGTCTATAGTATAGATGACGTCTATAGATGACATCTATGATGATGAAATCTATAGTATAGATGACGCCTCTAGCATAGATGACATCTATAGTATAGATGACGTCTATAGTATAGATGACATCTGTAGTATAGATGACGTCTATAGTATAGATGACGTCTATAGTATAGATGACGTCTATAGTATAGATGACGTCTATAGTATAGATGACGTCTATAGTATAGATGACGTCTATAGTATAGATGACGTCTATAGTATAGATGACGTCTATAGTATAGATGACGTCTATAGTATAGATGACGTCTATAGTATAGATGACGTCTATAGTATAGATGACGTCTATAGTATAGATGACGTCTATAGTATAGATGACGTCTATAGTATAGATGACGTCTTTAGTATAGATGACGTCTATAGTATAGATGACGTCTATAGTATAGATGACGTCTATAGTATAGATGACGTCTATAGTATAGATGACGTCTATAGTATAGATGACGTCTATAGTATAGATGACGTCTATAGTATAGATGACGTCTATAGTATAGATGACGTCTTTAGTATAGATGACGTCTATAGTATAGATGACGTCTATAGTATAGATGACGTCTATAGTATAGATGACGTCTATAGTATAGATGACGTCTATAGTATAGATGACGTCTATAGTATAGATGACGTCTATAGTATAGATGACGTCTATAGTATAGATGACGTCTATAGTATAGATGACGTCTATAGTATAGATGACGTCTATAGTATAGATGACGTCTATAGTATAGGTGACGTCTATAGTATAGATGGCGTCTATCTTATAGATAACATCTATAGTATAGATGACGTCTATAGTATAGATGACATCTATAGTATAGATGACATCTATAGTATAGATGACATCTATAGTATAGATGACGTCTATAGTATAGATGACATCTATAGTATAGATGACGTCTATAGTATAGGTGACATCTATAGTATAGATGACGTCTATAGTATAGGTGACATCTATAGTATAGATGACGTCTATAGTATAGATGACGTCTATAGTATAGATGACGCCTATAGTATAGATGACGTCTATAGTATAGATGACGTCTATAGTATAGGTGACGTCTATAGTATAGATGACGTCTATAGTATAGATGACATCTATAGTATAGGTGACGTCTATAGTATAGATGACGTCTATAGTATAGATGACGTCTATAGTATAGATGACGTCTATAGTATATATGACATCTATAGTATAGATGACGTCTATAGTATAGATGACGTCTATAGTATAGATGACGTCTATAGTATAGATGACGTCTATAGTATAGATGACGTCTATAGTATAGATGACGTCTATAGTATAGATGACGTCTATAGTATAAATGACGTCTATAATATAGATGACGTCTATAGAATAGATGACGTCTATAGTATAGATGACATCTATAGTATAGATGACATCTATAGTATAGATGACGTCTATAGTATAGATGACATCTATAGTATAGATGACGTCTATAGTATAGATGACGTCTATAGTATAGATGACGCCTATAGTATAGATAACGTCTATAGTATAGATGACGTCTATAGTAAAGATGACGTCTATAGTATAGATGACGTCTATAGTTTAGATGACGTCTATAGTATAGATGACATCTGTAGTATAGATGACGTCTATAGTATAGATGACGTCTATAGTATAGATGACGTCTATAGTATAGATGACGTCTATAGTATAGATGACGTCTATAGTATAGATGACGTCTATAGTATAGATGACGTCTATAGTATAGATGACGTCTATAGTATAGATGACGTCTATAGTATAGATGACGTCTATAATATAGATGAAGTCTATAGTATAGATGACGTCTATAGTATAGATGACGTCTATAGTATAGATGACGTCTATAGTATAGATGACGTCCATAGTATAGATGACGTCTATAGTATAGATTACATCTATAGTATAGATGACGTCTATAGTATAGATTACATCTATAGTATAGATGACGTCTATAGTATAGATGACGTCTATAGTACAGATGACGTCTATAGTATAGATGACGTCTATAGTATAGATGACGTCTATAGTATAGATGACGTCTATAGTATAGATGACGTCTATAGTATAGATGACGTCTATAGTATAGATGACGTCTATAGTATAGATGACGTCTATAGATGACATCTATGATGATGACATCTATAGTATAGATGACGCCTCTAGCATAGATGACATCTATAGTATAGATGACGTCTATAGTATAGATGACATCTGTAGTATAGATGACGTCTATAGTATAGATGACGTCTATAGTATAGATGACGCCTATAGTATAGATGACGTCTATAGTATAGATGACGTCTATAGTATAGATGACGGCTATAGTATAGATGACGTCTATAGTATAGATGACGTCTATAGTATAGATGACGTCTATAGTATACATGACGTCTATAGTATAGATGACGTCTATAGTATAGATGACGTCTATAGTATAAATGACGTCTATAGTATAGATGACGTCTATAGTATAGATGACGTCTATAGTATAGATGACGTCTATAGTATAGATGACGTCTATAGCATAGAGGACGTCTATAGTATAGAGGACGTCTATAGTATAGATGACGTCTATAGTATAGATGACGTCTATAGCATAGAGGACGTCTATAGTATAGAGGACGTCTATAGTATAGATGACGTCTATAGTATAGATGACGTCTTTAGTATAGATGACGTCTATAGTATAGATGACGTCTATAGCATAGAGGACGTCTATAGTATAGAGGACGTCTATAGTATAGATGACGTCTATAGTATAGATGACGTCTATAGTATAGATGACGTCTATAGTATAGATGACGTCTATAGCATAGAGGACGTCTATAGTATAGATGACGTCTATTGTATAGAGGACGTCTATAATATAGATGACGTCTATAGAATAGATGACGTCTATAGTATAGATGACGTCTATAATATAGATGACGTCTATAGTATAGATGACGTCTATAGTATAGATGACGTCTATAGTATAGATGACGTCTATAGTATAGATGACGTCTATAATATAGATGACGTCTATAGTATAGATGACGTCTATAGTATAGATGACGTCTATAGTATAGATGACGTCTATAGTATAGATGACGTCTATAGTATAGATGACATCTATAGTATAGATGACGTCTATAGTATAGATGACATCTATAGATGACATCTATAGTATAGATGACGTCTATAGTATAGATGACGTCTATAGTATAGATGACGTCTATAGTACAGATGACGTCTATAGTATAGATGACGTCTATAGTATAGATGACGTCTATAGTATAGATGACGTCTATAGTATAGATGACGTCTATAGTATAGATGACGTCTATAGTATAGATGACGTCTATAGTATAGATGACGTCTATAGTATAGATGACGTCTATAGTATAGATGACGTCTATAGTATAGATGACGTCTATAGTATAGATGACGTCTATAGTATAGATGACGTCTATAGTATAGATTTCGTCTATAGTATAGATGACGTCTATAGTATAGATGACGTCTATAGTATAGATGACGGCTATAGTATAGATGACGTCTATAGTATAGATGACGTCTATAGTATAGATGACGTCTATAGTATAGATGACGTCTATAGTATAGATGACGTCTATAGTATAGATGACGTCTATAGTATAGATGACGTCTATAGTATAGATGACGTCTATAGTATAGATGACGTCTAGAGTATAGATGACGTCTATAGTATAGATGACGTCTATAATATAGATGACGTCTATAGTATAGATGACGTCTATAGTATAGATGACGTCTATAGTATAGATGACGTCTATAGTATAGATGACGTCTATAGTATAGATGACGTCTATAGTATAGATGACATCTATAGTATAGATGACGTCTATAGTATAGATTACATCTATAGTATAGATGACGTCTATAGTATAGATGACGTCTATAGTATAGATGACGTCTATACCATAGATGACGTCTATAGTATAGATGACGTCTATAGTATAGATGACGTCTATAGTATAGATGACGTCTATAGTATAGATGACGTCTATAGTATAGATGACGCCTATAGTATAGATGACGTCTATAGTATAGATGACGTCTATAGTATAGATGACGTCTATAGTATAGATGACGTCTATAGATGACATCTATGATGATGACATCTATAGTATAGATGACGCCTCTAGCATAGATGACATCTATAGTATAGATGACGTCTATAGTATAGATGACATCTGTAGTATAGATGACGTCTATAGTATAGATGACGTCTATAGTATAGATGACGTCTATAGTATAGATGACGTCTATAGTATAGATGACGTCTATAGTATAGATGACGTCTATAGTATAGATGACGTCTATAGTATAGATGACGTCTATAGTATAGATGACGTCTATAGTATAGATGACGTCTATAGTATAGATGACGTCTATAGTATAGATGACGTCTATAGTATAGATGACGTCTATAGTATAGATGACGTCTATAGTATAGATGACGTCTATAGTATAGATGACGTCTATAGTATAGATGACGTCTATAGTATAGATGACGTCTATAGTATAGATGACGTCTATAGCATAGAGGACGTCTATAGTATAGAGGACGTCTATAGTATAGATGACGTCTATAGCATAGAGGACGTCTATAGTATAGATGACGTCTATAGTATAGATGACGTCTATAGCATAGAGGACGTCTATAGTATAGAGGACGTCTATAGTATAGATGACGTCTATAGTATAGATGACGTCTATAGTATAGATGACGTCTATAGTATAGATGACGTCTATAGCATAGAGGACGTCTATAGTATAGATGACGTCTATAGTATAGATGACGTCTATAGTATAGAGGACGTCTATAATATAGATGACGTCTATAGAATAGATGACGTCTATAGTATAGATGACGTCTATAATATAGATGACGTCTATAATATAGATGACGTCTATAGTATAGATGACGTCTATAGTATAGATGACGTCTATAGTATAGATGACGTCTATAGTATAGATGACGTCTATAGTATAGATGACGTCTATAGTATAGATGACATCTATAGTATAGATGACGTCTATAGTATAGATGACATCTATAGTATAGATGACATCTATAGTATAGATGACATCTATAGTATAGATGACGTCTATAGTATAGATGACGTCTATAGTATAGATGACGTCTATAGTATAGATGACGTCTATAGTATAGATGACGTCTATAGTATAGATGACGTCTATAGTATAGATGACGTCTATAGTATAGATGACGTCTATAGTATAGATTACGTCTATAGTATAGATGACGTCTATAGTATAGATGACGTCTATAGTATAGATGACGTCTATAGTATAGATGACGTCTAAAGTATAGATGACGTCTATAGTATAGATGACGTCTATAGTATAGATGACGTCTATAGTATAGATGACATCTATAGTATAGATGACGTCTATAGTATAGATGACGTCTATAGTATAGATGACGCCTATAGTATAGATAACGTCTATAGTATAGATGACGTCTATAGTATAGATGACGTCTATAGTATAGATGACGTCTATAGTATAGATGACGTCTATAGTATAGATGACGTCTATAGTATAGATGACGTCTTTAGTATAGATGACGTCTATAGTATAGATGACGTCTATAGTATAGATGACGTCTATAATATAGATGACGTCTATAGTATAGATGACGTCTATAGTATAGATGACGTCTATAGTATAGATGACGTCTATAGTATAGATGACGTCTATAGTATAGATGACGTCTATAGTATAGATGACGTCTATAGTATAGATGACGTCTATAGTATAGATGACGTCTATAGTATAGATGACGTCTATAGTATAGATGACGTCTATAGTATAGATGACGTCTGTAGTATAGATTACATCTATAGTATAGATGACGTCTGTAGTATAGATTACATCTATAGTATAGATGACGTCTATAGTATAGATGACGTCTATAGTATAGATGACGTCTATAGTATAGATGACGTCTATAGTATAGATGACGTCTATAGTATAGATGACGTCTATAGTATAGATGACGTCTATAGTATAGATGACGTCTATAGTATAGATGACGTCTATAGTATAGATGACGTCTATAGTATAGATGACGTCTATAGTATAGATGACGTCTATAGTATAGATGACGTCTATAGTATAGATGACGTCTATAGTATAGATGACGTCTATAGTATAGATGACGTCTATAGATGACATCTATGATGATGACATCTGTAGTATAGATGACGCCTCTAGCATAGATGACATCTATAGTATAGATGACGTCTATAGTATAGATGACATCTGTAGTATAGATGACGTCTATAGTATAGATGACGTCTATAGTATAGATGACGTCTATAGTATAGACGTCATCTATACTATAGATGACGTCTATAGTATAGATGACGTCTATAGTATAGATGACGTCTATAGTATAGATGACGTCTATAGTATAGATGACGTCTATAGTATAGATGACGTCTATAGTATAGATGACGTCTATAGTATAGATGACGTCTATAGTATAGATGACGTCTATAGTATAGATGACGTCTATAGTATAGATGACGTCTATATTATAGATGACGTCTATAGTATAGATGACGTCTATAGTATAGATGACGTCTATAGTATAGATGACGTCTATAGTATAGATGACGTCTATAGTATAGATGACGTCTATAGTATAGATGACGTCTATAGTATAGATGACGTCTATAGTATAGATGACGTCTATAGTATAGATGACGTCTATAGTATAGATGACGTCTATAGTATAGATGACAACTATAGCATAGAGGACGTCTATAGTATAGATGACGTCTATAGTATAGATGACGTCTATAGCATAGAGGACGTCTATAGTATAGATGACGTCTATAGTATAGAGGACGTCTATAATATAGATGACGTCTATAGAATAGATGACGTCTATAATATAGATGACGTCTATAGTATAGATGACGTCTATAGTATAGATGACGTCTATAGTATAGATGACGTCTATAATATAGATGACGTCTATAGTATAGATGACGTCTATAGTATAGATGACGTCTATAGTATAGATGACATCTATAGTATAGATGACGTCTATAGTATAGATGACATCTATAGTATAGATGACGTCTATAGTATAGATGACGTCTATAGTATAGATGACGTCTATAGTATAGATGACGTCTATAGTATAGATGACGTCTATAGTATAGATGACGTCTATAGTATAGATGACATCTATAGTATAGATGACGTCTATAGTATAGATGACAGCTATAGTATAGATGACGTCTATAGTATAGATGACAGCTATAGTATAGATGACGTCTATAGTATAGATGACGTCTATAGTATAGATGACGTCTATAGTATAGATGACGTCTATAGTATAGATGACGTCTATAGTATAGATGACGTCTATAGTATAGATGACGTCTATAGTATAGATGACGTCTATAGTATAGATGACGTCTATAGTATAGGTGACGTCTATAGTATAGATGACGTCTATAGTATAGATGACGTCTATAGTATAGATGACGTCTATAGTATAGATGACGTCTATAGTATAGATTACATCTATAATATAGATGACATCTATAGTATAGATGACGTCTATAGTATAGATGACATCTATAGTATAGATGACATCTATAGTATAGATGACATCTATAGTATAGATGACATCTATAGTATAGATGACGTCTATAGTATAGATGACATCTATAGTATAGATGACGTCTATAGTATAGATGAAGTCTATAGTATAGATGACGTCTATAGTATAGATAACGTCTATAGTATAGATGACGTCTATAGTAAAGATGACGTCTATAGTATAGATGACATCAATAGTATAGATGACGCCTCTAATATAGATGACGTCTATAGTATAGATGACGTCTATAGTATAGATGACGTCTATAGTATAGATGACGTCTATAGTATAGATGACGTCTATAGTATAGATGACGTCTATAGTATAGATGACGTCTATAGTATAGATGACGTCTATATTATAGATGACGTCTATAGTATAGATGACATCTATAGTATAGATGACCTCTATAGTATAGATGACCTCTATAGTATAGATGACCTCTATAGTATAGATGACGTCTATAGTATAGATGACGTCTATAGTATAGATGACCTCTATAGTATAGATGACATCTATAGTATAGATGACATCTGAAGTATAGATGACGTCTATAGTATAGATGACGTCTATAGTATAGATGACGTCTATAGTATAGATGACGTCTATAGTATAGATGAAGTCTATAGTATAGATGACGTCTACAGTATAGATGACGTCTATAGTATAGATGACGTCTATAGTATAGATGACGTCTATAGTATAGATGACGTCTATAGTATAGATGACGTCTATATAGATGACGTCTGTAGTATAGATGACGTCTATAGTATAGATGACGTCTATAGTATAGATGACGTCTATAGTATAGATGACGTCTATAGTATAGATGACATCTATAGTATAGATGACATCTATAGTATAGATGACGTCTATAGTATAGATGACATCTTTAGTATAGATGACGCCTCTAGCATAGATGACATCTATAGTATAGATGACGTCTATAGTATAGATGACATCTGTAGTATAGATTACGTCTATAGTATAGGTGACGTCTATAGTATAGATGACGTCTATAGTATAGATGACGTCTATAGTATAGATGACGTCTATAGTATAGATGACGTCTATAGTATAGATGACATCTATAGTATAGATGACTTCTATAGTATAGATGACGTCTATAGTATAGGTGACGTCTATAGTATAGATGACGTCTATAGTATAGATGACGTCTATAGTATAGATGACGTCTGTAGTATAGATGACGTCTGTAGTATAGATGACGTCTTTAGTATAGATGACGTCTATTGTATAGATGACGTCTATAGTATAGATGACATCTATAGTATAGATGACATCTATAGTATAGATGACATCTATAGTATAGATGACATCTATAGTATAGATGACATCTATAGTATAGATGACGTCTATAGTATAGATGACATCTATAGCATAGATGACGTCTATAGTATAGATGACGTCTATAGTATAGATGACGTCTATAGTAAAGATGACGTCTATAGTATAGATGACATCAATAGTATAGATGACGCCTCTAGCATAGATGACATCTATAGTATAGATGACGTCTATAGTATAGATGTCATCTGTAGTATAGATGACATCTGTATTATAGATGACGTCTATAGTATAGATGACGTCTATAGTATAGATGACGTCTATAGTATAGATGACGTCTATAGTATAGATGACGTCTATAGTATAGATGACGTCTATAGTATAGATGACGTCTATAGTATAGATGACGTCTATAGTATAGATGACGTCTATAGTATAGATGACGTCTATAGTATAGATGACGTCTATAGTATAGATGACGTCTATAGTATAAATGACGTCTATAGTATAGATGACGTCTATAGTATAAATGACGTCTATAATATAGATGACGTCTATAGAATAGATGACGTCTATAGTATAGATGACGTCTATAATATAGATGACGTCTATAGTATAGATGACGTCTATAGTATAGATGACGTCTATAGTATAGATGACGTCTATAGTATAGATGACGTCTATAGTATAGATGACGTCTATAGTATAGATGACGTCTATAGTATAGATGACATCTATAGTATAGATGACCTCTATAGTATAGATGACCTCTATAGTATAGATGACGTCTATAGTATAGATGACGTCTATAGTATAGATGACCTCTATAGTATTGATGACATCTATAGTATAGATGACATCTGTAGTATAGATGACGTCTATAGTATAGATGACGTCTATAGTATAGATGACGTCTATAGTATAGATGACGTCTATAGTATAGATGACGTCTATAGTATAGATGACGTCTATAGTATAGATGACGTCTATAGTATAGATGACGTCTATAGTATAGATGACGTCTATAGTATAGATGACGTCTATAGTATAGATGACGTCTATAGTATAGATGACGTCTATAGTATAGATGACGTCTATAGTATAGATGACGTCTATAGTATAGATGACGTCTATAGTATAGATGACGTCTATAGTATAGATGACGTCTATAGTATAGATGACGTCTATAGTATAGATGACGTCTATAGTATAGATGACGTCTATAGTATAGATGACGACTATAGTATAGATGACGTCTATAGTATAGATGACGTCTATAGTATAGATGACGTCTATAGTATAGATGACGTCTATAGTATAGATGACATCTATAGTATAGATGACGTCTATAATAAAGATGACGTCTATAGTATAGATGACGTCTAAAGTATAGATGACATCTTTAGTATAGATGACGCCTTTAGCATAGATGACATCTATAGTATAGATGACGTCTATAGTATAGATGACATCTGTAGTATAGATGACGTCTATAGTATAGGTGACGTCTATAGTATAGATGACGTCTATAGTATAGATGACGTCTATAGTATAGATGACGTCTATAGTATAGATGACGTCTATAGTATAGATGACGTCTATAGTATAGATGACGTCTATAGTATAAATGACATCTGTAGTATAGATGACATCTGTAGTATAGATGACGTCTATAGTATAGATGACGTCTATAGTATAGATGACGTCTATAGTATAGATGACGTCTATAGTATAGATGACGTCTATAGTATAGATGACGTCTATAGTATAGATGACGTCTATAGTATAGATGACGTCTATAGTATAGATGACTTCTATAGTATAGATGTAGTCTATAGTATAGATGACGTCTATAATATAGATGACGTCTATAGTATAGATCACGTCTATAGTATAGATGACGTCTATAATATAGATGACGTCTATAGTATAGATGACGTCTATAGTATAGATGACGTCTATAGTATAGATGACGTCTATAGTATAGATGACGTCTATAGTATAGATGACGTCTATAGTATAGATGACGTCTATAGTATAGATAACGTCTATAGTACAGATGACGTCTATAGTATAGATGACGTCTATAGTATAGATGACTTCTATAGTATAGATGTAGTCTATAGTATAGATGACGTCTATAATATAGATGACGTCTATAGTATAGATCACGTCTATAGTATAGATGAAGTCTATAGTATAGATGACGTCTATAGTATATATGACGTCTATAGTATAGATGACGTCTATAGTATAGATGACGTCTATAGTATAGATGACGTCTATAGTATAGATGACGTCTATAGTATAGATGACGTCTATAGTATAGATGACGTCTATAGTATAGATGACGTATATAGTATAGATGACATCTGTAGTATAGATGACGTCTATAGTACAGATGACGTCTATAGTATAGATGACGTCTATAGTATAGATGACGTCTATAGTATAGATGACGTCTATAGTATAGATGACGTCTATGGTATAGATGACGTCTATAGTATAGATGAAGTCTAAAGTATAGATGACGTCTATAATATAGATGACGTCTATAATATAGATGACGTCTATAGTATAGATCACGTCTATAGTATAGATGACGTCTATAGTATAGATGACGTCTATAGTAGGATGACGTCTATAGTATAGAAGACGCCTCTAACATAGATGACATCTATAGTATAGATGACGTCTATAGTATAGATGACGTCTATAGTATAGATGACGTCTATAGTATAGATGACGTCTATAGTATATATGACGTCTATAGTATAAATGACGTCTATAGTATAGATGACGTCTATAGTATAGATGACGTCTATAGTATAGATGACGTCTATAGTATAGATGACGTCTATAGCATAGATGACATCTATAGTATAGATGACAACTATAGTATAGATGACGTCTATAGTATAGATGACGTCTATAGTATAGATGACGTCTATTGCATAGATGACGTCTATAGTATAGATTACGTCTATAGTATAGATGACGTCTATAGTACAGATGACGTCTATAGTATAGATGACGTCTATAGTATATATGACGTCTATAGTATAGATGTAGTCTATAGTATAGATGACGTCTATAATATAGATGAAGTCTATAGTATAGATGAAGTCTATAGTATAGATGACGTCTATAGTAAAGATGACGTCTATAGTATAGATACGTCTATAGTAAAGATGACGTCTATAGTATAGATGACGTCTATAGTATAGATGACATCTATAGTATAGATGACGTCTATAATATAGATGACGTCTATAGTATAGATGACGTCTATAGTATAGATGACGTCTATAGTATAGATGACGTCTATAGTATAGATGACGTCTATAGTATAAATGACGTCTATAGTATAGATGACGTCTATAGTATAGATGACGTCTATAGTATAGATGACGTCTATAGTATAAATGACGTCTATAGTTTAGATGACGTCTATAGTATAGATGACGTCAATAGTATAGATGACGTCTATAGTATAGATGACGTCAATAGTATAGATGACGTCTATAGTATAGATGACGTCTATAGTATAGATGACGTCTATAATATAGATGACGTCTATAGTATAGATGACGTCTATAGTATAGATGACGTCTATAGTATAGATGACGTCTATAGTATAGATGACGTCTATAGTATAGATGACGTCTATAGTAAAGATGACGTCTATAGTATAGATGACGTCTGTAGTATAGATGACGTCTATAGTATAGATGACGTCTATAGTATAGATGACGTCTATAGTATAGATGACGTCTATAGTATAGATGACGTCTATAGTATAGATGACGTCTATAGTATAGATGACGTCTATAGTATAGATGACGTCTATAGTATAGATGACGTCTGTAATACGTCTATAGTATAGATGACGTCTATAGCATAGATGACGTCTATAGTATAGATGATGTCTAAAGTTTAGATGACGACTATAGTATAGATGACGTCTCTAGTAAATATGAAGTCTTTATTATATATGACGTTTCTAGAAGAGATGACGTCTATAGTATAGATGACATCTATAGTATATATGACGTCTATAGCATAGACGAGGTCTATAGTATAGATGATGTCTATAGTTTAGATGACGTCTATAGTATAGATGGCGTCTATAGTATAGATGACGTCTATGGTATAGATGACGTCTATAGTATAGATGACGTCTATAGTATAGATGACGTCTATAATATAGATGACGTCTATAGTATAGATGACGTCTATAGTATAGATGACGTCTATAGTATAGATGACGTCTATAGTATAGATGACGTCTATAGTAAAGATGACGTCTATAGTATAGATGACGTCTGTAGTATAGATGACGTCTGTAGTATAGATGACGTCTATAGTATAGATGACGTCTATAGTATAGATGACGTCTATAGTATAGATTACGTCTATAGTATAAATGACGTCTATAGTATAGATGACGTCTATAGTATAGATGACGTCTGTAGTATAGATGACGTCTATAGTATAGATGACGTCTATAGTATAGATGACGTCTATAGTATAGATGACGTCTATAGCATAGATGACGTCTATAGTATAGATGACGTCTATAGTATAGATGACGTCTATAGTATAGATGACGTCTATAGTATAGATGACGTCTATAGTATAGATGACGTCTATAGTATAGATAACGTCTATAGTACAGATGACGTCTATAGTATAGATGACGTCTATAGTATAGATGACTTCTATAGTATAGATGTAGTCTATAGTATAGATGACGTCTATAATATAGATGACGTCTATAGTATAGATCACGTCTATAGTATAGATGAAGTCTATAGTATAGATGACGTCTATAGTATATATGACGTCTATAGTATAGATGACGTCTATAGTATAGATGACGTCTATAGTATAGATGACGTCTATAGTATAGATGACGTCTATAGTATAGATGACGTCTATAGTATAGATGACGTCTATAGTATAGATGACGTCTATAGTATAGATGACGTCTATAGTATAGATGACGTCTATAGTATAGATGACGTCTATAGTATAGATGACGTCTATAGTATAGATGACGTCTATAGTATAGATGACGTCTATAGTATAGATGACGTCTATAGTATAGATGACGTCTATAGTATAGATGACGTCTATAGTATAGATGACGTCTATAGTATAGATGACGTCTATAGTATAGATAACGTCTATAGTACAGATGACGTCTATAGTATAGATGACGTCTATAGTATAGATGACTTCTATAGTATAGATGTAGTCTATAGTATAGATGACGTCTATAATATAGATGACGTCTATAGTATAGATCACGTCTATAGTATAGATGAAGTCTATAGTATAGATGACGTCTATAGTATATATGACGTCTATAGTATAGATGACGTCTATAGTATAGATGACGTCTATAGTATAGATGACGTCTATAGTATAGATGACGTCTATAGTATAGATGACGTCTATAGTATAGATGACGTCTATAGTATAGATGACGTCTATAGTATAGATGACGTCTATAGTATAGATGACGTCTATAGTATAGATGACGTCTATAGTATAGATGACGTCTATAGTATAGATGACGTCTATAGTATAGATGACGTCTATAGTATAGATCACGTATATAGTATAGATGACATCTGTAGTATAGATGACGTCTATAGTACAGATGACGTCCATAGTATAGATGACGTCTATAGTATAGATGACGTCTATAGTATAGATGACGTCTATAGTATAGATGACGTCTATAGTATAGATGACGTCTATGGTATAGATGACGTCTATAGTATAGATGAAGTCTAAAGTATAGATGACGTCTATAATATAGATGACGTCTATAATATAGATGACGTCTATAATATAGATGACGTCTATAGTATAGATCACGTCTATAGTATAGATGAAGCCTATAGTATAGATGACGTCTATAGTATAGATGACGTCTATAGTAGGATGACGTCTATAGTATAGAAGACGCCTCTAACATAGATGACATCTATAGTATAGATGACGTCTATAGTATAGATGACGTCTATAGTATAGATGACGTCTATAGTATAGATGACGTCTATAGTATAGATGACGTCTATAGTATAAATGACGTCTATAGTATAGATGACGTCTATAGTATAGATGACGTCTATAGTATAAATGACGTCTATAGTATAGATGACGTCTTAGTATAGATGACGTCTATAGTATAGATGACGTCTATAGTATAGATGACGTCTATAGTATAGATGACGTCTATAGTATAGATGACGTCTATAGTATAGATGACGTCTATAGTATAGATGACGTCTATAGCATAGATGACATCTATAGTATAGATGACATCTATAGTATAGATGACGTCTATAGTATAGATGACGTCTATAGTATAGATGACGTCTATTGCATAGATGACGTCTATAGTATAGATTACGTCTATAGTATAGATGACGTCTATAGTACAGATGACGTCTATAGTATAGATGACGTCTATAGTATATATGACGTCTATAGTATAGATGTAGTCTATAGTATAGATGACGTCTATAATATAGATGAAGTCTATAGTATAGATGAAGTCTATATTATAGATGACGCCTATAATATAGATGAAGTCTATAGTATAGATGAAGTCTATATTATAGATGACGTCTATAGTAAAGATGACGTCTATAGTATAGATGACGTCTATAGTAAAGATGACGTCTATAGTATAGATGACGTCTATAGTATAGATGACATCTATAGTATAGATGACGTCTATAATATAGATGACGTCTATAGTATAGATGACGTCTATAGTATAGATGACGTCTATAGTATAGATGACGTCTATAGTATAGATGACGTCTATAGTATAAATGACGTCTATAGTATAGATGACGTCTATAGTATAGATGACGTCTATAGTATAGATGACGTCTATAGTATAGATGACGTCTATAGTATAGATGACGTCTATAGTATAGATGACGTCTATAGTATAAATGACGTCTATAGTATAGATGACGTCTATAGTATAGATGACGTCAATAGTATAGATGACGTCTATAGTAAAGATGACGTCAATAGTATAGATGACGTCTATAGTATAGATGACGTCTATAGTATAGATGACGTCTATAGTATAGATGACGTCTATAGTATAGATGACGTCTATAGTATAGATGACGTCTATAGTATAGATGACGTCTATAGTATAGATGACGTCTATAGTATAGATGACGTCTATAGTAAAGATGACGTCTATAGTATAGATGACGTCTGTAGTATAGATGACGTCTATAGTATAGATGACGTCTATAGTATAGATGACGTCTATAGTATAGATGACGTCTATAGTATAGATGACGTCTATAGTATAGATGACGTCTATAGTATAGATGACGTCTATAGTATAGATGACGTCTATAGTATAGATGACGTCTATAGTATAGATGACGTCTATAGCATAGATGACGTCTATAGTATAGATGATGTCTAAAGTTTAGATGACGTCTATAGTATAGATGACGTCTATAGTATAGATGACGTCTATAGTATAGATGCCATCTATAGTATAGATGACGTCTCTAGTAAATATGAAGTCTTTATTATATATGACGTTTCTAGAAGAGATGACGTCTATAGTATAGATGACATCTATAGTATATATGACGTCTATAGCATAGACGAGGTCTATAGTATAGATGATGTCTATAGTTTAGATGACGTCTATAGTATAGATGGCGTCTATAGTATAGATGACGTCTATGGTATAGATGACGTCTATAGTATAGATGACGTCTATGGTATAGATGACGTCTATAGTATAGATGACGTCTATAGTATAGATGACGTCTATAATATAGATGACGTCTATAGTATAGATGACGTCTATAGTATAGATGACGTCTATAGTATAGATGACGTCTATAGTATAGATGACGTCTATAGTAAAGATGACGTCTATAGTATAGATGACGTCTGTAGTATAGATGACGTCTATAGTATAGATGACGTCTATAGTATAGATGACGTCTATAGTATAGATGACGTCTCTAGTAAATATGAAGTCTTTATTATATATGACGTTTCTAGAAGAGATGACGTCTATAGTATAGATGACATCTATAGTATATATGACGTCTATAGTACAGATGACGTCTATAGTATAGATGACGTCTATAGTATAGATGACGTCTATAGTATAGATGACGTCTATAGTATAGATGACGTCTATAGTGTAGATGACGTCTATAGTACAGATGACGTCTATAGTATAGATGACGTCTATAGTATAGATGACGTCTATAGTATAGATGACGTCTATAGTGTAGATGACTTCTGTAGTATAGATGACTTCTATAGTATAGTATAGATGACTTCTATAGTATAGATGACGTCTATGGTATAGATGACGTCTATAGTATAGATGACGTCTATAGTATAGATGACGTCTATAATATAGATGACGTCTATAATATAGATGACGTCTATAGTATAGATCACGTCTATAGTATAGATGACGTCTATAGTACAGATGACGTCTATAGTATAGATGACGTCTATAGTATAGATGACGTCTATAGTATAGATGACATCTATAGTATAGATGACGTCTATAGTATAGATGACGTCTATAGTATAGATGACGTCTATAGTATAGATGACGTCTATAGCATAGATGACATCTATAGTATAGATGACGTCTATAGTATAGATGACGTCTATAGTATAGATGACGTCTATAGTATAGATGACGTCTCTAGTAAATATGAAGTCTTTATTATATATGACGTTTCTAGAAGAGATGACGTCTATAGTATAGATGACATCTATAGTATATATGACGTCTATAGCATAGACGAGGTCTATAGTATAGATGATGTCTATAGTTTAGATGACGTCTATAGTATAGATGGCGTCTATAGTATAGATGACGTCAATGGTATAGATGACGTCTATAGTATAGATGACGTCTATAGTATAGATGACGTCTATAATATAAATGAAGTCTATAGTATAGATGACGTCTATAGTATAGATGACGTCTATAGTATAGATAACGTCTAAAGTATAGATGACGTCTATAGTATAGATGACGTCTATAGTATAGATGACGTCCATAGTATAGATGACGTCTATTGTATAAATGACGTCTATAGTATAGATGACTTCTGTAGTATAGATGACTTCTATAGTATAGATGACTTCTATAGTATAGATTACGTCTATGGTATAGACGACGTCTATAATATAGATGACGTCTATAATATAGATGACGTCTATAGTATAGATCACGTCTATAGTATAGATGACGTCTATAGTATAGATGACGTCTATAGTATAGATGACGTCTATAGTATAGATGACGTCTATAGTATAGATGACGTCTATAGCATAGATGACATCTATAGTATATATGACGTCTATAGTATAGATGACGTCTATAGTATAGATGACGTCTATAGTATAGATGACGTCTATAGTATAGATGACGTCTATAGTATAGATGACGTCTATAGTATAGATGACGTCTATAGTATAGATGACGTCTATAGTACAGATGACGTCTATAGTATAGATGACGTCTATAGTATAGATGACGTCTATAGTATAGATGTAATCTATAGTATAGATGACGTCTATAATATAGATGACGTCTATAGTATAGATCACGTCTTTAGTATAGATGAAGTCTATAGTATAGATGACGTCAATAGTATAGATGACGTCTATAGCATAGATGACGTCTATAGTATAGATGACGTCTATAGTATAGATGACGTCTATAGTATAGATGACGTCTATAGTATAGATGACGTCTATAGTATAGATGACTTCTATAGTATAGATGACGTCTATAGTATAGATGACGTCTATAGTATAGATGACGTCTATAGTATAGATGACGTCTATAGTATAGATGACGTCTATAGTATAGATGACGTCTATAGTATAGATGACGTCTATAGTATAGATGACGTCTATAGCATAGATGACGTCTATAGTAAAGATGACGTCTATAGTATAGATGACGTCTATAGTATAGATGACGTCTATAGTATAGATGACGTCTATAGTATAGATGACGTCTATAGTATAGATGACGTCTATAGTATAGATGACGTCTATAGTATAGATGACGTCTATAGTATAGATGAGGTCTATAGTATAGATGAGGTCTATAGCATAGATGACATCTATAGTATAGATGACGTCTATAGTATAGATGGCGTCTATAGTATAGATGACGTCTATGGTATAGATGACGTCTATAGTATAGATGACGTCTATAGTATAGATAACGTCTATAGTATAGATGACGTCTATAGTATAGATGACGTCTATAGTATAGATATCGTCTATAGTATAGATGACGTCTATAGTATAGATGACATCTATAGTATATATGACGTCTATAGCATAGATGAGGTCTATAGTATAGATGATGTCTATAGTTTATATGACGTCTATAGTATAGATGGCGTCTATAGTATAGGTGACGTCTATGGTATAGATGACGTCTATAGTATAGATGACGTCCATAGTATAGATGACGTCTATTGTATAAATGACGTCTATAGTATAGATGACGTCTATAGTATAGATCACGTCTATAGTATAGATCACGTCTATAGTATAGATCACGTCTATAGTGTAGATCACGTCTATAGTATAGATCACGTCTATAGTATAGATGAGGTCTATAGTATAGATGAGGTCTATAGTTTAGATGACGTCTTTAGTTTAGATGACGTCTATAGTATAGATGACGTCTATAGTAAAGATGACGTCTATAGTATAGATGACGTCTATAGTATAGATGACGTCTATAGTATAGATGACGTCTATAGTATAGATGACGTCTATAGTATAGATGACGTCTATAGTATAGATGACGTCTATAGTATAGATGACGTCTATAGTATAGATGACGTCTATAGTATAGATGACATCTATAGTATAGATGACGTCTATAGTATAGATGACGTCTATAGTATAGATGACGTCTATAGTACAGATGACGTCTATAGTATAGATGACGTCTATAGTATAGATGTAGTCTATAGTATAGATGACGTCTATAATATAGATGACGTCTATAGTATAGATCTCGTCTATAGTATAGATGAAGTCTATAGTATAGATGACGTCAATAGTATAGATGACGTCTATAGCATAGATGACGTCTATAGCATAGATGACGTCTATAGTAAAGATGACGTCTATAGTATAGATGACCTCTATAGTATAGATGACGTCTATAGTATAGATGACGTCTATAGTATAGATGACGTCTATAGTATAGATGACGTCTATAGTATAGATGACGTCTATAGTATAGATGAGGTCTATAGTATAGATGACATCTATAGTATAGATGACGTCTATAGTATAGATGACGTCTAAAGTATAGATGACGTCTATAGTATAGATGACGTCTATAGTATAGATGACGTCTATAGTATAGATGACGTCTATAGTATAGATGACGTCTATAGTATAGATGACGTCTATAGTATAGATGACGTCTATAGTATAGATGACGTCTATAGTATAGATGACGTCTATAGTATAGATCACGTCTATAGTATAGATGACGTCTATAGTATAGATCACGTCTATAGTATAGATGACGTCTATAGTATAGATCACGTCTATAGTATAGATCACGTCTATAGTATAGATCACGTCTATAGTATATATGACGTCTATAGTATAGATGATGTCTATAGTTTAGATGACGTCTATAGTATAGATGGCGTCTATAGTATAGATGACGTCTATGGTATAGATGACGTCTATAGTATAGATGACGTCTATAGTATAGATGACGTCTATAGTATAGATGACGTCTATAGTATAGATGACGTCTATAGTATAGATGACGTCTATAGTATAGATGACGTCTATAGTATAGATGTAGTCTATAGTATAGATGACGTCTATAATATAGATGACGTCTATAGTATAGATCACTTCTATAGTATAGATGAAGTCTATAGTATAGATGACGTCAATAGTATAGATGACGTCTATAGCATAGATGACGTCTATAGTAAAGATGACGTCTATAGTATAGATGACGTCTATAGTATAGATGTAGTCTATAGTATAGATGACGTCTATAATATAGATGACGTCTATAGTATAGATTACTTCTATAGTATAGATGAAGTCTATAGTATAGATGACGTCAATAGTATAGATGACGTCTATAGTATAGATGACGTCTCTAGTATAGATGACGTCTATAGTATAGATGACGTCTATAGTATAGATGACGTCTATAGTATAGATGACGTCTATAGTATAGATGAAGTCTATAGTATAGATGACGTCTATAATATAGATGACGTCTATAGTATAGATCACTTCTATAGTATAGATGAAGTCTATAGTATAGATGACGTCAATAGTATAGATGACGTCTATAGTATAGATGACGTCTATAGTATAGATGACGTCTATAGTATAGATGACGTCTATAGTATAGATGACGTCTATAGTATAGATGACGTCTATAGTATAGATGACGTCTATAGCATAGATGACATCTATAGTATAGATGACGTCTATAGCATAGATGACATCTATAGTATAGATGACGTCTATAGTATAGATGACGTCTATAGTATAGATGACGTCTATAGTATAGATGACGTCTATAGTATAGATGACGTCTATAGTATAGATGACGTCTATAGTATAGATGACGTCTATAGTATAGATGACGTCTATAGTATAGATGACGTCTATAGTACAGATGACGTCTATAGTATAGATGACGTCTATAGTACAGATGACGTCTATAGTATAGATGTTTCTATAGTATAGATGACGTCTATAATATAGATGACGTCTATAGTATAGATCACTTCTATAGTATAGATGAAATCTATAGTATAGATGACGTCAATAGTATAGATGACGTCTATAGCATAGATGACGTCTATAGTAAAGATGACGTCTATAGTATAGATGACGTCTATAGTATAGATGACGTCTATAGTATAGATGACGTCTATAGTATAGATGACGTCTATAGTATAGATGATGTCTATAGTATAGATGACGTCAATAGTATAAATGAGGTCTATAGTATAGATGACATCTATAGTATAGATGACGTCTATAGTATAGATGACGTCTAAAGTATAGATGACGTCTATAGTATAGATGACGTCTATAGTATAGATGACGTCTATAGTATAGATGACGTCTATAGTATAGATGACGTCTATAGTATAGATGACGTCTATAGTATAGATGACGTCTATAGTATAGATGACGTCTATAGTATAGATGACGTCTATAGTATAGATGACGTCTATAGTATAGATCACGTCTATAGTATAGATCACGTCTATAGTATAGATCACGTCTATAGTATAGATCACGTCTATAGTATAGATCACGTCTATAGTATAGATCACGTCTATAGTATATATGACGTCTATAGCATAGATGAGGTCTATAGTATAGATGATGTCTATAGTTAAGATGACGTCTATAGTATAGATGGCGTCTATAGTATAGATGACGTCTATGGTATAGATGACGTCTATAGTATAGATGACGTCTATAGTATAGATGACGTCTATAATATAGATAACGTCTATAGTATAGATAACGTCTATAGTATAGATGACGTCTATAGTATAGATGACGTCTATAGTATAGATAACGTCTATAGTATAGATCACGTCTATAATATAGATCACGTCTATAGTATATATGACGTCTATAGCATAGATGAGGTCTATAGTATAGATGATGTCTATAGTTAAGATGACGTCTATAGTATAGATGGCGTCTATAGTATAGATGACGTCTATGGTATAGATGACGTCTATAGTATAGATGACGTCTATAGTATAGATGACGTCTATAATATAGATAACGTCTATAGTATAGATGACGTCTATAGTATAGATGACGTCTATAGTATAGATGACGTCTAAAGTATAGATGATGTCTATAGTTAAGATGACGTCTATAGTATAGATGGCGTCTATAGTATAGATGACGTCTATGGTATAGATGACGTCTATAGTATAGATTACGTCTATAGTATAGATGACGTCTATAATATAGATAACGTCTATAGTATAGATGACGTCTATAGTATAGATGACGTCTATAGTATAGATAACGTCTATAGTATAGATGACGTCTATAGTATAGATGACATCTATAGTATATATGACGTCTATAGTATAGATGACGTCTTTAGTATAGATAACGTCTATAGTATAGATGACGTCTATAGTATAGATGACGTCTATAGTATAGATGACGTCTATAGTATAGATGACGTCTTTAATACGTCTATAGTATAGATGACGTCTATAGCATAGATGACGTCTATAGTATAGATGATGTCTAAAGTTTAGATGACGTCTATAGTATAGATGACGTCTATAGTATAGATGACGTCTAAAGTATAGATGACGTCTATAGTATAGATGACGTCTATAGTATAGATGACGTCTACAGTATAGATGACGTCTCTAGTAAATATGAAGTCTTTAGTATATATGACGTTTCTAGAAGAGATGACGTCTATAATATAGATGACATCTATAGTATATATGACGTCTATAGCATAGACGAGGTCTATAGTATAGATGATGTCTATAGTTTAGATGACGTCTATAGTATAGATGGCGTCTATAGTATAGATGACGTCTATGGTATAGATGACGTCTATAGTATAGATGACGTCTATAGTATAGATGACGTCTATAATATAGATGAAGTCTATAGTATAGATGACGTCTATAGTATAGATGACGTCTATAGTATAGATAACGTCTATAGTATAGATGACGTCTATAGTATAGATGACGTCTATAGTATAGATGACGTCCATAGTATAGATGACGTCTATTGTATAAATGACGTCTATAGTATAGATGACTTCTGTAGTATAGATGACTTCTATAGTATAGATGACTTCTATAGTATAGATGGCGTCTATAGTATAGATGACGTCTATGGTATAGATGACGTCTATAGTTTAGATGACGTCTATAGTATAGATGACGTCTATAATATAGATGAAGTCTATAGTATAGATGACGTCTATAGTATAGATGACGTCTATAGTATAGATGACGTCTATAGTATAGATGACGTCTATAGTATAGATAACGTCTATAGTATAGATGACGTCTATAGTATAGATGACTTCTATAGTATAGATGACTTCTATAGTATAGATGACGTCTATGGTATAGACGACGTCTATAATATAGATGACGTCTATAATATAGATGACGTCTATAGTATAGATGACGTCTATAGTATAGATGACGTCTATAGTATAGATGACGTCTATAGTATAGATGACGTCTATACTATAGATGACGTCTATAGTATAGATGACGTCTATACTATAGATGACGTCTATACTATAGATGACGTCTATAGTATAGATGACGTCTATAGTATAGATGACGTCTATAGTATAGATGACGTCTATAGTATAGATGACGTCTATAGTATAGATGACGTCTATAGTATAGATGACGTCTAAAGTATAGATGACGTCTATAGTATAGATGACGTCTATAGTATAGATGACGTCTATAGTATAGATGACGTCTATAGTATAGATGACGTATATAGTATAGATGACGTCTATAGTATAGATGACGTCTATAGTATAGATGTAGTCTATAGTATAGATGACGTCTATAATATAGATGACGTCTATAGTATAGATCACGTCTATAGTATAGATGAAGTCTATAGTATAGATGACGTCAATAGTATAGATGACGTCTATAGCATAGATGACGTCTATAGTAAAGATGACGTCTATAGTATAGATGACGTCTATAGTAAAGATGACGTCTATAGTATAGATAACGTCTATAGTATAGATGACGTCTATAGTATAGATGACGTCTATAGTATAGATGACGTCTATAGTATAGATGACGTCTATAGTATAGATGACGTCTATAGTATAGATGACGTCTATAGTATAGATGACGTCTATAGTATAGATGACGTCTATAGTATAGATGACGTCTATAGTATAGATGACGTCTATAGTATAGATGACGTCTATAGTATAGATGACGTCTATAGTATAGATGACGTCTATAATATAGATGACGTCTATAGTAAAAATCACGTCTATAGTATAGATCACGTCTATAGTATAGATCACGTCTATAGTATAGATCACGTCTATAGTATATATGACGTCTATAGCATCGATGAAGTCTATAGTATAGATGATGTCTATAGTTTAGATGACGTCTATAGTATAGATGGCGTCTATAGTATAGATGACGTCTATGGTATAGATGACGTCTATAGTACAGATGACGTCTATAGTATAGATGACGTCTATAATATAAATAACGTCTATAGTATAGATGACGTCTATAGTATAGATGACGTCTATAGTATAGATAACGTCTATAGTATAGATGATGTCTATAGTATAGATGACATCTATAGTATATATGACGTCTATAGCATAGATGAGGTCTATAGTATAGATGATATCTATAGTTTAGATGACGTCTATAGTATAGATGGCGTCTATAGTATAGATGACGTCTATGGTATAGATGACGTCTATAGTATAGATGACGTCTATAGCATAGATGACGTCTATAGTATAGATGACGTCTATAGTATAGATGACGTCTATAGTATAGATAACGTCTATAGTATAGATGACGTCTACAGTATAGATGACGTCTATAGTATAGATGACGTCCATAGTATAGATGACGTCTATTGTATAAATGACGTCTATAGTATAGATGACTTCTATAGTATAGATGACGCCTATGGTATAGACGACGTCTATAATATAGATGACGTCTATAATATAGATGACGTCTATAGTATAGATGACGTCTATAGTATAGATGACGTCTATAGTATAGATGACGTCTATAGTACAGATGACGTCTATAGTATAGATGACGTCTATAGTATAGATGACGTCTATAGTATAGATGACGTCTATAGCATAGATGACATCTATAGTATAGATGACGTCTATAGTATAGATGACGTCTATAGTATAGATGACGTCTATAGTATAGATGACTTCTATAGTATAGATGACATCTATGGTATAGACGACGTCTATAATATAGATGACGTCTATAATATAGATGACGTCTATAATATAGATGACGTCTATAGTATAGATGACGTCTTTAGTATAGATGACGTCTATAGTATAGATGTAGTCTATAGTATAGATGACGTCTATAATATAGATGACGTCTATAGTATAGATCACGTCTATAGTATAGATGAAGTCTCTAGTAAATATGAAGTCTTTAGTATATATGACGTTTCTAGAAGAGATGGCGTCTATAGTATAGATGACATCTATAGTATATATGACGTCTATAGCATAGATGAGGTCTATAGTATAGATGATGTCTATAGTTTAGATGACGTCAAAAAGTATAGATGGCGTCTATAGTATAGATGACGTCTATGGTATAGATGACGTCTATAGTATAGATGACGTCTATAGTATAGATTACGTCTATAATATAGATGACGTCTATAGTATAGATGACGTCTATAGTATAGATGACGTCTATAGTATAGATGACGCCTATAGTATAGATGACGTCTATAGTATAGATGACGTCTCTAGTAAATATGAAGTCCTTAGTATATATGACGTTTCTAGAAGAGATGACGTCTATAGTATAGATGACATCTATAGTATATATGACGTCTATAGCATAGATGAGGTCTATAGTATAGATGATGTCTATAGTTTAGATGACGTTTATAGTATAGATGGCGTCTATAGTATAGATGACGTCTATGGTATAGATGACGTCTATAGTATAGATGACGTCTATAGTATAGATGACGTCTATAATATAGATGACGTCTATAGTATAGATGACGTCTATAGTATAGATGACGTCTATAGTATAGATAACGTCTATAGTATAGATGACGTCTATAGTATAGATGACGTCTATAGTATAGATGACGTCCATAGTATAGATGACGTCTATTGTATAAATGACGTCTATAGTATAGACGACGTCTATAGTATAGATGACGTCTATAGTATAGATGACGTCTATAGTATAGATGACGTCTATAGTATAGATGACGTCTATAGCATAGATGACATCTATAGTATAGATGACGTCTATAGTATAGATGACGTCTATAGTATAGATGACTTCTATAGTATAGATGACGTCTATGGTATAGACGACGTGTATAATATAGATGACGTCTATAATATAGATGACGTCTATAGTATAGATGACGTCTATAGTATAGATGACGTCTATAGTATAGATGACGTCTATAGTATAGATGTAGTCTATAGTATAGATGACGTCTATAGTATAGATGACGTCTATAGTATAGATGTAGTCTATAGTATAGATGACGTCTATATTATAGATGACGTATATAGTATAGATGACGTCTATAGTATAGATGACGTCTATAGTATAGATGACGTCTATAGTATAGATGACGTATATAGTATAGATGACGTCTATAGTATAGATGACGTCTATAGTATAGATGACATCTATAGTATAGATGACGTCTAAAGTATAGATGACGTCTATAGTATAGATGACGTATATAGTATAGATGACGTCTATAGTATAGATGACGTCTATAGTATAGATGACATCTATAGTATAGATGACGTCTATAGTATAGATGACGTCTAAAGTATAGATGACGTCTAAAGTATAGATGACGTCTATAGTATAGATGACGTCTATAGTATAGATGACGTCTATAGTATAGATGACGTCTATAGTATAGATGACGTCTATAGTATGGTGTAGACGACGTCTATAGTATAGATGACGTCTATGGTATAGATGACGTCTATAGTATAGATGACGTCTATAGTATAGATGACGTCTATAGTATAGATGACGTCTATAGTATAGATGACGTCTATAGTATAGATGACGTCTATAGTATAGATGACGTCTATAGTATAGATGACGTCTATAGTATAGATGACGTCTATAGTATAGATGTAGTCTATAGTATAGATGACGTCTATAATATAGATGACGTCTATAGTATAGATCACTTCTATAGTATAGATGAAGTCTATAGTATAGATGACGTCAATAGTATAGATGACGTCTATAGCATAGATGACGTCTATAGTAAAGATGACGTCTATAGTATAGATGACGTCTATAGTATAGATGTAGTCTATAGTATAGATGACGTCTATAATATAGATGACGTCTATAGTATAGATCACTTCTATAGTATAGATGAAGTCTATAGTATAGATGACGTCTATAGTATAGATGACGTCTATAGTATAGATGACGTCTATAGTATAGATGACGTCTATAGCATAGATGACATCTATAGTATAGATGACGTCTATAGCATAGATGACATCTATAGTATAGATGACGTCTATAGTATAGATGACGTCTATAGTATAGATGACGTCTATAGTATAGATGACGTCTATAGTATAGATGACGTCTATAGTATAGATGACGTCTATAGTATAGATGACGTCTATAGTACAGATGACGTCTATAGTATAGATGACGTCTATAGTACAGATGACGTCTATAGTATAGATGTTTCTATAGTATAGATGACGTCTATAATATAGATGACGTCTATAGTATAGATCACTTCTATAGTATAGATGAAATCTATAGTATAGATGACGTCAATAGTATAGATGACGTCTATAGCATAGATGACGTCTATAGTAAAGATGACGTCTATAGTATAGATGACGTCTATAGTATAGATGACGTCTATAGTATAGATGACGTCTATAGTATAGATGACGTCTATAGTATAGATGATGTCTATAGTATAGATGACGTCAATAGTATAAATCAGGTCTATAGTATAGATGACATCTATAGTATAGATGACGTCTATAGTATAGATGACGTCTAAAGTATAGATGACGTCTATAGTATAGATGACGTCTATAGTATAGATGACGTCTATAGTATAGATGACGTCTATAGTATAGATGACGTCTATAGTATAGATGACGTCTATAGTATAGATGACGTCTATAGTATAGATGACGTCTATAGTATAGATCACGTCTATAGTATAGATCACGTCTATAGTATAGATCACGTCTATAGTATAGATCACGTCTATAGTATAGATCACGTCTATAGTATATATGACGTCTATAGCATAGATGAGGTCTATAGTATAGATGATGTCTATAGTTAAGATGACGTCTATAGTATAGATGGCGTCTATAGTATAGATGACGTCTATGGTATAGATGACGTCTATAGTATAGATGACGTCTATAGTATAGATGACGTCTATAATATAGATAACGTCTATAGTATAGATAACGTCTATAGTATAGATGACGTCTATAGTATAGATGACGTCTATAGTATAGATAACGTCTATAGTATAGATCACGTCTATAATATAGATCACGTCTATAGTATATATGACGTCTATAGCATAGATGAGGTCTATAGTATAGATGATGTCTATAGTTAAGATGACGTCTATAGTATAGATGGCGTCTATAGTATAGATGACGTCTATGGTATAGATGACGTCTATAGTATAGATGACGTCTATAGTATAGATGACGTCTATAATATAGATAACGTCTATAGTATAGATGACGTCTATAGTATAGATGACGTCTATAGTATAGATGACGTCTAAAGTATAGATGATGTCTATAGTTAAGATGACGTCTATAGTATAGATGGCGTCTATAGTATAGATGACGTCTTTGGTATAGATGACGTCTATAGTATAGATGACGTCTATAGTATAGATGACGTCTATAATAAAGATAACGTCTATAGTATAGATGACGTCTATAGTATAGATGACGTCTATAGTATAGATAACGTCTATAGTATAGATGACGTCTATAGTATAGATGACATCTATAGTATATATGACGTCTATAGTATAGATGACGTCTATAGTATAGATGACGTCTTTAGTATAGATAACGTCTATAGTATAGATGACGTCTATAGTATAAATGACGTCTATAGTATAGATGACGTCTATAGTATAGATGACGTCTGTAATACGTCTATAGTATAGATGACGTCTATAGCATAGATGACGTCTATAGTATAGATGATGTCTAAAGTTTAGATGACGTCTATAGTATAGATGACGTCTATAGTATAGATGACGTCTAAAGTATAGATGACGTCTATAGTATAGATGACGTCTATAGTATAGATGACGTCTACAGTATAGATGACGTCTCTAGTAAATATGAAGTCTTTAGTATATATGACGTTTCTAGAAGAGATGACGTCTATAATATAGATGACATCTATAGTATATATGACGTCTATAGCATAGACGAGGTCTATAGTATAGATGATGTCTATAGTTTAGATGACGTCTATAGTATAGATGGCGTCTATAGTATAGATGACGTCTATGGTATAGATGACGTCTATAGTATAGATGACGTCTATAGTATAGATGACGTCTATAATATAGATGAAGTCTATAGTATAGATGACGTCTATAGTATAGATGACGTCTATAGTATAGATAACGTCTATAGTATAGATGACGTCTATAGTATAGATGACGTCTATAGTATAGATGACGTCCATAGTATAGATGACGTCTATTGTATAAATGACGTCTATAGTATAGATGACTTCTGTAGTATAGATGACTTCTATAGTATAGATGACTTCTATAGTATAGATGGCGTCTATAGTATAGATGACGTCTATGGTATAGATGACGTCTATAGTTTAGATGACGTCTATAGTATAGATGACGTCTATAATATAGATGAAGTCTATAGTATAGATGACGTCTATAGTATAGATGACGTCTATAGTATAGATGACGTCTATAGTATAGATAACGTCTATAGTATAGATGACGTCTATAGTATAGATGACTTCTATAGTATAGATGACTTCTATAGTATAGATGACGTCTATGGTATAGACGACGTCTATAATATAGATGACGTCTATAATATAGATGACGTCTATAGTATAGATGACGTCTATAGTATAGATGACGTCTATAGTATAGATGACGTCTATAGTATAGATGACGTCTATACTATAGATGACGTCTATACTATAGATGACGTCTATACTATAGATGACGTCTATACTATAGATGACGTCTATAGTATAGATGACGTCTATAGTATAGATGACGTCTATAGTATAGATGACGTCTATAGTATAGATGACGTCTATAGTATAGATGACGTCTAAAGTATAGATGACGTCTATAGTATAGATGACGTCTATAGTATAGATGACGTCTATAGTATAGATGACGTCTATAGTATAGATGACGTCTATAGTATAGATGACGTCTATAGTATAGATGTAGTCTATAGTATAGATGACGTCTATAATATAGATGACGTCTATAGTATAGATGACGTCTATAGTATAGATCACGTCTATAGTATAGATGAAGTCTATAGTATAGATGACGTCAATAGTATAGATGACGTCTATAGCATAGATGACGTCTATAGTAAAGATGACGTCTATAGTATAGATGACGTCTATAGTAAAGATGACGTCTATAGTATAGATAACGTCTATAGTATAGATGACGTCTATAGTATAGATGACGTCTATAGTATAGATGACGTCTATAGTATAGATGACGTCTATAGTATAGATGACGTCTATAGTATAGATGACGTCTATAGTATAGATGAGGTCTATAGTATAGATGACGTCTATAGTATAGATGACGTCTATAGTATAGATGACGTCTATAGTATAGATGACGTCTATAGTATAGATGACGTCTATAGTATAGATGACGTCTATAATATAGATGACGTCTATAGTAAAAATCACGTCTATAGTATAGATCACGTCTATAGTATAGATCACGTCTATAGTATAGATCACGTCTATAGTATATATGACGTCTATAGCATCGATGAAGTCTATAGTATAGATGATGTCTATAGTTTAGATGACGTCTATAGTATAGATGGCGTCTATAGTATAGATGACGTCTATGGTATAGATGACGTCTATAGTACAGATGACGTCTATAGTATAGATGACGTCTATAATATAAATAACGTCTATAGTATAGATGACGTCTATAGTATAGATGACGTCTATAGTATAGATAACGTCTATAGTATAGATGATGTCTATAGTATAGATGACATCTATAGTATATATGACGTCTATAGCATAGATGAGGTCTATAGTATAGATGATATCTATAGTTTAGATGACGTCTATAGTATAGATGGCGTCTATAGTATAGATGACGTCTATGGTATAGATGACGTCTATAGTATAGATGACGTCTATAGCATAGATGACGTCTATAGTATAGATGACGTCTATAGTATAGATGACGTCTATAGTATAGATAACGTCTATAGTATAGATGACGTCTACAGTATAGATGACGTCTATAGTATAGATGACGTCCATAGTATAGATGACGTCTATTGTATAAATGACGTCTATAGTATAGATGACTTCTATAGTATAGATGACGCCTATGGTATAGACGACGTCTATAATATAGATGACGTCTATAATTTAGATGACGTCTATAGTATAGATGACGTCTATAGTATAGATGACGTCTATAGTATAGATGACGTCTATAGTACAGATGACGTCTATAGTATAGATGACGTCTATAGTATAGATGACGTCTATAGTATAGATGACGTCTATAGCATAGATGACGTCTATAGTATAGATGACTTCTATAGTATAGATGACGTCTATAGTATAGATGACGTCTATAGTATAGATGACTTCTATAGTATAGATGACATCTATGGTATAGACGACGTCTATAATATAGATGACGTCTATAATATAGATGACGTCTATAATATAGATGACGTCTATAGTATAGATGACGTCTTTAGTATAGATGACGTCTATAGTATAGATGTAGTCTATAGTATAGATGACGTCTATAATATAGATGACGTCTATAGTATAGATCACGTCTATAGTATAGATGAAGTCTCTAGTAAATATGAAGTCTTTAGTATATATGACGTTTCTAGAAGAGATGGCGTCTATAGTATAGATGACATCTATAGTATATATGACGTCTATAGCATAGATGAGGTCTATAGTATAGATGATGTCTATAGTTTAGATGACGTCAAAAAGTATAGATGACGTCTATGGTATAGATGACGTCTATAGTATAGATGACGTCTATAGTATAGATTACGTCTATAATATAGATGACGTCTATAGTATAGATGACGTCTATAGTATAGATGACGTCTATAGTATAGATGACGCCTATAGTATAGATGACGTCTATAGTATAGATGACGTCTCTAATAAATATGAAGTCCTTAGTATATATGACGTTTCTAGAAGAGATGACGTCTATAGTATAGATGACATCTATAGTATATATGACGTCTATAGCATAGATGAGGTCTATAGTATAGATGATGTCTATAGTTTAGATGACGTTTATAGTATAGATGGCGTCTATAGTATAGATGACGTCTATGGTATAGATGACGTCTATAGTATAGATGACGTCTATAGTATAGATGACGTCTATAATATAGATGACGTCTATAGTATAGATGACGTCTATAGTATAGATAACGTCTATAGTATAGATGACGTCTATAGTATAGATGACGTCTATAGTATAGATGACGTCCATAGTATAGATGACGTCTATTGTATAAATGACGTCTATAGTATAGACGACGTCTATAGTATAGATGACGTCTATAGTATAGATGACGTCTATAGTATAGATGACGTCTATAGTATAGATGACGTCTATAGCATAGATGACATCTATAGTATAGATGACGTCTATAGTATAGATGACGTCTATAGTATAGATGACGTCTATGGTATAGACGACGTCTATAATATAGATGACGTCTATAATATAGATGACGTCTATAGTATAGATGACGTCTATAGTATAGATGACGTCTATAGTATAGATGACGTCTATAGTATAGATGTAGTCTATAGTATAGATGACGTCTATAGTATAGATGACGTCTATAGTATAGATGTAGTCTATAGTATAGATGACGTCTATATTATAGATGACGTATATAGTATAGATGACGTCTATAGTATAGATGACGTCTATAGTATAGATGACGTCTATAGTATAGATGACGTATATAGTATAGATGACGTCTATAGTATAGATGACGTCTATAGTATAGATGACATCTATAGTATAGATGACGTCTAAAGTATAGATGACGTCTATAGTATAGATGACGTATATAGTATAGATGACGTCTATAGTATAGATGACGTCTATAGTATAGATGACATCTATAGTATAGATGACGTCTATAGTATAGATGACGTCTAAAGTATAGATGACGTCTAAAGTATAGATGACGTCTATAGTATAGATGACGTCTATAGTATAGATGACGTCTATAGTATAGATGACGTCTATAGTATAGATGACGTCTATAGTATAGATGACGTCTATAGTATAGATGACGTCTATAGTATAGATGACGTCTATAGTATAGATTACGTCTATATTATAAATGACGTCTATAGTATAGATGACTTCTGTAGTATAGATGACTTCTATAGTATAGATGACTTCTATAGTATAGATGACGTCTATGGTATAGACGACGTTATAATATTGATGACGTCTATAATATAGATGACGTCTATAGTATAGATGACGTCTATAGTATAGATGACGTCTATAGTATAGATGACGTCTATAGTATAGATGACGTCTATAGTACAGATGACGTCTATAGTATAGATGACGTCTATAGTATAGATGACGTCTATAGTATAGATGACGTCTATAGTATAGATGACGTCTATAGTTTAGATGACGTCTATAGCATAGATGACATCTATAGTATAGATGACGTCTATAGTATAGATGACGTCTATAGTATAAATGACGTCTATAGTATAGATGACTTCTATAGTATAAATGACGTCTATGGTATAGACGACGTCTATAATATAGATGACGTCTATAATATAGATGACGTCTATAATATAGATGACGTCTATAGTATAGATGACGTCTATAGTATAGATGACGTCTATAGTATAGATGTAGTCTATAGTATAGATGACGTCTATAGTATAGATGTAGTCTATAGTATAGATGACGTCTATAGTATAGATGACATCTATAGTATAGATGTAGTCTATAGTATAGATGACGTCTATATTATAGATGACGTATATAGTATAGATGACGTCTATAGTATAGATGACGTCTATAGTATAGATGACGTCTATAGTATAGATGACATCTATAGTATAGATGACGTCTATAGTATAGATGACGTCTAAAGTATAGATGACGTCTATAGTAAAGATGACGTCTATAGTATAGATGACGTCTATAGTATAGATGACGTCTATAGTATAGATGACGTCTATAGTATAGATGACGTCTCTAGTATAGATGACGTCTATAGTATAGATGACGTCTATAGTATAGATGACGTCCATAGTATAGATGACGTCTATAGTATAGATGACGTCTATAGTATAGATGACGTCTATAGTATAGAAGACGTCTATAGTATAGATGACGTCTATATTATAGATGAAGTCTATAGTATAGATGACGTCTATAGTATAGATGACGTCTATAGTATAGATGACGTCTATAGTATAGATGACGTCTATAGTATAGATGACGTCTACAGTATTGATGACGTCTATAGTATAGATGACATCTATAGTATAGATGACGTCTATAGTATAGATGACGTCTATAGTATAGATGACGTCTATAGTATAGATGACATCTATAGTATAGACGTCTATAGTTTAGATGACGTCTATAGTATAGACGTCTATAGTATAGATGACGTCTATAGTATAGATGACGTCTATAGTATAGATGACGTCTATAGTATAGATGACGTCTATAGTATAGATGACGTCTATAGTATAGATGACGTCTATAGTATAGATGACGTCTATAGTATAGATGACGTCTATAGTATAGATGACGTCTATAATATAGATGACGTCTATAGTATAGATGACGTCTATAGTATAGATGACTTCTATAGTATAAATGACGTCTATGGTATAGACGACGTCTATAATATAGATGACGTCTATAATATAGATGACGTCTATAGTATAGATGACGTCTATAGTATGGATGACGTCTATAGTATAGATGACGTCTATAGTATAGATGACATCTATAGTATAGATGTTGTCTATAGTATAGATGACGTCTATATTATAGATGACGTATATAGTATAGATGACGTCTATAGTATAGATGACGTCTATAGTATAGATGACGTCTATAGTATAGATGACATCTATAGTATAGATGACGTCTATAGTATAGATGACGTCTAAAGTATAGATGACGTCTATAGTATAGATGACGTCTATAGTATAGATGACGTCTATAGTATAGATGACGTCTATAGTATAGATGACGTCTATAGTATAGATGACGTCTATAGTATAGATGACGTCTATAGTATAGATGACGTCTATAGTATAGATGACGTCTATAGTATAGATGACGTCTATAGTATAGAAGACGTCTATAGTATAGATGACGTCTATAGTATAGATGACGTCTATATTATAGATGACGTCTATAGTATAGATGACGTCTATAGTATAGATGACGTCTATAGTATAGATGACGTCTATAGTATAGATGACGTCTATAGTATAGATGACGTCTACAGTATAGATGATGTCTATAGTATAGATGACGTCTATAGTATAGATGACGTCTATAGTATAGATGACGTCTATAGTATAGATGACATCTATAGTATAGACGTCTATAGTTTAGATGACGTCTATAGTATAGACGTCTATAGTATAGATGACGTCTATAGTATAGATGACGTCTATAGTATAGATGACGTCTATAGTATAGATGACTTCTATAGTATAGATGACGTCTATGGTATAGACGACGTCTATAATATAGATGACGTCTATAATATAGATGACGTCTATAGTATAGATGACGTCTATAGTATAGATGACGTCTATAGTATAGATGACGTCTATAGTATAGATGTAGTCTATAGTATAGATGACGTCTATAGTATAGATGACGTCTATAGTATAGATGTAGTCTATAGTATAGATGACGTCTATATTATAGATGACGTATATAGTATAGATGACGTCTATAGTATAGATGACATCTATAGTATAGATGACGTCTATAGTATAGATGACATCTATAGTATAGATGACGTCTAAAGTATAGATGACGTCTATATTATAGATGACGTATATAGTATAGATGACGTCTATAGTATAGATGACATCTATAGTATAGATGACGTCTATAGTATAGATGACGTATATAGTATAGATGACGTCTATAGTATAGATGACGTCTATAGTATAGATGACGTCTATAGTATAGATGACGTCTAAAGTATAGATGACGTCTAAAGTATAGATGACGTCTAAAGTATAGATGACGTCTATAGTATAGATGACGTCTATAGTATAGATGACGTCTATAGTATAGATGACGTCTATAGTATAGATGACGTCTATAGTATAGATGACGTCTATAGTATAGATGACGTCTATAGTATAGATGACGTCTATAGTATAGATGACGTCTATAGTATAGATGACGTCTATAGTATAGATGACGTCTATAGTATAGATGACATCTATAGTATAGATGACGTCTATAGTATAGATGACATCTATAGTATAGATGACGTCTAAAGTATAGATGACGTCTATAGTATAGATGACGTATATAGTATAGATGACGTCTATAGTATAGATGACGTCTATAGTATAGATGACATCTATAGTATAGATGACGTCTATAGTATAGATGACGTCTAAAGTATAGATGACGTCTAAAGTATAGATGACGTCTATAGTATAGATGACGTCTATAGTATAGATGTAGTCTATAGTATAGATGTAGTCTATAGTATAGATGACGTCTATAGTATAGATGACGTCTATAGTATAGATGTAGTCTATAGTATAGATGACGTCTATATTATAGATGACGTCTAAAGTATAGATGACGTCTATAGTATAGATGACGTATATAGTATAGATGACGTCTAAAGTATAGATGACGTCTATAGTATAGATGACATCTATAGTATAGATGACGTCTATAGTATAGATGACGTCTAAAGTATAGATGACGTCTATAGTATAGATGACGTCTATAGTATAGATGTAGTCTATAGTATAGATGACGTCTATAGTATAGATGACGTATATAGTATAGATGACGTCTATAGTATAGATGACGTCTATAGTATAGATGACATCTATAGTATAGATGACGTCTATAGTATAGATGACATCTATAGTATAGATGACGTCTAAAGTATAGATGACGTCTATAGTATAGATGACGTATATAGTATAGATGACGTCTATAGTATAGATGACGTCTATAGTATAGATGACATCTATAGTATAGATGACGTCTATAGTATAGATGACGTCTAAAGTATAGATGACGTCTAAAGTATAGATGACGTCTATAGTATAGATGACGTCTATAGTATAGATGACGTCTATAGTATAGATGACGTCTATAGTATAGATGACGTCTATAGTATAGATGACGTCTATAGTACAGATGACGTCTATAGTATGGATGACGTCTATAGTATAGATGACGTCTATAGTATAGATGACGTCTATAGTATAGATGACGTCTATAGTTTAGATGACGTCTATAGCATAGATGACATCTATAGTATAGATGACGTCTATAGTATAGATGACGTCTATAGTATAAATGACGTCTATAGTATAGATGACTTCTATAGTATAAATGACGTCTATGGTATAGACGACGTCTATAATATAGATGACGTCTATAATATAGATGACGTCTATAGTATAGATGACGTCTATAGTACAGATGACGTCTATAGTATAGATGTAGTCTATAGTATAGATGACGTCTATAGTATAGATGTAGTCTATAGTATAGATGACGTCTATAGTATAGATGACATCTATAGTATAGATGTAGTCTATAGTATAGATGACGTCTATATTATAGATGACGTATATAGTATAGATGACGTCTATAGTATAGATGACGTCTATAGTATAGATGACGTCTATAGTATAGATGACGTCTATAGTATAGATGACATCTATAGTATAGATGACGTCTATAGTATAGATGACGTCTATAGTATAGATGACGTCTATAGTAAAGATGACGTCTATAGTATAGATGACGTCTATAGTATAGATGACGTCTATAGTATAGATGACGTCTATAGTATAGATGACGTCTCTAGTATAGATGACGTCTATAGTATAGATGACGTCTATAGTATAGATGACGTCCATAGTATAGATGACGTCTATAGTATAGATGACGTCTATAGTATAGATGACGTCTATAGTATAGATGACGTCTATATTATAGATGAAGTCTATAGTATAGATGACGTCTATAGTATAGATGACGTCTATAGTATAGATGACGTCTATAGTATAGATGACGTCTACAGTATTGATGACGTCTATAGTATAGATGACGTCTATAGTATAGATGACGTCTATAGTATAGATGAAATCTATAGTATAGACGTCTATAGTTTAGATGACGTCTATAGTATAGACGTCTATAGTATAGATGACGTCTATAGTATAGATGACGTCTATAGTATAGATGACGTCTATAGTATAGATGACGTCTATAGTATAGATGACGTCTATAGTATAGATGACGTCTATAGTATAGATGACGTCTATAGTATAGATGACGTCTATAGTATAGATGACGTCTATAGTATAGATGACGTCTATAGTATAGATGACGTCTATAGTATAGATGACGTCTATAGTATAGATGACGTCTATAGTATAGATGACGTCTATAGTATAGATGACGTCTATAGTATAGATGACGTCTATAATATAGATGACGTCTATAGTATAGATGACGTCTATAGTATAGATGACGTCTATAGTATAGATGACGTCTATAGTATAGATGACTTCTATAGTATAAATGACGTCTATGGTATAGACGACGTCTATAATATAGATGACGTCTATAGTATAGATGACGTCTATAGTATAGATGACGTCTATAGTATAGATGACGTCTATAGTATAGATGACGTCTATAGTATAGATGACGTCTATAGTATAGATGACGTCTATAGTATAGATGACGTCTATAGTATAGATGACGTCTATAGTATAGATTACGTCTATATTATAAATGACGTCTATAGTATAGATGACTTCTGTAGTATAGATGACTTCTATAGTATAGATGACTTCTATAGTATAGATGACGTCTATGGTATAGACGACGTTATAATATTGATGACGTCTATAATATAGATGACGTCTATAGTATAGATGACGTCTATAGTACAGATGACGTCTATAGTATAGATGACGTCTATAGTATAGATGACGTCTATAGTATAGATGACGTCTATAGTATAGATGACGTCTATAGTTTAGATGACGTCTATAGCATAGATGACATCTATAGTATAGATGACGTCTATAGTATAGATGACGTCTATAGTATAAATGACGTCTATAGTATAGATGACTTCTATAGTATAAATGACGTCTATGGTATAGACGACGTCTATAATATAGATGACGTCTATAATATAGATGACGTCTATAGTATAGATGACGTCTATAGTACAGATGACGTCTATAGTATAGATGTAGTCTATAGTATAGATGACGTCTATAGTATAGATGTAGTCTATAGTATAGATGACGTCTATAGTATAGATGACATCTATAGTATAGATGTAGTCTATAGTATAGATGACGTCTATATTATAGATGACGTATATAGTATAGATGACGTCTATAGTATAGATGACGTCTATAGTATAGATGACGTCTATAGTATAGATGACATCTATAGTATAGATGACGTCTATAGTATAGATGACGTCTATAGTATAGATGACGTCTATAGTAAAGATGACGTCTATAGTATAGATGACGTCTATAGTATAGATGACGTCTATAGTATAGATGACGTCTATAGTATAGATGACGTCTCTAGTATAGATGACGTCTATAGTATAGATGACGTCTATAGTATAGATGACGTCCATAGTATAGATGACGTCTATAGTATAGATGACGTCTATAGTATAGATGACGTCTATAGTATAGATGACGTCTATAGTATAGATGACGTCTATATTATAGATGAAGTCTATAGTATAGATGACGTCTATAGTATAGATGACGTCTATAGTATAGATGACGTCTATAGTATAGATGACGTCTACAGTATTGATGACGTCTATAGTATAGATGACATCTATAGTATAGATGACGTCTATAGTATAGATGACGTCTATAGTATAGATGACGTCTATAGTATAGATGAAATCTATAGTATAGACGTCTATAGTTTAGATGACGTCTATAGTATAGACGTCTATAGTATAGATGACGTCTATAGTATAGATGACGTCTATAGTATAGATGACGTCTATAGTATAGATGACGTCTATAGTATAGATGACGTCTATAGTATAGATGACGTCTATAGTATAGATGACGTCTATAGTATAGATGACGTCTATAGTATAGATGACGTCTATAGTATAGATGACGTCTATAGTATAGATGACGTCTATAGTATAGATGACGTCTATAGTATAGATGACGTCTATAGTATAGATGACGTCTATAATATAGATGACGTCTATAGTATAAATGACGTCTATGGTATAGACGACGTCTATAATATAGATGACGTCTATAGTATAGATGACGTCTATAGTATAGATGACGTCTATAGTATAGATGACGTCTATAGTATAGATGACGTCTATAGTATAGATGACGTCTATAGTATAGATGACGTCTATAGTATAGATGACGTCTATAGTATAGATTACGTCTATATTATAAATGACGTCTATAGTATAGATGACTTCTGTAGTATAGATGACTTCTATAGCATAGATGACTTCTATAGTATAGATGACTTCTATAGTATAGATGACGTCTATGGTATAGACGACGTTATAATATTGATGACGTCTATAATATAGATGACGTCTATAGTATAGATGACGTCTATAGTATAGATGACGTCTATAGTACAGATGACGTCTATAGTATAGATGACGTCTATAGTATAGATGACGTCTATAGTATAGATGACGTCTATAGTATAGATGACGTCTATAGTTTAGATGACGTCTATAGCATAGATGACATCTATAGTATAGATGACGTCTATAGTATAGATGACGTCTATAGTATAAATGACGTCTATAGTATAGATGACTTCTATAGTATAAATGACGTCTATGGTATAGACGACGTCTATAATATAGATGACGTCTATAATATAGATGACGTCTATAGTATAGATGACGTCTATAGTACAGATGACGTCTATAGTATAGATGACGTCTATAGTATAGATGACGTCTATAGTATAGATGACGTCTATAGTATAGATGACGTCTATAATATAGATGACGTCTATAGTATAAATGACGTCTATGGTATAGACGACGTCTATAATATAGATGACGTCTATAGTATAGATGACGTCTATAGTATAGATGACGTCTATAGTATAGATGACGTCTATAGTATAGATGACGTCTATAGTATAGATGACGTCTATAGTATAGATGACGTCTATAGTATAGATTACGTCTATATTATAAATGACGTCTATAGTATAGATGACTTCTGTAGTATAGATGACTTCTATAGCATAGATGACTTCTATAGTATAGATGACTTCTATAGTATAGATGACGTCTATGGTATAGACGACGTTATAATATTGATGACGTCTATAATATAGATGACGTCTATAGTATAGATGACGTCTATAGTATAGATGACGTCTATAGTACAGATGACGTCTATAGTATAGATGACGTCTATAGTATAGATGACGTCTATAGTATAGATGACGTCTATAGTATAGATGACGTCTATAGTTTAGATGACGTCTATAGCATAGATGACATCTATAGTATAGATGACGTCTATAGTATAGATGACGTCTATAGTATAAATGACGTCTATAGTATAGATGACTTCTATAGTATAAATGACGTCTATGGTATAGACGACGTCTATAATATAGATGACGTCTATAATATAGATGACGTCTATAGTATAGATGACGTCTATAGTACAGATGACGTCTATAGTATAGATGTAGTCTATAGTATAGATGACGTCTATAGTATAGATGTAGTCTATAGTATAGATGACGTCTATAGTATAGATGACATCTATAGTATAGATGTAGTCTATAGTATAGATGACGTCTATATTATAGATGACGTATATAGTATAGATGACGTCTATAGTATAGATAACGTCTATAGTATAGATGACGTCTATAGTATAGATGACATCTATAGTATAGATGACGTCTATAGTATAGATGACGTCTATAGTATAGATGACGTCTATAGTAAAGATGACGTCTATAGTATAGATGACGTCTATAGTATAGATGACGTCTATAGTATAGATGACGTCTATAGTATAGATGACGTCTCTAGTATAGATGACGTCTATAGTATAGATGACGTCTATAGTATAGATGACGTCCATAGTATAGATGACGTCTATAGTATAGATGACGTCTATAGTATAGATGACGTCTATAGTATAGATGACGTCTATATTATAGATGAAGTCTATAGTATAGATGACGTCTATAGTATAGATGACGTCTATAGTATAGATGACGTCTATAGTATAGATGACGTCTATAGTATAGATGACGTCTACAGTATTGATGACGTCTATAGTATAGATGACATCTATAGTATAGATGACGTCTATAGTATAGATGACGTCTATAGTATAGATGACGTCTATAGTATAGATGAAATCTATAGTATAGACGTCTATAGTTTAGATGACGTCTATAGTATAGACGTCTATAGTATAGATGACGTCTATAGTATAGATGACGTCTATAGTATAGATGACGTCTATAGTATAGATGACGTCTATAGTATAGATGACGTCTATAGTATAGATGACGTCTATAGTATAGATGACGTCTATAGTATAGATGACGTCTATAGTATAGATGACGTCTATAGTATAGATGACGTCTATAGTATAGATGACGTCTATAGTATAGATGACGTCTATAGTATAGATGACGTCTATAGTATAGATGACGTCTATAGTATAGATGACGTCTATAGTATAGATGACGTCTATAATATAGATGACGTCTATAGTATAGATGACGTCTATAGTATAGATGACGTCTATAGTATAGATGACGTCTATAGTATAGATGACTTCTATAGTATAAATGACGTCTATGGTATAGACGACGTCTATAATATAGATGACGTCTATAGTATAGATGACGTCTATAGTATAGATGACGTCTATAGTATAGATGACATCTATAGTATAGATGTAGTCTATAGTATAGATGACGTCTATATTATAGATGACGTATATAGTATAGATGACGTCTATAGTATAGATGACGTCTATAGTATAGATGACGTCTATAGTATAGATGACATCTAAAGTATAGATGACGTCTATAGTATAGATGACGTCTAAAGTATAGATGACGTTTATAGTATAGATGACGTCTAAAGTATAGATGACGTCTATAGTATAGATGACGTCTATAGTATAGATGACGTCTATAGTATAGATGACGTCTATAGTATAGATGACGTCTATAGTATAGATGACGTCTATAGTATAGATGACGTCTATAGTATAGATGACGTCTATAGTATAGATGACGTCTATAGTATAGAAGACGTCTATAGTATAGATGACGTCTATAGTATAGATGACGTCTATAGTATAGATGACGTCTATAGTATAGATGACGTCTACAGTATAGATGACGTCTATAGTATAGATGACGTCTATAGTATAGATGACGTCTATAGTATAGATGACGTCTATAGTATAGATGACGTCTATAGTATAGATGACGTCTATAGTATAGATGACGTCTATAGTATAGATGACATCTATAGTATAGACGTCTATAGTTTAGATGACGTCTATAGTATAGACGTCTATAGTATAGATGACGTCTATAGTATAGATGACGTCTATAGTATAGATGACGTCTATAGTATAGATGACGTCTATAGTATAGATGACGTCTATAGTATAGATGACGTCTATAGTATAGATGACGTCTATAGTATAGATGACGTCTATAGTATAGATGACGTCTATAGTATAGATGACGTCTATAGTATAGATGACGTCTATGGTATAGATGAAGTCTATAGTATAGATGAAGTCTATAGTATAGATGACGTCTATAATATAGATGACGTCTATAGTATAGATGAAGTCTATAGTATAGATGACGTCTATAGTATAGATGACGGGTATAGTATAGATGACCTCTATAATACAGATGACGTCTATAGTATAGATGACGTCTATAGTATAGATGACGTCTATAGTATAGATGGCGTCTATAGTATAGATGACGTCTATAGTATAGATGATCTCTATAATACAGATGACGTCTATAGTATAGATGACGTCTATAGTATAGATGACGTCTATAGTATAGATGGCGTCTATAGTATAGATGACCTCTATAGTATAGATGACGTCTATAGTATAGATGACGTCTATAGTATAGATGACCTCTATAGTATAGATGACGTCTATAGTATAGATGACATCTATAGTATAGATGACATCTGTAGTATAGATGACGTCTATAGTATTGATGACGTCTATAGTATTGATGACGTCTATAGTAAAGATGACGTCTATACTATAGACGTCATCTATACTATAGATGACGTCTAAAGTGTAGATGACGCCTATAGTATAGATAACGTCTATAGTATAGATGACGTCTATAGTAAAGATGACGTCTATAGTATAGATGACGTCTATAGTATAGATGACGTCTATAGTATAGATGACGCCTCTAGCATAGATGACATCTATAGTATAGATGACGTCTATAGTATAGATGACATCTGTAGTATAGATGACGTCTATAGTATACATGACGTCTATAGTATACATGACGTCTATAGTATAGATGACGTCTATAGTATACATGACGTCTATAGTATACATGACGTCTATAATATAGATGACGTCTATAGTATAGATGACGTCTATAGTATAGATGACGTCTATAGTATAGATGACGTCTATAGTATAGATGACGTCTATAGTATAGATGACGTCTATAGTATAGATGACGTCTATAGTATAGATGACGTCTATAGTATAGATGACGTCTATAGTATAGATGACGTCTATAGTATAGATGACGTCTATAGTATAGATGACGTCTATAGTATAGATGACGTCCATAGTATAGATGACGTCTATAGTATAGATGACGTCTATAGTATAGATGACGCCTATAGTATAGATAACGTCTATAGTATAGATGACGTCTATAGCAAAGATGACGTCTATAGCATAGATGACGTCTATAGTATAGATGACGCCTCTAGCATAGATGACGCCTCTAGCATAGATGACATCTATAGTATAGATGACGTCTATAGTATAGGTGACATCTGTAGTATAGATGACGTCTATAGTATAGATGACATCTGTAGTATAGATGACGTCTATAGTATAGATGACATCTGTAGTATAGATGACGTCTATAGTATAGATGACGTCTATAGTATAGATGACGTCTATAGTATAGATGACGTCTATAGTATAGATGACGTCTATAGTATAGATTACGTCAATTGTATAGATTACGTCAATAGTATAGATGACGTCTATAGTATAGATGACGTCTATAGTATAGATGACGTCTATAGTATAGATGACGTCTATAGTATAGATGACGTCTATAGTATAGATGACGTCTATAGTATAGATGACGTCTATAGTATAGATGACGTCTATAGTATAGATGACGTCTATAGTTTAGATGACGTCTATAGTATAGATGACGTCTATAGTATAGATGACGTCTATAGTATAGATGACGTCTATAGTATAGATGACGTCTATAGTATAGATGACGTCTATAGTATAGATGACGTCTATAGTATAGATGACGTCTATAGTATAGATGACGTCTGTAGTATAGATGACGTCTATAGTATAGATGACGTCTGTAGTGTAGATGACGTCTGTAGTGTAGATGACGTCTATAGTATAGATGACGTCTAAAGTATAGATGACGTCTATAGTATAGATGACGTCTATAGTATAGATGACGTCTATAGTACAGATGACATCTATAGTATAGATGACGTCTATAGTATAGATGACGTCTATAGTATAGATGACGTCTATAGTACAGATGACATCTATAGTATAGATGACGTCTATAGTATAGATGACGTCTATAGTATAGATGACGTCTGTAGTATAGATGACGTCTGTAGTATAGATGACGTCTATAGTATAGATGACGTCTATAGTATAGATGACGTCTATAATATAGATGACGTCTATAATATAGATGACGTCTATAGTATAGATGACGTCTATAGTATAGATGACATCTATAGTATAGATGACGTCTATAGTATAGATGACATCTATAGTATAGATGACGTCTATAGTATAGATGACGTCTATAGTATAGATGACGTCTATAGTTTAGATGACGTCTATAGTATAGATGACGTCTATAGTATAGATGACGTCTATAGCATAGATGACGTCTATAGTATAGATGACGTCTATAGTATAGATGACGTCTATAGTATAGATGACGTCTATAGCATAGATGACGTCTATAGTATAGATGACGTCTATAGTATAGATGATGTCTATAGTATAGATGACGTCTATAGTATAGATGATGTCTATAGCATTGATGACATCTATAGTATAGATGACGTCTATAGTATAGATGACGTCTATAGTATAGATGACGTCTAAAGTATAGATGACGTCTATAGTATAGATGACGTCTATAGTATAGATGACGTCTATAGTACAGATGACATCTATAGTATAGATGACGTCTATAGTATAGATGACGTCTAGAGTATAGATGACGTCTATAGTATAGATGACGTCTATAGTATAGATGACGTCTCTAGTATAGATGACGTCTATAGTATAGATGACGTCTATAGTATAGATGACGTCTATAGTATAGATTACGTCAATTGTATAGATTACGTCAATAGTATAGATGACGTCTATAGTATAGATGACGTCTATAGTATAGATGACATCTATAGTATAGATGACGTCTATAGTATAGATGACGTCTATAGTATAGATGACGTCTATAGTATAGATGATGTCTATAGCATAGATGACATCTTTAGTATAGATGACGTCTATAGTATAGATGACGTCTAAAGTATAGATGACGTCTATAGTATAGATGACGTCTAAAGTATAGATGACGTCTATAGTAGAGATGACGTCTATAGTATAGGTGACGTCTATAGTATAGATGACATCTATAGTATAGATGACGTCTATAGTATAGATGACATCTATAGTATAGATGACGCCTCTAGCATAGATGACATCTATAGTATAGATGACGTCTATAGTATAGATGACGTCTATAGTATAGATGACGTCTATAGTATAGATGACGCCTATAGTATAGATGACGTCTATAGTATAGATGATGTTGATAGCATAGATGACATCTATAGTATAGATGACGTCTATAGTATAGATGACGTCTAAAGTATAGATGACGCCTATAGTATAGATAACGTCTATAGTATAGATGACGTCTATAGTATAGATGACGTCTATAGTATACATGACGTCCATAGTATAGATGACGTCTATAGTATAGATGACGTCTATAGTATAGATGACGTCTATAGTATAGATGACGTCTATAGTATAGATGACGTCTATAGTATAGATGACGTCTATAGTATAGTTGACGTCTATAGTATAGATGACGTCTATAGTATAGATGACGTCTATAGTATAGATGACGTCTATAGTATAGATGACGTCTATAGTATAGATGACGTCTATAGTATAGATTACGTCAATTGTATAGATTACGTCAATAGTATAGATGACGTCTATAGTATAGATGACGTCTATAGTATAGATGACATCTATAGTATAGATGACGTCTATAGTATAGATGACGTCTATAGTATAGATGACGTCTATAGTATAGATGATGTCTATAGCATAGATGACATCTTTAGTATAGATGACGTCTATAGTATAGATGACGTCTAAAGTATAGATGACGTCTATAGTATAGATGACGTCTAAAGTATAGATGACGTCTATAGTATAGATGACGTCTATAGTATAGGTGACGTCTATAGTATAGATGACATCTATAGTATAGATGACGTCTATAGTATAGATGACATCTATAGTATAGATGACGCCTCTAGCATAGATGACATCTATAGTATAGATGACGTCTATAGTATAGATGACGTCTATAGTATAGATGACGTCTATAGTATAGATGACGCCTATAGTATAGATGACGTCTATAGTATAGATGATGTTGATAGCATAGATGACATCTATAGTATAGATGACGTCTATAGTATAGATGACGTCTAAAGTATAGATGACGCCTATAGTATAGATAACGTCTATAGTATAGATGACGTCTATAGTATAGATGACGTCTATAGTATACATGACGTCCATAGTATAGATGACGTCTATAGTATAGATGACGTCTATAGTATAGATGACGTCTATAGTATAGATGACGTCTATAGTATAGATGACGTCTATAGTATAGATGACGTCTATAGTATAGTTGACGTCTATAGTATAGATGACGTCTATAGTATAGATGACGTCTATAGTATAGATGACGTCTATAGTATAGATGACGTCTATAGTATAGATGACGTCTATAGTATAGATGACGTCTATAGTATAGATGACGTCTATAGTATAGATGACGTCTATAGTTTAGATGACGTCTATAGTATAGATGACGTCTATAGTATAGATGACGTCTATAGTATAGATGACGTCTATAGTATAGATGACGTCTATAGTATAGATGACATCTATAGTATAGATGACATCTATAGTATAGATGACATCTATAGTATAGATGACGTCTATAGTATAGATGACGTCTATAGTATAGATGACGTCTATAGTATAGATGACGTCTATAGTATAGATGACGTCTATAGTATAGATGACGTCTATAGTATAGATGACGTCTATAGTATAGATGACGTCTATAGTATAGATGACGTCTATATTATAGATGACGTCTATAGTATAGATGACGTCTATAGTATAGATGACGTCTATAGTATAGATGACGTCTATAGTATAGGTGACGTCTATAGTATAGATGATGTCTATAGCATAGATGACATCTATAGTATAGATGACGTCTATAGTAAAGATGACGTCTATAGTATAGATGACGTCTATAGTATAGATAACTTTTATAGTATAGATGACGTCTATAGTAAAGATGACGTCTATAGTATAGATGACGTCCATAGTATAGATAACGTTTATAGTATAGATGACGTCTATAGTAAAGATGACGTCTATAGTATAGATGACGTCTATAGTATAGATGACGTCTATAATATAGATGACGTCTATAGTATAGATGACGTCTATAGTATAGATGACGTCTATAGTATAGATGACATCTATAGTATAGATGACGTCTATAGTATAGATGACATCTATAGTATAGATGACGTCTATAGTATAGATGACGTCTATAGTATAGATGACGTCTATAGTTTAGATGACGTCTATAGTATAGATGACGTCTATAGTATAGATGACGTCTATAGCGTCTATAGCATAGATGACGTCTATAGTATAGATGACGTCTATAGTATAGATGACGTCTATAGTATAGATGACGTCTATAGCATAGATGACGTCTATAGTATAGATGACGTCTATAGTATAGATGACGTCTATAGTATAGATGACGTCTATAGTATAGATGACGTCTATAGTATAGATGACGTCTATAGTATAGATGACGTCTATAGTATAGATGACGTCTATAGTATAGATGACGTCTATAGTATAGATGATGTCTATAGCATTGATGACATCTATAGTATAGATGACGTCTATAGTATAGATGACGTCTATAGTATAGATGACGTCTAAAGTATGGATGACGTCTATAGTATAGATGACGTCTATAGTATAGATGACGTCTATAGTACAGATGACATCTATAGTATAGATGACGTCTATAGTATAGATGACGTCTAGAGTATAGATGACGTCTATAGTATAGATGACGTCTATAGTATAGATGACTTCTATAGTATAGATGACGTCTATAGTATAGATGACGTCTATAGTATAGATGACGTCTATAGTATAGATTACGTCAATTGTATAGATTACGTCAATAGTATAGATGACGTCTATAGTATAGATGACGTCTATAGTATAGATGACGTCTATAGTATAGATGACGTCTATAGTATAGATGACGTCTATAGTATAGATGACGTCTATAGTACAGATGACATCTATAGTATAGATGACGTCTATAGTATAGATGACGTCTATAGTGTAGATGATGTCTATAGCATAGATGACATCTATAGTATAGATGACGTCTATAGTATAGATGACGTCTAAAGTATAGATGACGTCTATAGTATAGATGACGTCTAAAGTATAGATGATGTCTATAGTATAGATGACGTCTATAGTATAGGTGACGTCTATAGTATAGATGACATCTATAGTATAGATGACATCTATAGTATAGATGACGTCTATAGTATAGATGACATCTATAGTATAGATGACGCCTCTAGCATAGATGACATCTATAGTATAGATGACGTCTATAGTATAGATGACGCCTATAGTATAGATGACGTCTATAGTATAGATGATGTTGATAGCATAGATGACATCTATAGTATAGATGACGTCTATAGTATAGATGACGTCTAAAGTATAGATGACGCTTATAGTATAGATAACGTCTATAGTATAGATGACGTCTATAGTATAGATGACGTCTATAGTATACATGACGTCCATAGTATAGATGACGTCTATAGTATAGATGACGTCTATAGTATAGATGACGTCTATAGTATAGATGACGTCTATAGTATAGATGACGTCTATAGTATACATGACGTCTATAGTATAGATGACGTCTATAGTATAGATGACGTCTATAGTATAGATGACGTCTATAGTATAGATGACGTCTATAGTATAGATGACGTCTATAGTATAGATGACGTCTATAGTATAGATGACGTCTATAGTATAGATGACGTCTATAGTATAGATGACGTCTATAGTATAGATGACGTCTATAGTATAGATGACGTCTATAGTATAGATGATGTCTATAGCATTGATGACATCTATAGTATAGATGACGTCTATAGTATAGATGACGTCTATAGTTTAGATGACGTCTATAGTATAGATGACGTCTATAGTATAGATGACGTCTATAGTATAGATGACGTCTATAGTATAGATGACGTCTATAGTATAGATGACGTCTATAGTATAGATGACGTCTATAGTATAGATGACGTCTATAGTATAGATGACGTCTATAGTATAGATGACGTCTATAGTATAGATGACGTCTATAGTATAGATTACGTAAATTGTATAGATTACGTCAATAGTATAGATGACGTCTATAGTATAGATGACGTCTATAGTATAGATGACATCTATAGTATAGATGACGTCTATAGTATAGATGACGTCTATAGTATAGATGACGTCTATAGTACAGATGACATCTATAGTATAGATGACGTCTATAGTATAGATGACGTCTATAGTGTACGTCATCTAAACTATATACGTCATCTATACTATAGACGTCATCTATACTATAGACGTCATCTATACTATAGACGTCATCTATACTATAGACGTCATCTATACTATAGACGTCATCTATACTATAGACGTCATCTATACTATAGACGTCATCTATACTATAGACGTTATCTATACTATAGACGTCATCTATACTATAGACGTCATGTATACTATAGACGTCATGTATACTATAGACGTCATCTATACTATAGACGTCATCTATACTATAGACGTCATGTATACTATAGACGTCATCTATACCATAGACGTCATCTATACTATAGACGTCATCTATACTATAGACGTCATCTATACTATAGATGTCATCTATGCTAGAGGCGTCATCTATACGTCTATAGTATAGATGACGCCTATAGTATAGATAACGTCTATAGTATAGATGACGTCTATAGCAAAGATGACGTCTATAGTATAGATGACGTCTATAGTATAGATGACGCCTCTAGCATAGATGACATCTATAGTATAGATGACGTCTATAGTATAGATGACATCTGTAGTATAGATGACGTCTATAGTATAGATGACATCTGTAGTATAGATGACGTCTATAGTATAGATGACATCTGTAGTATAGATGACGTCTATAGTATAGATGACGTCTATAGTATAGATGACGTCTATAGTATAGATGACGTCTATAGTATAGATGACGTCTATAGTATAGACTACGTCAATTGTATAGATTACGTCAATAGTATAGATTACGTCAATAGTATAGATGACGTCTATAGTATAGATGACGTCTATAGTATAGATGACGTCTATAGTATAGATGACGTCTATAGTATAGATGACGTCTATAGTATAGATGACGTCTATAGTATAGATGACGTCTATAGTATAGATGACGTCTATAGTATAGATGACGTCTATAGTATAGATGACGTCTATAGTATAGATGACGTCTATAGTATAGATGACGTCTATAGTATAGATGACGTCTATAGTATAGATGACGTCTATAGTATAGATAACGTCTGTAGTATAGATGACGTCTATAGTATAGATGACGTCTGTAGTGTAGATGACGTCTGTAGTGTAGATGACGTCTATAGTATAGATGACGTCTAAAGTATAGATGACGTCTATAGTATAGATGACGTCTATAGTATAGATGACGTCTATAGTACAGATGACATCTATAGTATAGATGACGTCTATAGTATAGATGACGTCTATAGTATAGATGACGTCTATACTATAGATGACGTCTGTAGTATAGATGACGTCTATAGTATAGATGACGTCTATAGTATAGATGACGTCTATAATATAGATGACGTCTATAGTATAGATGACGTCTATAGTATAGATGACGTCTATAGTATAGATGACGTCTATAGTATAGATGACGTCTATAGTATAGATGACGTCTATAGTATAGATGACGTCTATAGTATAGATGACGTCTATAGTATAGATGACGTCTATAGTATAGATGACGTCTATAGTATAGATGACGTCTATAGTATAGATGACGTCTATAGTATAGATGACGTCTATAGTATAGATGACGTCTATAGTATAGATGACGTCTATAGTATAGATGACGTCTATAGTATAGATGATGTCTATAGCATAGATGACATCTATAGTATAGATGACGTCTATAGTATAGATGACGTCTAGAGTATAGATGACGTCTATAGTATAGATGACGTCTATAGTATAGATGACGTCTATAGTACAGATGACATCTATAGTATAGATGACGTCTATAGTATAGATGACGTCTATAGTATAGATGACGTCTATAGTATAGATGACGTCTATAGTATAGATTACGTCAATTGTATAGATTACGTCAATAGTATAGATGACGTCTATAGTATAGATGACGTCTATAGTATAGATGACATCTATAGTATAGATGACATCTATAGTATAGATGACGTCTATAGTATAGATGACGTCTATAGTATAGATGACGTCTATAGTATAGATGACGTCTATAGTATAGATGACGTCTATAGTACAGATGACATCTATAGTATAGATGACGTCTATAGTATAGATGACGTCTATAGTATAGATGATGTCTATAGCATAGATGACATCTATAGTATAGATGACGTCTATAGTATAGATGACGTCTAAAGTATAGATGACGTCTATAGTATAGATGACGTCTAAAGTATAGATGACGTCTATAGTATAGATGACGTCTATAGTATAGATGACGTCTATAGTACAGATGACATCTATAGTATAGATGACGTCTATAGTATAGATGACGTCTATAGTATAGATGACGTCTATAGTATAGATGACGTCTGTAGTATAGATGACGTCTATAGTATAGATGACGTCTATAGTATAGATGACGTCTATAATATAGATGACGTCTATAGTATAGATGACGTCTATAGTATAGATGACATCTATAGTATAGATGACGTCTATAGTATAGATGACGTCTATAGCATAGATGACGTCTATAGTATAGATGACGTCTATAGTATAGATGACGTCTATAGTATAGATGACGTCTATAGTATAGATGACGTCTATAGTATAGATGACGTCTATAGTATAGATGACGTCTATAGTATAGATGACGTCTATAGTATAGATGACGTCTATAGTATAGATGACGTCTATAGTATAGATGACGTCTATAGTATAGATGATGTCTATAGCATAGATGACATCTATAGTATAGATGACGTCTATAGTATAGATGACGTCGAGAGTATAGATGACGTCTATAGTATAGATGACGTCTATAGTATAGATGACGTCTATAGTACAGATGACATCTATAGTATAGATGACGTCTATAGTATAGACGACGTCTATAGTATAGATGACGTCTATAGTATAGATGACGTCTATAGTATAGATTACGTCAATTGTATAGATTACGTCAATAGTATAGATGACGTCTATAGTATAGATGACGTCTATAGTATAGATGACATCTATAGTATAGATGACGTCTATAGTATAGATGACGTCTATAGTATAGATGACGTCTATAGTATAGATGACGTCTATAGTATAGATGACGTCTATAGTATAGATGACGTCTATAGTATAGATGACGTCTATAGTACAGATGACATCTATAGTATAGATGACGTCTATAGTATAGATGACGTCTATAGTATAGATGATGTCTATAGCATAGATGACATCTATAGTATAGATGACGTCTATAGTATAGATGACGTCTAAAGTATAGATGACGTCTATAGTATAGATGACGTCTAAAGTATAGATGACGTCTATAGTATAGATGACGTCTATAGTATAGGTGACGTCTATAGTATAGATGACATCTATAGTATAGATGACGTCTATAGTATAGATGACATCTATAGTATAGATGACGCCTCTAGCATAGATGACATCTATAGTATAGATGATCTATAGTATAGATGACGTCTATAGTATAGATGATGTTGATATCATAGATGACATCTATAGTATAGATGACGTCTATAGTATAGATGACGTCTAAAGTATAGATGACGCCTATAGTATAGATAACGTCTATAGTATAGATGACGTCTATAGTAAAGATGACGTCAATAGTATAGATGACATCTATAGTATAGATGACGCCTCTAGCATAGATGACATCTATAGTATAGATGACGTCTATAGTATAGATGACATCTGTAGTATAGATGACGTCATCTATACTATAGACGTCATCTAAACTATATACATCATCTATACTATAGACGTCATCTATACTATAGACGTCATCTATACTATAGACGTCATCTATACTATAGACGTCATCTATACTATAGACGTCATCTATACTATAGACGTCATCTATACTATAGACGTCATCTATACTATAGACGTTATCTATACTATAGACGTCATCTATACTATAGACGTCATGTATACTATAGACGTCATGTATACTATAGACGTCATCTATACTATAGACGTCATCTATACTATAGACGTCATGTATACTATAGACGTCATCTATACTACAGATGTCATCTATACTATAGACGTCATCTATACTATAGATGTCATCTATACTATAGACGTCATCTATACTATAGACGTCATCTTTACTATAGACGTCATCTATACTATAGACGTCTATGACGCCTCTAGCATAGATGACATCTATAGTATAGATGACGTCTATAGTATAGATGACGTCTATAGTATAGATGACATCTATAGTATAGATGACGCCTCTAGCATAGATGACATCTATAGTATAGATGACGTCTATAGTATAGATGACGTCTATAGTATAGATGACATCTATAGTATAGATGACGCCTCTAGCATAGATGACATCTATAGTATAGATGACGTCTATAGTATAGATGACATCTGTAGTATAGATGACGTCTATAGTATACATGACGTCTATAGTATACATGACGTCTATAGTATAGATGACGTCTATAGTATAGATGACGTCTATAGTATAGATGACGTCTATAGTATAGATGACGTCTATAGTATAGATGACGTCTATATTATAGATGACGTCTATATTATAGATGACGTCTATATTATAGATGACGTACATAGTATAGATGACGTATATAGTATAGATGACGTATATAGTATAGATGACGTATATAGTATAGATGACGTCTATAGTATAGATGACGTCTATAGTATAGATGACGTCTATAGTATAGATGACGTCTATAGTATAGATGACGTCTATAGTATAGATGACGTCTATAGTATAGATGACATCTATAGTATAGATGACGCCTCTAGCATAGATGACATCTATAGTATAGATGACGTCTATAGTATAGATGACGTATATAGTTTAGATGACGTCTATAGTATAGGTGACGTCTATAGTATAGATGACATCTATAGTATAGATGACGTCTATAGTATAGATGACATCTATAGTATAGATGACGTCTGTAGTATAGATGACGCCTCTAGCATAGATGACATCTATAGTATAGATGACGTCTATAGTATAGATGACGTCTATAGTATAGATGACGTCTATAGTATAGATGACGCCTATAGTATAGATGACGTCTATAGTATAGATGATGTTGATAGCATAGATGACATCTATAGTATAGATGACGTCTAAAGTATAGATGACGCCTATAGTATAGATAACGTCTATAGTATAGATGACGTCTATAGCATAGATGACGTCTATAGTATACATGACGTCCATAGTATAGATGACGTCTATAGTATAGATGACGTCTATAGTATAGATGACGTCTATAGTATAGATGACGTCTATAGTATAGATGACGTCTATAGTATAGATGACGTCTATAGTATACATGACGTCTATAGTATAGATGACGTCTATAGTATAGATGACGTCTATAGTATAGATGACGTCTATAGTATAGATGACGTCTATAGTATAGATGACGTCTATAGTATAGATGACGTCTATAGTATAGATGACGTCTATAGTATAGATGACGTCTATAGTATAGATGACGTCTATAGTTTAGATGACGTCTATAGTATAGATGACGTCTATAGTATAGATGACGTCTATAGTATAGATGACGTCTATAGTATAGATGACGTCTATAGTATAGATGACGTCTATAGTATAGATGACGTCTATAGTATAGATGACATCTATAGTATAGATGACATCTATAGTATAGATGACGTCTATAGTATAGATGACGTCTATAGTATAGATGACGTCTATAGTATAGATGACGTCTATAGTATAGATTTTTTTTTTTTTTTTTTTGAATACTAGGATGGACGGAGACTAAAACTCCAAAATCTTTCAAAGATACCAATACGCCCACTATAGCAGGTACATAATACCGAAGTAGCCGATATTGGTTATGCCCGATTTCCACGTGCTAAAAAAACCACCCATTTATGAGAGACACTATGAAACTGCCAGAACGCACTTCATAGTAGTAAATTTTCGCTCTCTCATAATACTTCTTGACTACAACTAAGTTAACTTAACAAGTAGTTTACGCTTCCATAGTGTTGATCGCATTGGATAGGTTGCTTTCCAGTGAATGCACCTACTAAGCCGTTCATTCATGCGGCTTCACCCTACGTCGCTAGATCGAAGGGTCTTGTTCTTTGTAGTCGTCGCTCGTTGTTAACATCGTTAAGAGTCTCGTTTAGAGTACGGATCATTTCATTGTTGCAATGAACATGAAGGCGAGCATTAAGCTTTCGAGCGAAGTTTGTTACTTCTTCGCCCACGGTAGCTATTCCTAAATCTCTGTGAATATCGCTATTCCTAATATACCATGGAGCATTCACAATTGCTCTTAGTGTTTTGTTTTGGAAAGTCTGCAACATGGACATGTTGCTCGACTTGGTACAACCCCAAAGTTGTATACCGTATGTCCAGGACGGCTTTAACACCTGCCTGTACAAGAGCAGTTTGTTATATGTGCTTAATTTTGAAAATCTTCCGATAAGCCAATACATTTCCCTGAGCCTAATCTCGAGCTCGTCACGCTTCTTCTTTACGTGTGGTTTCCACCTTAGTTTAGCGTCCAGTGTCATCCCTAGATACTTCGCTTCATTTGCATAAGGTATTTGTACAGAATTTATGAACAGAGGCAAATTGTTAACCCTTCTGTAAGTGAAATTCACATGCGTAGACTTGTTCTCGTTAAGAGCGATTCGCCAAGTCTTCGTCCAGACACAAATTCTGTCCAATGCTCGTTGGAGGTTTCTCGTTGAGTAGTAGTATAGATAGATGATAGTATAGATGACGTCTATATTATAGATGACGTCTATAGTATAGATGACGTCTATATTATAGATGACGTCTATAGTATAGATGACGTCTATAGTATAGATGAGGTCTATAGTATAGATGACGTCTATAGTATAGGTGACGTCTATAGTATAGATGATGTCTATAGCATAGATGACATCTATAGTATAGATGACGTCTATAGTAAAGATGACGTCTATAGTATAGATGACGTCTATAGTATAGATAACTTTTATAGTATAGATGACGTCTATAGTAAAGATGACGTCTATAGTATAGATGACGTCTATAGTATAGATAACGTTTATAGTATAGATGACGTCTATAGTAAAGATGACGTCTATAGTATAGATGACGTCTATAGTATAGATGACGTCTATAATATAGATGACGTCTATAGTATAGATGACGTCTATAGTATAGATGACATCTATAGTATAGATGACGTCTATAGTATAGATGACATCTATAGTATAGATGACGTCTATAGTATAGATGACGTCTATAGTATAGATGACGTCTATAGTTTAGATGACGTCTATAGTATAGATGACGTCTATAGCATAGATGACGTCTATAGTATAGATGACGTCTATAGTATAGATGACGTCTATAGTATAGATGACGTCTATAGTATAGATGACGTCTATAGCATAGATGACGTCTATAGTATAGATGACGTCTATAGTATAGATGACGTCTATAGTATAGATGACGTCTATAGTATAGATGACGTCTATAGTATAGATGACGTCTATAGTATAGATGACGTCTATAGTATAGATGACGTCTATAGTGTAGATGATGTCTATAGCATTGATGACATCTATAGTATAGATGACGTCTATAGTATAGATGACGTCTATAGTATAGATGATGTCTAAAGTATAGATGACGTCTATAGTATAGATGACGTCTATATTATAAATGACGTCTATAGTACAGATGACATCTATAGTATAGATGACGTCTATAGTATAGATGACGTCTAGAGTATAGATGACGTCTATAGTATAGATGACGTCTATAGTATAGATGACGTCTATAGTATAGATTACGTCAATTGTATAGATTACGTCAATAGTATAGATGACGTCTATAGTATAGATGACGTCTATTGTATAGATGACATCTATAGTATAGATGACGTCTATAGTATAGATGACGTCTATAGTATAGATGACGTCTATAGTACAGATGACATCTAAAGTATAGATGACGTCTATAGTATAGATGACGTCTATAGTGTAGATGATGTCTATAGCATAGATGACATCTATAGTATAGATGACGTCTATAGTATAGATGACGTCTAAAGTATAGATGACGTCTATAGTATAGATGACGTCTAAAGTATAGATGATGTCTAAAGTATAGATGATGTCTATAGTATAGATGACGTCTATAGTATAGGTGACGTCTATAGTATAGATGACATCTATAGTATAGATGACGTCTATAGTATAGATGACGTCTATAGTATAGATGACATCTATAGTATAGATGACGCCTCTAGCATAGATGACATCTATAGTATAGATGACGTCTATAGTATAGATGACGTCTATAGTATAGATGACGTCTATAGTATAGATGACGTCTATAGTATAGATGACGCCTATAGTATAGATGACGTCTATAGTATAGATGATGTTGATAGCATAGATGACATCTATAGTATAGATGACGTCTATAGTATAGATGACGTCTATAGTATAGATGACGTCTATAGTATAGATGACGTCTATAGTATAGATGACGTCTATAGTATACATGACGTCTATAGTATACATGACGTCTATAGTATAGATGACGTCTATAGTATAGATGACGTCTATAGTATAGATGACGTCTATAGTATAGATGACGTCTATAGTATACATGACGTCTATAGCATAGATGACGTCTATAGTATAGATGACGTCTATAGTATAGATGACGTCTATAGTATAGATGACGTCTATAGTATAGATGACGTCTATAGTTTAGATGACGTCTATAGTATAGATGACGTCTATAGTATAGATGACGTCTATAGTATAGATGACGTCTATAGTATAGATGACGTCTATAGTTTAGATGACGTCTATAGTATAGATGACGTCTATAGTATAGATGACGTCTATAGTATAGATGACGTCTATAGTATAGATGACGTCTATAGTATAGATGACGTCTATAGTATAGATGACGTCTATAGTATAGATGACGTCTATAGTATAGATGACGTCTATAGTATAGATGACGTCTATAGTATAGATGACGTCTATAGTATAGATGACGTCTATAGTATAGATGACGTCTATATTATAGATGACGTCTATAGTATAGATGACGTCTATAGTATAGATGACGTCTATATTATAGATGACGTCTATAGTATAGATGACGTCTATAGTATAGATGACGTCTATAGTATAGATGACGTCTATAGTCTAGGTGACGTCTATAGTATAGATGATGTCTATAGCATAGATGACATCTATAGTATAGATGACGTCTATAGTAAAGATGACGTCTATAGTATAGATGACGTCTATAGTATAGATAACGTTTATAGTATAGATGACGTCTATAGTAAAGATGACGTCTATAGTATAGATGACGTCTATAGTATAGATGACGTCTATAGTATAGATGACGTCTATAGTATAGATGACGTCTATAGTATAGATGACGTCTATAGTATAGATGACGTCTATAGTATAGATGACGTCTATAGTATAGATGACGTCTATAGTATAGATGACGTCTATAGTATAGATGACGTCTATAGTATAGATGACGTCTATAGTATAGATGACGTCTATAGTATAGATGACGTCTATAGTATAGATGACGTCTATAGTATAGATGACGTCTATAGTATAGATGACGTCCATAGTATAGATGACGTCTATAGTATAGAGGACGTCTATAGTATAGATGACGCCTATAGTATAGATAACGTCTATAGTATAGATGACGTCTATAGCAAAGATGACGTCTATAGTATAGATGACGTCTATAGTATAGATGACGCCTCTAGCATAGATGACGCCTCTAGCATAGATGACATCTATAGTATAGATGACGTCTATAGTACAGATGACATCTGTAGTATAGATGACGTCTATAGTATAGATGACATCTGTAGTATAGATGACGTCTATAGTATAGATGACATCTGTAGTATAGATGACGTCTATAGTATAGATGACGTCTATAGTATAGATGACGTCTATAGTATAGATGACGTCTATAGTATAGATGACGTCTATAGTATAGATTACGTCAATTGTATAGATTACGTCAATAGTATAGATGACGTCTATAGTATACATAACGTCTATAGTATAGATGACGTCTATAGTATACATGACGTCTATAGTATAGATGACGTCTATAGTATAGATGACGTCTATAGTATAGATGACGTCTATAGTATAGATGACGTCTATAGTATACATGACGTCTATAGTATAGATGACGTCTATAGTATAGATGACGTCTATAGTATAGATGACGTCTATAGTATAGATGACGTCTATAGTCTAGGTGACGTCTATAGTATAGATGATGTCTATAGCATAGATGACATCTATAGTATAGATGACGTCTATAGTAAAGATGACGTCTATAGTATAGATGACGTCTATAGTATAGATAACGTTTATAGTATAGATGACGTCTATAGTAAAGATGACGTCTATAGTATAGATGACGTCTATAGTATAGATGACGTCTATAGTATAGATGACGTCTATAGTATAGATGACGTCTATAGTATAGATGACGTCTATAGTATAGATGACGTCTATAGTATAGATGACGTCTATAGTATAGATGACGTCTATAGTATAGATGACGTCTATAGTATAGATGACGTCTATAGTATAGATGACGTCTATAGTATAGATGACGTCTATAGTATAGATGACGTCTATAGTATAGATGACGTCTATAGTATAGATTACGTCAATTGTATAGATTACGTCAATAGTATAGATGACGTCTATAGTATAGATGACGTCTATAGTATAGATGACATCTGTAGTATAGATGACGTCTATAGTATAGATGACGTCTATAGTATAGATGACGTCTATAGTATAGATGACGTCTATAGTATAGATGACGTCTATAGTATAGATTACGTCAATAGTATAGATTACGTCAATAGTATAGATGACGTCTATAGTATAGATGACGTCTATAGTATAGATGACGTCTATAGTATAGATGACGTCTATAGTATAGATGACGTCTATAGTATAGATGACGTCTATAGTATAGATGACGTCTATAGTATAGATGACGTCTATAGTATAGATGACGTCTATAGTATAGATGACGTCTATAGTATAGATGACGTCTATAGTATAGATGACGTCTATAGTATAGATGACGTCTATAGTATAGATGACGTCTGTAGTATAGATGACGTCTATAGTATAGATGACGTCTGTAGTGTAGATGACGTCTGTAGTGTAGATGACGTCTATAGTATAGATGACGTCTAAAGTATAGATGACGTCTATAGTATAGATGACGTCTATAGTATAGATGACGTCTATAGTACAGATGACATCTATAGTATAGATGACGTCTATATAATAGATGACGTCTATAGTATAGATGACGTCTATAGTATAGATGATGTCTGTAGTATAGATGACGTATAGATAGATGACGTCTATAGTATAGATGACGTCTATAGTATAGATGACGTCTATAGTATAGATGACGTCTATAGTATAGATGACGTCTATAGTATAGATGACGTCTATAGTATAGATGACATCTATAGTATAGATGACGTCTATAGTATAGATGACATCTATAGTATAGATGACGTCTATAGTATAGATGACGTCTATAGTAAAGATGACGTCTATAGTTTAGATGACGTCTATAGTATAAATGACGTCTATAGTATAGATGACGTCTATAGTATAGATGACGTCTATAGTATAGATGACGTCTATAGTATAGATGACGTCTATAGTATAGATGACGTCTATAGTATAGATGACGTCTATAGTATAGATGACGTCTATAGTATAGATGACGTCTATAGTATAAGATGACGTCTAAAGTATAGATGACGTCTATAGTATAGATGACGTCTATAGTATAGATGACGTCTATAGTACAGATGACATCTATAGTATAGATGACGTCTATAGTATAGATGACGTCTATAGTATAGATGACGTCTATAGTATAGATGACGTCTATAGTATAGATGACGTCTATAGTATAGATGACGTCTATAGTATAGATGACGTCTATAGTATAGATTACGTCAATTGTATAGATTACGTCAATAGTATAGATGACGTCTATAGTATAGATGACGTCTATAGTATAGATGACATCTATAGTATAGATGACGTCTATAGTATAGATGACGTCTATAGTATAGATGACGTCTATAGTATAGATGACGTCTATAGTATAGATGACGTCTATAGTACAGATGACATCTATAGTATAGATGACGTCTATAGTATAGATGACGTCTATAGTATAGATGATGTCTATAGCATAGATGACATCTATAGTATAGATGACGTCTATAGTATAGATGACGTCTAAAGTATAGATGACGTCTATAGTATAGATGACGTCTATAGTATAGATGACGTCTATAGTATAGATGACGTCTATAGTATAGGTGACGTCTATAGTATAGATGACATCTATAGTATAGATGACGTCTATAGTATAGATGACATCTATAGTATAGATGACGCCTCTAGCATAGATGACATCTATAGTATAGATGACGTCTATAGTATAGATGATGTTGATATCATAGATGACATCTATAGTATAGATGACGTCTATAGTATAGATGACGTCTAAAGTATAGATGACGCCTATAGTATAGATAACGTCTATAGTATAGATGACGTCTATAGTAAAGATGACGTCAATAGTATAGATGACATCTATAGTATAGATGACGCCTCTAGCATAGATGACATCTATAGTATAGATGACGTCTATAGTATAGATGACATCTGTAGTATAGATGACGTCATCTATACTATAGACGTCATCTAAACTATATACGTCCTCTATACTATAGACGTCATCTATACTATAGACGTCATCTATACTATAGACGTCATCTATACTATAGACGTCATCTATACTATAGACGGTCATCTATACTATAGACGTTATCTATACTATAGACGTCATCTATACTATAGACGTCATGTATACTATAGACGTCATGTATACTATAGACGTCATCTATACTATAGACGTCATCTATACTATAGACGTCATGTATACTATAGACGTCATCTATACTACAGATGTCATCTATAACTATAGACGTCATCTATACTATAGACGTCATCTATACTATAGATGTCATCTGTGCTAGAGGCGGTCATCTATACTATAGATGTCATCTATACTATAGACGTCATCTATACTATAGATGACGTCTAAAGTGTAGATGACGCCTATAGTATAGATAACGTCTATAGTATAGATGACGTCTATAGTAAAGATGACGTCTATAGTATAGATGACGTCTATAAGTATAGATGACATCTATAGTATAGATGACGCCTCTAGCATAGATGACATCTATAGTATAGATGACGTCTATAGTATAGATGACATCTGTAGTATAGATGACGTCTAGGGTATACATGACGTCTATAGTATAGATGACGTCTATAATAGCTAGTACATGACGTCTATAGTATAAGCATTGACGTCTATGAGTATAGATGACGTCTATAGTAGTATAGATGACGTCTATAGTATAGATGACGTCTATAGTATAGATGACGTCTATAGTATAGATGACGTCTATAGTATAGATGACGTCTATAGTATAGATGACGTCTATAGTATAGATGACGTCTATAGTATAGATGACGTCTATAGTATAGATGACGTCTATAGTATAGATGACGTCTATAGTAGTAGATGACGTCTATAGTATAGATGACGTCTATAGTATAGATGACGTCTATAGTTAGATGACGTCTATAGTATGATGACGTATAGTATAGATGACGTCTAAAGTATAGATGACGTCTATAGTATAGATGACGTCTATAGTATAGATGACGTCTATAGTATAGATGACGTCTATAGTTTAGATGACGTCTATAGTATAGATGACGTCTAAAGTATAGATGACGCCTATAGTATAGATAACGTCTATAGTATAGATGACGTCCCTATAGTAAAGATGACGTCTATAGTATAGATGACGTCTATAGTATAAGATGACATCTATAGTAATAAGATGACGCCTCTAGCATAGATGACATCTATAGTATAGATGACGTCTATAGTATAGATGACATCTATAGTATAGATGACATCTGTAGTATAGATGACGTCTATAGTATACATGACGTCCATAGTATAGATGACGTCTATAGTATACATGACGTCTATAGTATAGATGACGTCTATAGTATAGATGACGTCTATAGTATAGATGACGTCTATAGTATAGATGACGTCTATAGTATAGATGACGTCTATAGTATAGATGACGTCTGTAGTGTAGATGACGTCTGTAGTGTAGATGACGTCTATAGTATAGATGACGTCTAAAGTATAGATGACGTCTATAGTATAGATGACGTCTATAGTATAGATGACGTCTATAGTACAGATGACATCTATAGTATAGATGACGTCTATAGTATAGATGACGTCTATAGTATAGATGACGTCTATAGTATAGATGACGTCTGTAGTATAGATGACGTCTATAGTATAGATGACGTCTATAGTATAGATGACGTCTATAATATAGATGACGTCTATAGTATAGATGACGTCTATAGTATAGATGACATCTATAGTATAGATGACGTCTATAGTATAGATGACATCTATAGTATAGATGACGTCTATAGTATAGATGACGTCTATAGTAAAGATGACGTCTATAGTTTAGATGACGTCTATAGTATAGATGACGTCTATAGTATAGATGACGTCTATAGCATAGATGACGTCTATAGTATAGATGACGTCTATAGTATAGATGACGTCTATAGTATAGATGACGTCTATAGTATAGATGACGTCTATAGTATAGATGACGTCTATAATATAGATGACGTCTATAGTATAGATGACGTCTATAGTATAGATGACGTCTATAGTATAGATGACGTCTATAGTATAGATGACGTCTATAGTATAGATGATGTCTATAGCATAGATGACATCTATAGTATAGATGACGTCTATAGTATAGATGACGTCTAAAGTATAGATGACGTCTATAGTATAGATGACGTCTAAAGTATAGATGACGTCTATGGTATAGATGACGTCTATAGTATAGATGACGTCTATAGTACAGATGACATCTATAGTATAGATGACGTCTATAGTATAGATGACGTCTATAGTATAGATGACGTCTATAGTATAGATGACGTCTATAGTATAGATGACGTCTATAGTATAGATGACGTCTATAGTATAGATTACGTCAATTGTATAGATTACGTCAATAGTATAGATGACGTCTATAGTATAGATGACGTCTATAGTATAGATGACATCTATAGTATAGATGACGTCTATAGTATAGATGACGTCTATAGTATAGATGACGTCTATAGTATAGATGACGTCTATAGTATAGATGACGTCTATAGTATAGATGACGTCTATAGTATAGATGACGTCTATAGTACAGATGACATCTATAGTATAGATGACGTCTATAGTATAGATGACGTCTATAGTATAGATGATGTCTATAGCATAGATGACATCTATAGTATAGATGACGTCTATAGTATAGATGACGTCTAAAGTATAGATGACGTCTATAGTATAGATGACGTCTATAGTATAGATGACGTCTATAGTATAGGTGACGTCTATAGTATAGATGACATCTATAGTATAGATGACGTCTATAGTATAGATGACATCTATAGTATAGATGACGCCTCTAGCATAGATGACATCTATAGTATAGATGACGTCAATAGTATAGATGATGTTGATATCATAGATGACATCTATAGTATAGATGACGTCTATAGTATAGATGACGTCTAAAGTATAGATGACGCCTATAGTATAGATAACGTCTATAGTATAGATGACGTCTATAGTAAAGATGACGTCAATAGTATAGATGACATCTATAGTATAGATGACGCCTCTAGCATAGATGACATCTATAGTATAGATGACGTCTATAGTATAGATGACATCTGTAGTATAGATGACGTCATCTATACTATAGACGTCATCTAAACTATATACGTCATCTATACTATAGACGTCATCTATACTATAGACGTCATCTATACTATAGACGTCATCTATACTATAGACGTCATCTATACTATAGACGTCATCTATACTATAGACGTCATCTATACTATAGACGTCATCTATACTATAGACGTTATCTATACTATAGACGTCATCTATACTATAGACGTCATGTATACTATAGACGTCATGTATACTATAGACGTCATCTATACTATAGACGTCATCTATACTATAGACGTCATGTATACTATAGACGTCATCTATACTACAGATGTCATCTATACTATAGACGTCATCTATACTATAGACGTCATCTATTCTATAGATGTCATCTGTGCTAGAGGCGTCATCTATACTATAGATGTCATCTATACTATAGACGTCATCTATACTATAGATGACGTCTAAAGTGTAGATGACGCCTATAGTATAGATAACGTCTATAGTATAGATGACGTCTATAGTAAAGATGACGTCTATAGTATAGATGACGTCTATAGTATAGATGACATCTATAGTATAGATGACGCCTCTAGCATAGATGACATCTATAGTATAGATGACGTCTATAGTATAGATGACATCTGTAGTATAGATGACGTCTAAGGTATACATGACGTCTATAGTATAGATGACGTCTATAGTATAGATGACGTCTATAGTATACATGACGTCTATAGTATACATGACGTCTATAGTATAGATGACGTCTATAGTATAGATGACGTCTATAGTATAGATGACGTCTATAGTATAGATGACGTCTATAGTATAGATGACGTCTATAGTATAGATGATGACATCTATAGTATAGATGACGTCTATAGTATAGATGACATCTGTAGTATAGATGACGTCTATAGTATAGATGACGTCTATAGTATAGATGACGTCTATAGTATAGATGACGTCTATAGTATAGATGACGTCTATAGTATAGATGACGTCTATAGTATAGATGACGTCTATAGTATAGATGACGTCTATAGTATAGATGACGTCTATATTATAGATGACGTCTATATTATAGATGACGTCTATATTATAGATGACGTATATAGTATAGATGACGTATATAGTATAGATGACGTATATAGTATAGATGACGTCTATAGTATAGATGACGTCTATAGTATAGATGACGTCTATAGTATAGATGACGTCTATAGTATAGATGACGTCTATAGTATAGATGACGTCTATAGTATAGATAACGTCTATAGTATAGATGACGTCTATAGTAAAGATGACGTCTATAGTATAGATGACATCTATAGTATAGATGACATCTATAGTATAGATGACGCCTCTAGCATAGATGACATCTATAGTATAGATGACGTCTATAGTATAGATGACATCTGTAGTATAGATGACGTCTATAGTATACATGACGTCCATAGTATAGATGACGTCTACAGTATACATGACGTCTATAGTATAGATGACGTCTATAGTATAGATGACGTCTATAGTATAGATGACGTCTATAGTATAGATGACGTCTATAGTATAGATGACGTCTATAGTATAGATGACGTCTATAGTATAGATGACGTCTATAGTAAAGATGACGTCTATAGTATAGATGACGTCTATAGTATAGATGACGTCTATAGTATAGATGACGTCTATAGTATAGATGACGTCTATAGTATAGATGACGTCTATAGTATAGATGACGTCTATAGTATAGATGACGTCTATAGTATAGATGACGTCTATAGTATAGATGACGTCTATAGTATAGATGACGTCTATAGTATAGATGACGTCTATAGTATAGATGACGTCTATAGTATAGATGACATCTATAGTATAGATGACATCTATAGTATAGATGACATCTATAGTATAGATGACGTCTATAGTATAGATGACGTCTATAGTATAGATGACGTCTATAGTATAGATGACGTCTATAGTATAGATGACGTCTATAGTATAGATGACGTCTATAGTATAGATGACGTCTATAGTATAGATGACGTCTATAGTATAGATGACGTCTATAGTATAGATGACGTCTATAGTATAGATGACGTCTATAGTATAGATGACATCTGTAGTATAGATGACGTCTATAGTATAGATGACGTCTATAGTATAGATGACGTCTATAGTATAGATGACGTCTATAGTATAGATGACGTCTATAGTATAGATGACGTCTATAGTATAGATGACGTCTATAGTATAGATGACGTCTATATTATAGATGACGTCTATATTATAGATGACGTCTATATTATAGATGACGTATATAGTATAGATGACGTATATAGTATAGATGACGTCTATAGTATAGATGACGTCTATAGTATAGATGACGTCTATAGTATAGATGACGTCTATAGTATAGATGACGTCTATAGTATAGATGACGTCTATAGTATAGATGACGTCTATAGTATAGATGACGTCTATAGTATAGATGACATCTATTTTTTTTTTTTTTTTTCTATGTATATGTTTTTTTTTTCTATGTAGTATAGATGACGTCTATAGTATAGATGACATCTATTTTTTTTTTTTTTTTCTATAATGCACTCGCGAATATAAGGGATTGGATACCCTTTTTAATGTTACACATCTCACGAGCGGAAAGGATTAGAAGAAGAGGAAAAGGAGGAGAGGTACCGATGCACTCTTGTTTCGAACAGTTGCAAGTTGTATTGCGCAGGAAAGATTGACCGTGGGAGAACATTCCACATTCGCGTTGTACGGCTTATGAAAGAACCTCTAAACTATACTGTGCGTCCGAAGGTGGGCTCGAGGGTAAACTGATGTGCATTCGATCTTTGGCGAGTATTACGGTGGAACGTCTTTAGGGGCGGAATGCAATTGGCTATTTCGATGGAACATTGTTTGTGAAAAAAGCGATAAAACAGTGAAAGACAAGATACATTACGTCGATGTTCTAATGAGTCAAAAGACTTCACAATGTTTTTGTCTCCAACAAGTTTTAACGCGCGTTTTTGTATCTTATCTAGCAAGAGCAGTGCTGTTTTTGGAGCACCAGCCCAGACATGGGAATTATATTCCAACTTGGGGCGAATATATCTATAGTATAGATGACATCTATAGTATAGATGACATCTATAGTATAGATGACATCTATAGTATAGATGACATCTATAGTATAGATGACGTCTATAGTATAGATGACGTCTATAGTATAGATGACGACTATAGTATAGATGACGTCTATAGTATAGATGACGTCTATAGTATAGATGACGTCTAAAGTATAGATGACATCTGTAGTATAGATGACGTCTATAGTATAGATGACGTCTATAGTATAGATGACGTCTATAGTATAGATGACGTCTATAGTATAGTTGACGTCTATAGTATAGATGGCGTCTATAGTATAGATGACGTCTATAGTATAGATGACATCTATAGTATAGATGACGCCTCTAGCATAGATGACATCATAGTATAGATGACGTCTATAGTATAGATGACGTCTATAGTATAGATGACGTCTATAGTATAGATGACGTCTATAGTAAAGATGTCGTCTATAGTATTGATGACGTCTATAGTATAGATGACATCTATAGTATAGATGACGTCTCTAGCATAGATGACATCTATAGTATAGATGACGTCTATAGTATAAATGACGTCTATAGTATAGATGACGTCTATAGTATAGATGACATCATACTATAGATGACATCTATAGTATAGATGACATCTATAGTATAGATGACATCTATAGTATAGATGACGTCTATAGTATAGATGACGTCTATAGTATAGATGACGTCTATAGTATAGATGACGTCTATAGTATAGATAACGTCTATAGTATAGATGACGTCTATAGTATAGATGACGTCTATAGTATAGATGACGTCTATAGTATAGATGACGTCTATAGTATAGATGACGTCTATAGTATAGATGTCATCTATACTATAGATGTCATCTATACTATAGATGTCATCTATACTATAGATGTCATCTATAGTATGATGTCATCTATACTATAGACGTCATCTATACTATAGACGTCATTTATACTATAGACGTCATCTATACTATAGATGTCATCTATGCTAGAGACGTCATCTATACTATAGATGTCATCTATACTATAGACGTCATCAATACTATAGACGACATCTTTACTATAGACGTCATCTATACTATAGACGTCATCTATACTATAGACGTCATCTATACTATAGACGTCATCTATACTATGATGTCATCTATGCTAGAGGCGTCATCTATACTATAGATGTCATCTATACTATAGACGTCATCTATACTATAGACGCCATCTATACTATAGACGTCAACTATACTATAGACGTCATCTATACTATAGACGTCATCTATACTATAGACGTCATCTATACTATAGACGTCATCTATACTACAGATGTCATCTATACTTTAGACGTCATCTATACTATAGACGTCATCTATACTATAGACGTCATCTATACTATAGTCGTCATCTATACTATAGACGTCATCTATACTATAGACGTCATCTATACTATAGATGTCATCTATACTATAGATGTCATCTATACTATAGATGTCATCTATACTATAGATGTCATCTATACTATACATCGACGTAATGTATCTTGTCTTTCACTGTTTTATCGCTTTTTTCACAAACAATGTTCCATCGAAATAGCCAATTGCATTCCGCCCCTAAAGACGTTCCACCGTAATACTCGCCAAAGATCGAATGCACATCAGTTTACCCTCGAGCCCACCTTCGGACGCACAGTATAGTTTAGAGGTTCTTTCATAAGCCGTACAACGCGAATGTGGAATGTTCTCCCACGGTCAATCTTTCCTGCGCAATACAACTTGCAACTGTTCGAAACAAGAGTGCATCGGTACCTCTCCTCCTTTTCCTCTTCTTCTAATCCTTTCCGCTCGTGAGATGTGTAACATTAAAAAGGGTATCCAATCCCTTATATTCGCGAGTGCATTATAGAAAAAAAAAAAAAAAAATAGATGTCATCTATACTATAGACGTCATCTATACTACATAGAAAAAAAAACATATACATAGAAAAAAAAAAAAAAAAATAGATGTCATCTATACTATAGACGTCATCTATACTATAGACGTCATCTATACTATAGACGTCATCTATACTATAGACGTCATCTATACTATAGACGTCATCTATACTATAGACGTCATCTATACTATAGACGTCATCTATACTATAGACGTCATCTATACTATATACGTCATCTATACTATATACGTCATCTATACTATATACGTCATCTATAATATAGACGTCATCTATAATATAGACGTCATCTATAATATAGACGTCATCTATACTATAGACGTCATCTATACTATAGACGTCATCTATACTATAGACGTCATCTATACTATAGACGTCATCTATACTATAGACGTCATCTATACTACAGATGTCATCTATACTATAGACGTCATCTATACTATAGATGTCATCATCTATACTATAGACGTCATCTATACTATAGACGTCATCTATACTATAGACGTCATCTATACTATAGACGTCATCTATACTATAGACGTGTATATAGTAGATGACGTCTATAGTATAGATGACGTCTATAGTATAGATGACGTCTATAGTATAGATGACGTCTATAGTAAAGATGTCGTCTATAGTATAGATGACGTCTATAGTATAGATGACATCTATAGTATAGATGACATCTATAGTATAGATGACGCCTCTAGCATAGATGACATCTATAGTATAGATGACGTCTATAGTATAAATGACGTCTATAGTATAGATGACGTCTATAGTATAGATGACATCTATAGTATAGATGACATCTATAGTATAGATGACATCTATAGTATAGATGAAATCTATAGTATAGATGACGTCTATAGTATAGATGACGTCTATAGTATAGATGACGTCTATAGTATAGATGACGTCTATAGTATAGATGACGTCTATAGTATAGATGACGTCTATAATATAGATGACGTCTATAGTATAGATGACGTCTATAGTATAGATGACGTCTATAGTATAGATGACGTCTATAGTATAGATGACTTCTATAGTATAAATGACGTCTATGGTATAGACGACGTCTATAATATAGATGACGTCTATAATATAGATGACGTCTATAGTATAGATGACGTCTATAGTATAGATGACATCTATAGTATAGATGACGTCTATAGTATAGATGACGTCTATAGTATAGATGACGTCTATAGTATAGATGACATCTATAGTATAGACGTCTATAGTTTAGATGACGTCTATAGTATAGACGTCTATAGTATAGATGACGTCTATAGTATAGATGACGTCTATAGTATAGACGTCTATAGTATAGATGACGTCTATAGTATAGATGACGTCTGTAGTATAGATGACGTCTATAGTATAGATGACGTCTACAGTATTGATGACGTCTATAGTATAGATGACATCTATAGTATAGATGACGTCTATAGTATAGATGACGTCTATAGTATAGATGACATCTATAGTATAGACGTCTATAGTGTAGATGACGTCTATAGTATAGACGTCTATAGTATAGATGACGTCTATAGTATAGATGACGTCTATAGTATAGATGACGTCTATAGTATAGATGGCGTCTATAGTATAGATGACGTCTATAGTATAGATGACGTCTATAGTATAGATGACGTCTATAGTATAGATGACGTCTATAATATAGATGACGTCTATAGTATAGATGACGTCTATAGTATAGATGACGTCTATAGTATAGATGACGTCTATAGTATAGATGACTTCTATAGTATAAATGACGTCTATGGTATAGACGACGTCTATAATATAGATGACGTCTATAATATAGATGACGTCTATAGTATAGATGACGTCTATAGTATAGATGACGTCTATAGTATAGATGACGTCTATAGTATAGATGACATCTATAGTATAGATGTAGTCTATAGTATAGATGACGTCTATATTATAGATGACGTATATAGTATAGATGACGTCTATAGTATAGATGACGTCTATAGTATAGATGACGTCTATAGTATAGATGACATCTATAGTATAGATGACGTCTATAGTATAGATGACGTCTAAAGTATAGATGACGTCTATAGTATAGATGACGTCTATAGTATAGATGACGTCTATAGTATAGATGACGTCTATAGTATAGATGACGTCTATAGTATAGATGACGTCTATAGTATAGATGACGTCTATAGTATAGATGACGTCTATAGTATAGATGACGTCTATAGTATAGATGACGTCTATAGTATAGAAGACGTCTATAGTATAGATGACGTCTATAGTATAGATGACGTCTATATTATAGATGACGTCTATAGTATAGATGACGTCTATAGTATAGATGACGTCTATAGTATAGATGACGTCTATAGTATAGATGACGTCTATAGTATAGATGACGTCTACAGTATAGATGACGTCTATAGTATAGATGACGTCTATAGTATAGATGACGTCTATAGTATAGATGACGTCTATAGTATAGATGACATCTATAGTATAGACGTCTATAGTTTAGATGACGTCTATAGTATAGACGTCTATAGTATAGATGACGTCTATAGTATAGATGACGTCTATAGTATAGATGACGTCTTTAGTATAGATGACGTCTATAGTATAGATGACGTCTATAGTATAGATGACGTCTATAGTATAGATGACGTCTATAGTATAGATGACGTCTATAGTATAGATGACGTCTATAGTATAGATGACGTCTATAGTATAGATGACGTCTATAGTATAGATGACGTCTATAGTATAGATGACGTCTATAGTATAGATGACGTCTATAGTATAGATGAAGTCTATAGTATAGATGACGTCTATAGTATAGATGACGGGTATAGTATAGATGACCTCTATAGTATAGATGACGTCTATAGTATAGATGATCTCTATAATACAGATGACGTCTATAGTATAGATGACGTCTATAGTATAGATGACGTCTATAGTATAGATGGCGTCTATAGTATAGATGACGTCTATAGTATAGATGACCTCTATAGTATAGATGACGTCTATAGTATAGATGACGTCTATAGTATAGATGACCTCTATAGTATAGATGACGTCTATAGTATAGATGACATCTATAGTATAGATGACATCTGTAGTATAGATGACGTCTATAGTATTGATGACGTCTATAGTAAAGATGACGTCTATACTATAGACGTCATCTATACTATAGATGACGTCTAAAGTGTAGATGACGCCTATAGTATAGATAACGTCTATAGTATAGATGACGTCTATAGTAAAGATGACGTCTATAGTATAGATGACGTCTATAGTATAGATGACGTCTATAGTATAGATGACGTCTATAGTATAGATGACGCCTCTAGCATAGATGACATCTATAGTATAGATGACGTCTATAGTATAGATGACATCTGTAGTATAGATGACGTCTATAGTATACATGACGTCTATAGTATAGATGACGTCTATAGTATAGATGACGTCTATAGTATACATGACGTCTATAGTATACATGACGTCTATAGTATAGATGACGTCTATAGTATAGATGACGTCTATAGTATAGATGACGTCTATAGTATAGATGACGTCTATAGCATAGATGACATCTATAGTATAGATGACGTCTATAGTATAGATGACGTCTAAAGTATAGATGACGCCTATAGTATAGATAACGTCTATAGTATAGATGACGTCTATAGTATAGATGACGTCTATAGTATACATGACGTCCATAGTATAGATGACGTCTATAGTATAGATGACGTCTATAGTATAGATGACGTCTATAGTATAGATGACGTCTATAGTATAGATGACGTCTATAGTATAGATGACGTCTATAGTATAGATGACGTCTATAGTATAGATGACGTCCATAGTATAGATGACGTCTATAGTATAGATGACGTCTATAGTATAGATGACGCCTATAGTATAGATAACGTCTATAGTATAGATGACGTCTATAGCAAAGATGACGTCTATAGTATAGATGACGTCTATAGTATAGATGACGCCTCTAGCATAGATGACGCCTCTAGCATAGATGACATCTATAGTATAGATGACGTCTATAGTATAGATGACATCTGTAGTATAGATGACGTCTATAGTATAGATGACATCTGTAGTATAGATGACGTCTATAGTATAGATGACGTCTATAGTATAGATGACGTCTATAGTATAGATTACGTCAATTGTATAGATTACGTCAATAGTATAGATGACGTCTATAGTATAGATGACGTCTATAGTATAGATGACATCTATAGTATAGATGACGTCTATAGTATAGATGACGTCTATAGTATAGATGACGTCTATAGTATAGATGACGTCTATAGTATAGATGACGTCTATAGTATAGATGACGTCTATAGTATAGATGACGTCTATAGTATAGATGACGTCTATAGTATAGATGACGTCTATAGTATAGATGACGTCTATAGTATAGATGACGTCTATAGTATAGATGACGTCTATAGTATAGATGACGTCTATAGTTTAGATGACGTCTATAGTATAGATGACGTCTATAGTATAGATGACGTCTATAGTTTAGATGACGTCTATAGTATAGATGACGTCTATAGTATAGATGACGTCTATAGTATAGATGACGTCTATAGTATAGATGACGTCTATAGTATAGATGACGTCTATAGTATAGATGACGTCTGTATTGTAGATTACGTCTATAGTATAGATGACGTCTAAAGTATAGATGACGTCTATAGTATAGATGACGTCTATAGTATAGATGACGTCTATAGTACAGATGACATCTATAGTATAGATGACGTCTATAGTATAGATGACGTCTATAGTATAGATGACGTCTTTAGTATAGATGACGTCTATAGTATAGATGAAGTCTGTAGTATAGATGACGTCTATAGTATAGATGACGTCTATAGTATAGATGACGTCTATAATATAGATGACGTCTATAGTATAGATGACGTCTATAGTATAGATGACGTCTATAGTTTAGATGACGTCAATAGTATAGATGACGTCTATAGTATAGATGACGTCTATAGCATAGATGACGTCTATAGTATAGATGACGTCTATAGTATAGATGATGTCTATAGTATAGATGACGTCTATAGTATAGATGACGTCTATAGTATAGATGACGTCTATAGTATAGATGACGTCTATAGTATAGATGACGTCTATAGTATAGATGATGTCTATAGCATTGATGACATCTATAGTATAGATGATGTCTATAGCATTGATGACATCTATAGTATAGATGACGTCTAAAGTATAGATGACGTCTATAGTATAGATGACGTCTATAGTATAGATAACGTCTATAGTATAGATGACGTCTATAGTAAAGATGACGTCTATAGTATAGATGACGTCTATAGTATAGATGACGTCTATAGTATAGATGACGCCTCTAGCATAGATGACATCTATAGTATAGATGACGTCTATAGTATAGATGACATCTGTAGTATAGATGACGTCTATAGTATACATGACGTCTATAGTATAGATGACGTCTATAGTATAGATGACGTCTATAGTATAGATGACGTCTATAGTATAGATGACGTCTATAGCATAGATGACATCTATAGTATAGATGACGTCTATAGTATAGATGACGTCTAAAGTATAGATGACGCCTATAGTATAGATAACGTCTATAGTATAGATGACGTCTATAGTATAGATGACGTCTATAGTATACATGACGTCCATAGTATAGATGACGTCTATAGTATAGATGACGTCTATAGTATAGATGACGTCTATAGTATAGATGACGTCTATAGTATAGATGACGTCTATAGTATAGATGACGTCTATAGTATAGATGACGTCTATAGTATAGATGACGTCCATAGTATAGATGACGTCTATAGTATAGATGACGTCTATAGTATAGATGACGCCTATAGTATAGATAACGTCTATAGTATAGATGACGTCTATAGCAAAGATGACGTCTATAGTATAGATGACGTCTATAGTATAGATGACGCCTCTAGCATAGATGACGCCTCTAGCATAGATGACATCTATAGTATAGATGACGTCTATAGTATAGATGACATCTGTAGTATAGATGACGTCTATAGTATAGATGACATCTGTAGTATAGATGACGTCCATAGTATAGATGACGTCTATAGTATAGATGACGTCTATAGTATAGATTACGTCAATTGTATAGATTACGTCAATAGTATAGATGACGTCTATAGTATAGATGACATCTATAGTATAGATGACGTCTATAGTATAGATGACGTCTATAGTATAGATGACGTCTATAGTATAGATGACGTCTATAGTATAGATGACGTCTATAGTATAGATGACGTCTATAGTATAGATGACGTCTATAGTATAGATGACGTCTATAGTATAGATGACGTCTATAGTATAGATGACGTCTATAGTATAGATGACGTCTATAGTTTAGATGACGTCTATAGTATAGATGACTATAGACGTATAGATGATAGTATAGATGACGTCTATAGTATAGATGACGTCTATAGTATAGATGACGTCTATAGTATAGATGACGTCTGTAGTATAGATGACGTCTATAGTATAGATGACGTCTGTAGTGTAGATGACGTCTGTAGTGTAGATTACGTCTATAGTATAGATGACGTCTAAAGTATAGATGACGTCTATAGTATAGATGACGTCTATAGTATAGATGACGTCTATAGTACAGATGACATCTATAGTATAGATGACGTCTATAGTATAGATGACGTCTATAGTATAGATGACGTCTATAGTATAGATGACGTCTATAGTATAGATGAAGTCTGTAGTATAGATGACGTCTAAAGTATAGATGACGTCTATAGTATAGATGACGTCTATAATATAGATGACGTCTATAGTATAGATGACGTCTATAGTATAGATGACATCTATAGTATAGATGACGTCTATAGTATAGATGACATCTATAGTATAGATGACATCTATAGTATAGATGACGTCTATAGTATAGATGACGTCTATAGTATAGATGACGTCTATAGTTTAGATGACGTCTATAGTATAGATGACGTCTATAGTATAGATGACGTCTATAGCATAGATGACGTCTATAGTATGATGACGTCTATAGTATAGATGACGTCTATAGTATAGATGACGTCTATAGTATAGATGACGTCTATAGTATAGATGACGTCTATAGTATAGATGACGTCTATAGTATAGATAACGTCTATAGTATAGATGATGTCTATAGCATTGATGACATCTATAGTATAGATGATGTCTATAGCATTGATGATATCTATAGTATAGATGACGTCTAAAGTATAGATGACGTCTATAGTATAGATGACGTCTATAGTATAGATGACGTCTATAGTACGGATGACATCTATAGTATAGATGACGTCTATAGTATAGATGACGTCTAGAGTATAGATGACGTCTATAGTATAGATGACATCTATAGTATAGATGACGTCTATAGTATAGATGACGTCTATAGTATAGATGACGTCTATAGTATAGATGACGTCTATAGTATAGATTACGTCAATTGTATAGATTACGTCAATAGTATAGATGACGTCTATAGTATAGATTACGTCAATAGTATAGATGACGTCTATAGTATAGATGACGTCTATAGTATAGATGACATCTATAGTATAGATGACGTCTATAGTATAGATGACGTCTATAGTATAGATGACGTCTATAGTACAGATGACATCTATAGTATAGATGACGTCTATAGTATAGATGACGTCTATAGTATAGATGATGTCTATAGCATAGATGACATCTATAGTATAGATGACGTCTATAGTATAGATGACGTCTAAAGTATAGATGACGTCTATAGTATAGATGACGTCTATAGTATAGGTGACGTCTATAGTATAGATGACATCTATAGTATAGATGACGTCTATAGTATAGATGACATCTATAGTATAGATGACGCCTCTAGCATAGATGACATCTATAGTATAGATGACGTCTATAGTATAGATGACGTCTATAGTATAGATGACGTCTATAGTATAGATGACGTCTATAGTATAGATAACGTCTATAGTATAGATGATGTCTATAGCATTGATGACATCTATAGTATAGATGATGTCTATAGCATTGATGATATCTATAGTATAGATGACGTCTAAAGTATAGATGACGTCTATAGTATAGATGACGTCTATAGTATAGATGACGTCTATAGTACGGATGACATCTATAGTATAGATGACGTCTATAGTATAGATGACGTCTAGAGTATAGATGACGTCTATAGTATAGATGACATCTATAGTATAGATGACGTCTATAGTATAGATGACGTCTATAGTATAGATGACGTCTATAGTATAGATGACGTCTATAGTATAGATTACGTCAATTGTATAGATTACGTCAATAGTATAGATGACGTCTATAGTATAGATTACGTCAATAGTATAGATGACGTCTATAGTATAGATGACGTCTATAGTATAGATGACATCTATAGTATAGATGACGTCTATAGTATAGATGACGTCTATAGTATAGATGACGTCTATAGTACAGATGACATCTATAGTATAGATGACGTCTATAGTATAGATGACGTCTATAGTATAGATGATGTCTATAGCATAGATGACATCTATAGTATAGATGACGTCTATAGTATAGATGACGTCTAAAGTATAGATGACGTCTATAGTATAGATGACGTCTATAGTATAGGTGACGTCTATAGTATAGATGACATCTATAGTATAGATGACGTCTATAGTATAGATGACATCTATAGTATAGATGACGCCTCTAGCATAGATGACATCTATAGTATAGATGACGTCTATAGTATAGATGACGTCTATAGTATAGATGACGTCTATAGTATAGATGACGCCTATAGTATAGATGACGTCTATAGTATAGATGATGTTGATAGCATAGATGACATCTATAGTATAGATGACGTCTATAGTATAGATGACGTCTAAAGTATAGATGACGCCTATAGTATAGATAACGTCTATAGTATAGATGACGTCTATAGTATAGATGACGTCTATAGTATACATGACGTCCATAGTATAGATGACGTCTATAGTATACATGACGTCCATAGTATAGATGACGTCTATAGTATAGATGACGTCTATAGTATAGATGACGTCTATAGTATAGATGACGTCTATAGTATAGATGACGTCTATAGTATACATGACGTCTATAGTATAGATGACGTCTATAGTATAGATGACGTCTATAGTATAGATGACGTCTATAGTATAGATGACGTCTATAGTATAGATGACGTCTATAGTATAGATGACGTCTATAGTATAGATGACGTCTATAGTATAGATGACGTCTATAGTTTAGATGACGTCTATAGTATAGATGACGTCTATAGTATAGATGACGTCTATAGTATAGATGACGTCTATAATATAGATGACGTCTATAGTATAGATGACGTCTATAGTATAGATGACATCTATAGTATAGATGACATCTATAGTATAGATGACATCTATAGTATAGATGACATCTATAGTATAGATGACGTCTATAGTATAGATGACGTCTATAGTATAGATGACGTCTATAGTATAGATGACGTCTATAGTATAGATGACGTCTATAGTTTAGATGACGTCTATAGTATAGATGACGTCTATAGTATAGATGACGTCTATAGCATAGATGACGTCTATAGTATAGATGACGTCTATAGTATAGATGACGTCTATAGTATAGATGACGTCTATAGTATAGATGACGTCTATAGTATAGATGACGTCTATAGTATAGATGACGTCTATAGTATATATGACGTCTATAGTATAGATGACGTCTATAGTATAGATGATGTCTATAGCATAGATGATGTCTATAGCATTGATGACATCTATAGTATAGATGACGTCTATAGTATAGATGACGTCTATAGTATAGATGACGTCTATAGTATAGATGACGTCTAAAGTATAGATGACGTCTATAGTATAGATGACGTCTATAGTATAGATGACGTCTATAGTATAGATTACGTCAATTGTATAGATTACGTCAATAGTATAGATGACGTCTATAGTATAGATGACGTCTATAGTATAGAAGACATCTATAGTATAGATGACGTCTATAGTATAGATGACGTCTATAGTATAGATGACGTCTATAGTATAGATGACGTCTATAGTATAGATGACGTCTATAGTATAGATGACGTCTATAGTATAGATGACGTCTATAGTGTAGATGATGTCTATAGCATAGATGACATCTATAGTATAGATGACGTCTATAGTATAGATGACGTCTAAAGTATAGATGACGTCTATAGTATAGATGACGTCTAAAGTATAGACGACGTCTATAGTATAGATGACGTCTATAGTATAGGTGACGTCTATAGTATAGATGACATCTATAGTATAGATGACGTCTATAGTATAGATGACATCTATAGTATAGATGACGCCTCTAGCATAGATGACATCTATAGTATAGATGACGTCTATAGTATAGATGACGTCTATAGTATAGATGACGTCTATAGTATAGATGACGCCTATAGTATAGATGACGTCTATAGTATAGATGATGTTGATAGCATAGATGACATCTATAGTATAGATGACGTCTATAGTATAGATGACGTCTAAAGTATAGATGACGCCTATAGTATAGATAACGTCTATAGTATAGATGACGTCTATAGTATAGATGACGTCTATAGTATACATGACGTCCATAGTATAGATGACGTCTATAGTATAGATGACGTCTATAGTATAGATGACGTCTATAGTAAAGATGACGTCTATAGTATAGATGACGTCTATAGTATAGATGACGTCTATAATATAGATGATGTCTATAATACAGATGAGGTCTATAGTAGAGATGACGTCTATAGTATAGATGACGTCTATAGTATAGATAACGTCTATAGTATAGATGACGTCTATAGTTTAGATGACGTCTATAGTATAGATGACGTCTATAGTTTAGATGACGTCTAAAGTATAGATGACGTCTATAGTATAGATGACGTCTATAGTATAGATGACGTCTATAGTATAGATGACGTCTATAGTATAGATGACGTCTATAGTATAGATGACATCTATAGTATAGATGACGTCTATAGTATAGATGACGTCTATAGTATAGATGACGTCTATAGTATAGATGACGTCTATAGTATAGATGACGTCTATAGTATAGATGACGTCTATAGTATAGATGACGTCTATAGTATAGATGACGTCTATAGTATAGATGACGTCTATATTATAGATGACGTCTATAGTATAGATGACGTCTATAGTATAGATGACGTCTATAGTATAGGTGACGTCTATAGTATAGATGATGTCTATAGCATAGGTGACATCTATAGTATAGATGACGTCTATAGTAAAGATGACGTCTATAGTATAGATGACGTCTATAGTATAGATAACGTTTATAGTATAGATGACGTCTATAGTAAAGATGACGTCTATAGTATAGATGACGTCTATAGTATAGATGACGTCTATAGTATAGATGACGTCTATAGTATAGATGACGTCTATAGTATAGATGACGTCTATAGTATAGATGACGTCTATAGTATAGATGACGTCTATAGTAGAGATGACGTCTATAGTATAGATGACGTCTATAGTATAGATGACGTCTATAGTATAGATGACGTCTATAGTATAGATGACGTCTATAGTATAGATGACGTCTATAGTATAGATGACGTCTATAGTATAGATGACGTCTATAGTATAGATGACGTCTATAGTATAGATGACGTCTATAGTATAGATGACGTCTATAGTATAGATGACGTCTATAGTATAGATGACGTCTATAGTATAGATGACGTCTATAGTATAGATGACGTCTATAGTATAGATGACGTCTATAGTATTGATGACGTCTATGGTATAGATGACGTCTATAGTATAGATGACGTCTATAGTATAGATGACGTCTATAGTATAGATGACGTCCATAGTATAGATGACGTCTATAGTATAGATGACGTCTATAGTATAGATGACGCCTATAGTATAGATAACGTCTATAGTATAGATGACGTCTATAGCAAAGATGACGTCTATAGTATAGATGACGTCTATAGTATAGATGACGCCTCTAGCATAGATGACGCCTCTAGCATAGATGACATCTATAGTATAGATGACGTCTATAGTATAGATGACATCTGTAGTATAGATGACGTCTATAGTATAGATGACATCTGTAGTATAGATGACGTCTATAGTATAGATGACATCTGTAGTATAGATGACGTCTATAGTATAGATGACGTCTATAGTATAGATGACGTCTATAGTATAGATGACGTCTATAGTATAGATGACGTCTATAGTATAGATGACGTCTATAGTATAGATTACGTCAATTGTATAGATTACGTCAATAGTATAGATTACGTCAATAGTATAGATGACGTCTATAGTATAGATGACGTCTATAGTATAGATGACATCTATAGTATAGATGACGTCTATAGTATAGATGACGTCTATAGTATAGATGACGTCTATAGTATAGATGACGTCTATAGTATAGATGACGTCTATAGTATAGATGACGTCTATAGTATAGATGACGTCTATAGTATAGATGACGTCTATAGTATAGATGACGTCTATAGTATAGATGACGTCTATAGTATAGATGACGTCTGTAGTATAGATGACGTCTATAGTATAGATGACGTCTGTAGTGTAGATGACGTCTGTAGTGTAGATGACGTCTATAGTATAGATGACGTCTAAAGTATAGATGACGTCTATAGTATAGATGACGTCTATAGTATAGATGACGTCTATAGTACAGATGACATCTATAGTATAGATGACGTCTATAGTATAGATGACGTCTATAGTATAGATGACGTCTATAGTATAGATGACGTCTGTAGTATAGATGACGTCTATAGTATAGATGACGTCTATAATATAGATGACGTCTATAGTATAGATGACGTCTATAGTATAGATGACGTCTATAGTTTAGATGACGTCTATAGTATAGATGACGTCTATAGTATAGATGACGTCTATAGTATAGATGACGTCTATAGTATAGATGACGTCTATAGTATAGATGACGTCTATAGTATAGATGACGTCTATAGTATAGATGACGTCTATAGTATAAATGACGTCTATAGTATAGATGACGTCTATAGTATAGATGACGTCTATAGTATAGATGACGTCTATAGTATAGATGATGTCTATAGCATAGATGACATCTATAGTATAGATGACGTCTATAGTATAGATGACGTCTAAAGTATAGATGACGTCTATAGTATAGATGACGTCTATAGTATAGATGACGTCTATAGTACAGATGACATCTATAGTATAGATGACGTCTATAGTATAGATGACGTCTATAGTATAGATGACGTCTATAGTATAGATGACGTCTATAGTATAGCTGACGTCTATAGTATAGATGACGTCTATAGTATAGATTACGTCAATTGTATAGATTACGTCAATAGTATAGATGACGTCTATAGTATAGATGACATCTATAGTATAGATGACGTCTATAGTATAGATGACGTCTATAGTATAGATGACGTCTATAGTATAGATGACGTCTATAGTACAGATGACATCTATAGTATAGATAACGTCTATAGTATAGATGACGTCTATAGTATAGATGATGTCTATAGCATAGATGACATCTATAGTATAGATGACGTCTATAGTATAGATGACGTCTAAAGTATAGATGACGTCTATAGTATAGATGACGTCTAAAGTATAGATGACGTCTATAGTATAGATGACATCTATAGTATAGGTGACGTCTATAGTATAGATGACATCTATAGTTTAGATGACGTCTATAGTATAGATGACATCTATAGTATAGATGACGCCTCTAGCATAGATGACATCTATAGTATAGATGACGTCTATAGTATAGATGACGTCTATAGTATAGATGACGTCTATAGTATAGATGACGTCTATAGTATAGATGATGTTGATATCATAGATGACATCTATAGTATAGATGACGTCTATAGTATAGATGACGTCTAAAGTATAGATGACGCCTATAGTATAGATAACGTCTATAGTATAGATGACGTCTATAGTAAAGATGACGTCTATAGTATAGATGACATCTATAGTATAGATGACGCCTCTAGCATAGATGACATCTATAGTATAGATGACGTCTATAGTATAGATGACATCTGTAGTATAGATGACGTCATCTATACTATAGACGTCATCTAAACTATATACGTCATCTATACTATAGACGTCATCTATACTATAGACGTCATCTATACTATAGACGTCATCTATACTATAGACGTCATCTATACTATAGACGTCATCTATACTATAGACGTCATCTATACTATAGACGTCATCTATACTATAGACGTCATCTATACTATAGACGTCATCTATACTATAGACGTCATCTATACTATAGACGTCATCTATACTATAGACGTCATGTATACTATAGACGTCATGTATACTATAGACGTCATCTATACTATAGACGTCATCTATACTATAGACGTCATGTATACTATAGACGTCATCTATACTACAGATGTCATCTATACTATAGATGTCATCTATGCTAGAGGCGTCATCTATACTATAGATGTCATCTATACTATAGACGTGATCTATACTATAGATGACGTCTAAAGTGTAGATGACGCCTATAGTATAGATAACGTCTATAGTATAGATGACGTCTATAGTAAAGATGACGTCTATAGTATAGATGACGTCTATAGTATAGATGACATCTATAGTATAGATGACGCCTCTAGCATAGATGACATCTATAGTATAGATGACGTCTATAGTATAGATGACATCTGTAGTATAGATGACGTCTAAAGTATACATGGCGTCTATAGTATAGATGACGTCTATAGTATAGATGACGTCTATAGTATACATGACGTCTATAGTATACATGACGTCTATAGTATAGATGACGTCTATAGTATAGATGACGTCTATAGTATAGATGACGTCTATAGTATAGATGACGTCTATAGTATAGATGACGTCTATAGTATAGATGACGTCTATAGTATAGATGACGTCTATAGTATAGATGACGTCTATAGTATAGATGACGTCTATAGTATAGATGACGTCTATAGTATAGATGACGTCTATAGTATAGATGACGTCTATAGTATAGATGACGTCTATAGTGTAGATGACGTCTATAGTAAAGATGACGTCTATAGTATAGATGACGTCTATAGTTTAGATGACGTCTATAGTTTAGATGACGTCTATAGTATAGATGACGTCTATAGTATAGATGACGTCTATAGTATAGATGACGTCTATAGTATAGATGACGTCTATAGTATAGATGACGTCTATAGTTTAGATGACGTCTATAGTATAGATGACGTCTAAAGTATAGATGACGCCTATAGTATAGATAACGTCTATAGTATAGATGACGTCTATAGTATAGATGACGTCTATAGTAAAGATGACGCCTCTAGCATAGATGACGTCTATAGTATAGATGACATCTGTAGTATAGATGACGTCTATAGTATACATGACGTCCATAGTATAGATGACGTCTATAGTATAGATGACGTCTATAGTATACATGACGTCTATAGTATAGATGACGTCTATAGTATAGATGACGTCTATAGTATAGATGACGTCTATAGTATAGATGACGTCTATAGTATAGATGACGTCTATAGTATAGATGACGTCTATAGTATAGATGACGTCTATAGTATAGATGACGTCTATAGTATAGATGACGTCTATAGTATAGATGACATCTATAGTATAGATGACATCTATAGTATAGATGACATCTATAGTATAGATGACATCTATAGTATAGATGACATCTATAGTATAGATGACGTCTATAGTATAGATGACATCTATAGTATAGATGACGTCTATAGTATAGATGACGTCTATAGTATAGATGACGTCTATAGTATAGATGACGTCTATAGTATAGATGACGTCTATAGTATAGATGATGACATCTATAGTATAGATGACGTCTATAGTATAGATGACATCTGTAGTATAGATGACGTCTATAGTATAGATGACGTCTATAGTATAGATGACGTCTATAGTATAGATGACGTCTATAGTATAGATGACGTCTATAGTATAGATGACGTCTATAGTATAGATGACGTCTATAGTATAGATGACGTCTATATTATAGATGACGTCTATATTATAGATGACGTCTATATTATAGATGACGTATATAGTATAGATGACGTATATAGTATAGATGACGTATATAGTATAGATGACGTCTATAGTATAGATGACGTCTATAGTATAGATGACGTCTATAGTATAGATGACGTCTATAGTATAGATGACATCTATTTTTTTTTTTTTTTCTATAATGCACTCGCGAATATAAGGGATTGGATACCCTTTTTAATGTTACACATCTCACGAGCGGAAAGGATTAGAAGAAGAGGAAAAGGAGGAGAGGTACCGATGCACTCTTGTTTCGAACAGTTGCAAGTTGTATTGCGCAGGAAAGATTGACCGTGGGAGAACATTCCACATTCGCGTTGTACGGCTTATGAAAGAACCTCTAAACTATACTGTGCGTCCGAAGGTGGGCTCGAGGGTAAACTGATGTGCATTCGATCTTTGGCGAGTATTACGGTGGAACGTCTTTAGGGGCGGAATGCAATTGGCTATTTCGATGGAACATTGTTTGTGAAAAAAGCGATAAAACAGTGAAAGACAAGATACATTACGTCGATGTGCTAATGAGTCAAAAGACTTCACAATGTTTTTGTCTCCAACAAGTTTTAACGCGCGTTTTTGTATCTTATCTAGCAAGAGCAGTGCTGTTTTTGGAGCACCAGCCCAGACATGGGAATTATTTTCCAACTTGGGGCGAATATATCTATAGTATAGATGACATCTATAGTATAGATGACATCTATAGTATAGATGACATCTATAGTATAGATGACGTCTATAGTATAGATGACGTCTATAGTATAGATGACGTCTATAGTATAGATGACGTCTATAGTATAGATGACGTCTATAGTATAGATGACGTCTAAAGTATAGATGACATCTGTAGTATAGATGACGTCTATAGTATAGATGACATCTATAGTATAGATGACGCCTCTAGCATAGATGACATCATAGTATAGATGACGTCTATAGTATAGATGACGTCTATAGTATAGATGACGTCTATAGTATAGATGACGTCTATAGTATAGATGACGTCTATAGTATAGATGACGTCTATAGTATAGATGACGTCTATAGTATAGATGACGTCTATAGTATAGATGACGTCTATAGTAAAGATGTCGTCTATAGTATTGATGACGTCTATAGTATAGATGACATCTATAGTATAGATGACGTCTCTAGCATAGATGACATCTATAGTATAGATGACGTCTATAGTATAGATGACGTCTATAGTATAGATGACGTCTATAGTATAGATGACGTCTATAGTATAGATGACGTCTATAGTATAGATGACGTCTATAGTAAAGATGTCGTCTATAGTATAGATGACGTCTATAGTATAGATGACATCTATAGTATAGATGGCATCTATAGTATAGATGACGCCTCTAGCATAGATGACATCTATAGTATAGATGACGTCTATAGTATAGATGACGTCTATAGTATAGATGACGTCTATAGTATAGATGACGTCTATAGTATAGATGACGTCTATAGTATAGATGACGTCTATAGTATAGATGACGTCTATAGTATAGATGACGTCTATAGTATAGATGACGTCTATAGTATAGATGACGTCTATAGTATAGATGACGTCTATAGTATAGATGACGTCTATAGTATAGATGACGTCTATAGTATAGATGACGTCTATAGTATTGATGACGTCTATGGTATAGATGACGTCTATAGTATAGATGACGTCTATAGTATAGATGACGTCTATAGTATAGATGACGTCCATAGTATAGATGACGTCTATAGTATAGATGACGTCTATAGTATAGATAACGTCTATAGTATAGATGACGTCTATAGCAAAGATGACGTCTATAGTATAGATGACGTCTATAGTATAGATGACGCCTCTAGCATAGATGACGCCTCTAGCATAGATGACATCTATAGTATAGATGACGTCTATAGTATAGATGACATCTGTAGTATAGATGACGTCTATAGTATAGATGACATCTGTAGTATAGATGACGTCTATAGTATAGATGACATCTGTAGTATAGATGACGTCTATAGTATAGATGACGTCTATAGTATAGATGACGTCTATAGTATAGATGACGTCTATAGTATAGATGACGTCTATAGTATAGATGACGTCTATAGTATAGATTACGTCAATTGTATAGATTACGTCAATAGTATAGATTACGTCAATAGTATAGATGACGTCTATAGTATAGATGACGTCTATAGTATAGATGACATCTATAGTATAGATGACATCTATAGTATAGATGACATCTATAGTATAGATGACGTCTATAGTATAGATGACGTCTATAGTATAGATGACGTCTATAGTATAGATGACGTCTATAGTATAGATGACGTCTATAGTATAGATGACGTCTAAAGTATAGATGACATCTGTAGTATAGATGACGTCTATAGTATAGATGACATCTATAGTATAGATGACGCCTCTAGCATAGATGACATCATAGTATAGATGACGTCTATAGTATAGATGACGTCTATAGTATAGATGACGTCTATAGTATAGATGACGTCTATAGTATAGATGACGTCTATAGTATAGATGACGTCTATAGTATAGATGACGTCTATAGTATAGATGACGTCTATAGTATAGATGACGTCTATAGTAAAGATGTCGTCTATAGTATTGATGACGTCTATAGTATAGATGACATCTATAGTATAGATGACGTCTCTAGCATAGATGACATCTATAGTATAGATGACGTCTATAGTATAGATGACGTCTATAGTATAGATGACGTCTATAGTATAGATGACGTCTATAGTATAGATGACGTCTATAGTATAGATGACGTCTATAGTAAAGATGTCGTCTATAGTATAGATGACGTCTATAGTATAGATGACATCTATAGTATAGATGGCATCTATAGTATAGATGACGCCTCTAGCATAGACGACATCTATAGTATAGATGACGTCTATAGTATAGATGACGTCTATAGTATAGATGACGTCTATAGTATAGATGACGTCTATAGTATAGATGACGTCTATAGTATAGATGACGTCTATAGTATAGATGACGTCTATAGTATAGATGACGTCTATAGTATAGATGACGTCTATAGTATAGATGACGTCTATAGTATAGATGACGTCTATAGTATAGATGACGTCTATAGTATAGATGACGTCTATAGTATAGATGACGTCTATAGTATTGATGACGTCTATGGTATAGATGACGTCTATAGTATAGATGACGTCTATAGTATAGATGACGTCTATAGTATAGATGACGTCCATAGTATAGATGACGTCTATAGTATAGATGACGTCTATAGTATAGATGACGCCTATAGTATAGATAACGTCTATAGTATAGATGACGTCTATAGCAAAGATGACGTCTATAGTATAGATGACGTCTATAGTATAGATGACGCCTCTAGCATAGATGACGCCTCTAGCATAGATGACATCTATAGTATAGATGACGTCTATAGTATAGATGACATCTGTAGTATAGATGACGTCTATAGTATAGATGACATCTGTAGTATAGATGACGTCTATAGTATAGATGACATCTGTAGTATAGATGACGTCTATAGTATAGATGACGTCTATAGTATAGATGACGTCTATAGTATAGATGACGTCTATAGTATAGATGACGTCTATAGTATAGATGACGTCTATAGTATAGATTACGTCAATTGTATAGATTACGTCAATAGTATAGATTACGTCAATAGTATAGATGACGTCTATAGTATAGATGACGTCTATAGTATAGATGACATCTATAGTATAGATGACGTCTATAGTATAGATGACGTCTATAGTATAGATGACGTCTATAGTATAGATGACGTCTATAGTATAGATGACGTCTATAGTATAGATGACGTCTATAGTATAGATGACGTCTATAGTATAGATGACGTCTATAGTATAGATGACGTCTATAGTATAGATGACGTCTATAGTATAGATGACGTCTATAGTATAGATGACGTCTGTAGTATAGATGACGTCTATAGTATAGATGACGTCTGTAGTGTAGATGACGTCTGTAGTGTAGATGACGTCTATAGTATAGATGACGTCTAAAGTATAGATGACGTCTATAGTATAGATGACGTCTATAGTATAGATGACGTCTATAGTACAGATGACATCTATAGTATAGATGACGTCTATAGTATAGATGACGTCTATAGTATAGATGACGTCTATAGTATAGATGACGTCTGTAGTATAGATGACGTCTATAGTATAGATGACGTCTATAATATAGATGACGTCTATAGTATAGATGACGTCTATAGTATAGATGACGTCTATAGTTTAGATGACGTCTATAGTATAGATGACGTCTATAGTATAGATGACATCTATAGTATAGATGACGTCTATAGTATAGATGACGTCTATAGTATAGATGACGTCTATAGTATAGATGACGTCTATAGTATAAATGACGTCTATAGTATAGATGACGTCTATAGTATAGATGACGTCTATAGTATAGATGACGTCTATAGTATAGATGATGTCTATAGCATAGATGACATCTATAGTATAGATGACGTCTATAGTATAGATGACGTCTAAAGTATAGATGACGTCTATAGTATAGATGACGTCTATAGTATAGATGACGTCTATAGTACAGATGACATCTATAGTATAGATGACGTCTATAGTATAGATGACGTCTATAGTATAGATGACGTCTATAGTATAGATGACGTCTATAGTATAGCTGACGTCTATAGTATAGATGACGTCTATAGTATAGATTACGTCAATTGTATAGATTACGTCAATAGTATAGATGACGTCTATAGTATAGATGACATCTATAGTATAGATGACGTCTATAGTATAGATGACGTCTATAGTATAGATGACGTCTATAGTATAGATGACGTCTATAGTACAGATGACATCTATAGTATAGATAACGTCTATAGTATAGATGACGTCTATAGTATAGATGATGTCTATAGCATAGATGACATCTATAGTATAGATGACGTCTATAGTATAGATGACGTCTAAAGTATAGATGACGTCTATAGTATAGATGACGTCTAAAGTATAGATGACGTCTATAGTATAGATGACATCTATAGTATAGGTGACGTCTATAGTATAGATGACATCTATAGTTTAGATGACGTCTATAGTATAGATGACATCTATAGTATAGATGACGCCTCTAGCATAGATGACATCTATAGTATAGATGACGTCTATAGTATAGATGACGTCTATAGTATAGATGACGTCTATAGTATAGATGACGTCTATAGTATAGATGATGTTGATATCATAGATGACATCTATAGTATAGATGACGTCTATAGTATAGATGACGTCTAAAGTATAGATGACGCCTATAGTATAGATAACGTCTATAGTATAGATGACGTCTATAGTAAAGATGACGTCTATAGTATAGATGACATCTATAGTATAGATGACGCCTCTAGCATAGATGACATCTATAGTATAGATGACGTCTATAGTATAGATGACATCTGTAGTATAGATGACGTCATCTATACTATAGACGTCATCTAAACTATATACGTCATCTATACTATAGACGTCATCTATACTATAGACGTCATCTATACTATAGACGTCATCTATACTATAGACGTCATCTATACTATAGACGTCATCTATACTATAGACGTCATCTATACTATAGACGTCATCTATACTATAGACGTCATCTATACTATAGACGTCATCTATACTATAGACGTCATCTATACTATAGACGTCATCTATACTATAGACGTCATCTATACTATAGACGTCATGTATACTATAGACGTCATGTATACTATAGACGTCATCTATACTATAGACGTCATCTATACTATAGACGTCATGTATACTATAGACGTCATCTATACTACAGATGTCATCTATACTATAGATGTCATCTATGCTAGAGGCGTCATCTATACTATAGATGTCATCTATACTATAGACGTGATCTATACTATAGATGACGTCTAAAGTGTAGATGACGCCTATAGTATAGATAACGTCTATAGTATAGATGACGTCTATAGTAAAGATGACGTCTATAGTATAGATGACGTCTATAGTATAGATGACATCTATAGTATAGATGACGCCTCTAGCATAGATGACATCTATAGTATAGATGACGTCTATAGTATAGATGACATCTGTAGTATAGATGACGTCTAAAGTATACATGGCGTCTATAGTATAGATGACGTCTATAGTATAGATGACGTCTATAGTATACATGACGTCTATAGTATACATGACGTCTATAGTATAGATGACGTCTATAGTATAGATGACGTCTATAGTATAGATGACGTCTATAGTATAGATGACGTCTATAGTATAGATGACGTCTATAGTATAGATGACGTCTATAGTATAGATGACGTCTATAGTATAGATGACGTCTATAGTATAGATGACGTCTATAGTATAGATGACGTCTATAGTATAGATGACGTCTATAGTATAGATGACGTCTATAGTATAGATGACGTCTATAGTATAGATGACGTCTATAGTATAGATGACGTCTATAGTATAGATGACGTCTATAGTGTAGATGACGTCTATAGTAAAGATGACGTCTATAGTATAGATGACGTCTATAGTTTAGATGACGTCTATAGTTTAGATGACGTCTATAGTATAGATGACGTCTATAGTATAGATGACGTCTATAGTATAGATGACGTCTATAGTATAGATGACGTCTATAGTATAGATGACGTCTATAGTATAGATGACGTCTATAGTTTAGATGACGTCTATAGTATAGATGACGTCTAAAGTATAGATGACGCCTATAGTATAGATAACGTCTATAGTATAGATGACGTCTATAGTAAAGATGACGCCTCTAGCATAGATGACATCTATAGTATAGATGACGTCTATAGTATAGATGACATCTGTAGTATAGATGACGTCTATAGTATACATGACGTCCATAGTATAGATGACGTCTATAGTATAGATGACGTCTATAGTATACATGACGTCTATAGTATAGATGACGTCTATAGTATAGATGACGTCTATAGTATAGATGACGTCTATAGTATAGATGACGTCTATAGTATAGATGACGTCTATAGTATAGATGACGTCTATAGTATAGATGACGTCTATAGTATAGATGACGTCTATAGTATAGATGACGTCTATAGTATAGATGACGTCTATAGTATAGATGACGTCTATAGTATAGATGACGTCTATAGTATAGATGACGTCTATAGTATAGATGACGTCTATAGTATAGATGACATCTATAGTATAGATGACATCTATAGTATAGATGACATCTATAGTATAGATGACATCTATAGTATAGATGACATCTATAGTATAGATGACGTCTATAGTATAGATGACATCTATAGTATAGATGACGTCTATAGTATAGATGACGTCTATAGTATAGATGACGTCTATAGTATAGATGACGTCTATAGTATAGATGACGTCTATAGTATAGATGATGACATCTATAGTATAGATGACGTCTATAGTATAGATGACATCTGTAGTATAGATGACGTCTATAGTATAGATGACGTCTATAGTATAGATGACGTCTATAGTATAGATGACGTCTATAGTATAGATGACGTCTATAGTATAGATGACGTCTATAGTATAGATGACGTCTATATTATAGATGACGTCTATATTATAGATGACGTCTATATTATAGATGACGTATATAGTATAGATGACGTATATAGTATAGATGACGTATATAGTATAGATGACGTCTATAGTATAGATGACGTCTATAGTATAGATGACGTCTATAGTATAGATGACGTCTATAGTATAGATGACATCTATTTTTTTTTTTTTTTTCTATAATGCACTCGCGAATATAAGGGATTGGATACCCTTTTTAATGTTACACATCTCACGAGCGGAAAGGATTAGAAGAAGAGGAAAAGGAGGAGAGGTACCGATGCACTCTTGTTTCGAACAGTTGCAAGTTGTATTGCGCAGGAAAGATTGACCGTGGGAGAACATTCCACATTCGCGTTGTACGGCTTATGAAAGAACCTCTAAACTATACTGTGCGTCCGAAGGTGGGCTCGAGGGTAAACTGATGTGCATTCGATCTTTGGCGAGTATTACGGTGGAACGTCTTTAGGGGCGGAATGCAATTGGCTATTTCGATGGAACATTGTTTGTGAAAAAAGCGATAAAACAGTGAAAGACAAGATACATTACGTCGATGTGCTAATGAGTCAAAAGACTTCACAATGTTTTTGTCTCCAACAAGTTTTAACGCGCGTTTTTGTATCTTATCTAGCAAGAGCAGTGCTGTTTTTGGAGCACCAGCCCAGACATGGGAATTATTTTCCAACTTGGGGCGAATATATCTATAGTATAGATGACATCTATAGTATAGATGACATCTATAGTATAGATGACATCTATAGTATAGATGACGTCTATAGTATAGATGACGTCTATAGTATAGATGACGTCTATAGTATAGATGACGTCTATAGTATAGATGACGTCTATAGTATAGATGACGTCTAAAGTATAGATGACATCTGTAGTATAGATGACGTCTATAGTATAGATGACATCTATAGTATAGATGACGCCTCTAGCATAGATGACATCATAGTATAGATGACGTCTATAGTATAGATGACGTCTATAGTATAGATGACGTCTATAGTATAGATGACGTCTATAGTATAGATGACGTCTATAGTATAGATGACGTCTATAGTATAGATGACGTCTATAGTATAGATGACGTCTATAGTAAAGATGTCGTCTATAGTATTGATGACGTCTATAGTATAGATGACATCTATAGTATAGATGACGTCTCTAGCATAGATGACATCTATAGTATAGATGACGTCTATAGTATAGATGACGTCTATAGTATAGATGACGTCTATAGTATAGATGACGTCTATAGTATAGATGACGTCTATAGTATAGATGACGTCTATAGTAAAGATGTCGTCTATAGTATAGATGACGTCTATAGTATAGATGACATCTATAGTATAGATGGCATCTATAGTATAGATGACGCCTCTAGCATAGATGACATCTATAGTATAGATGACGTCTATAGTATAAATGACGTCTATAGTATAGATGACGTCTATAGTATAGATGACATCTATAGTATAGATGACATCTATAGTATAGATGACATCTATAGTATAGATGACATCTATAGTATAGATGACATCTATAGTATAGATGACATCTATAGTATAGATGACGTTATAGTATAGATGATGTCTATAGTATAGATGACGTCTATAGTATAGATGACGTCTATAGTATAGATGACGTCTATAGTATAGATGACGCCTATATTATAGATGACGTCTATAGTACAGATGACGTCTATAGTATAGATGACGTCTATAGTATAGATGACGTCTATAGTATAGATGACGTCTATAGTATAGATGATGTCTATAGCATAGATGACATCTATAGTATAGATGACGTCTATAGTAAAGATGACGTCTATAGTATAGATGACGTCTATAGTATAGATAACGTTTATAGTATAGATGACGTCTATAGTAAAGATGACGTCTATAGTATAGATGACGTCTATAGTATAGATAACGTTTATAGTATAGATGACGTCTATAGTAAAGATGACGTCTATAGTATAGATGACGTCTATAGTATAGATGACGTCTATAGTATAGATGACGTCTATAGTATAGATGACGTCTATAGTATAGATGACGTCTATAGTATAGATGACGTCTTTAGTATAGATGACGCCTCTAGCATAGATGACATCTATAGTATAGATGACATCTATAGTATAGATGACATCTATAGTATAGATGACATCTATAGTATAGTATAGATGACATCTATAGTATAGTATAGATGACATCTATAGTATAGATGACGTCTATAGTATAGATGACATCTGTAGTATAGATGACGTCTATAGTATAGATGACGTCTATAGTATAGATGACGTCTATAGTACAGATGACGTCTATAGTATAGATGACGTCTATAGTATAGATGACGTCTATAGTATAGATGACGTCTATAGTATAGATGACGTCTATAGTATAGATGACGTCTATAGTATAGATGACGTCTATAGTATAGATGACGTCTATAGTACAGATGACGTCTATAGTATAGATGACGTCTATAGTATAGATGACGTCTATAGTATAGATAACGTTTATAGTATAGATGACATCTGTAGTATAGATGACGTCTGTAGTATAGATGACGTCTATAGTTTAGATGACGTCTATAGTTTAGATGACGTCTTTAGTATAGATGACGTCTATAGTATAGATGACGTCTATAGTATAGATGACATCTATAGTATAGATGACATCTATAGTATAGATGACATCTATAGTATAGATGACATCTATAGTATAGATGACGTCTACAGTATAGATGACGTCTATATTATAGATGACGTCTATATTATAGATGACGTCTATATTATAGATGACGTATATAGTATAGATGACGTATATAGTATAGATGACGTCTATAGTATAGATGACGTCTATAGTATAGATGACGTCTATAGTATAGATGACGTCTATAGTATAGATGACGTCTATAGTATAGATGACGTCTATAGTATAGATGACGTCTATAGTATAGATGACGTCTATAGTATAGATGACGTCTATAGTTTAGATGACGTCTTTAGTATAGATGACGTCTATAGTATAGATGACGTCTATAGTATAGATGACATCTATAGTATAGATGACATCTATAGTATAGATGACGTCTATAGTATAGATGACGTCTACAGTATAGATGACGTATATAGTATAGATGACGTATATAGTATAGATGACGTCTATAGTATAGATGACGTCTATAGTATAGATGACGTCTATAGTATAGATGACGTCTATAGTATAGATGACGTCTAAAGTATAGATGACGTCTATAGTATATACGTCTATAGTATAGATGACGTCTATAGTATAGATGACATCTATTTTTTTTTTTTTTTTTTTTTTTATAATGCACTCGCGAATATAAGGGATTGGATACCCTTTTTAATGTTACACATCTCACGAGCGGAAAGGATTAGAAGAAGAGGATAAAGAGGAGCGGTACCGATGCACTCCTGTTTTGAACAGTTGCAAGTTGTATTGCGCAGGAAAGATTGACCGTGGGAGAACATTCCACATTCGCGTTGTACGGCTTATGAAAGAACCTCTAAACTTTACTGTGCGTCCGAAGGTGGGCTCGAGGGTAAACTGATGTGCATTCGATCTTTGGCGAGTATTACGGTGGAACGTCTTTAGGGGCGGAATGCAATTGGCTATTTCGATGGAACATTGTTTGTGAAAAAAGCGATAAAACAGTGAAAGACAAGATACATTACGTCGATGTTCTAAGAAGTCAAAAGACTTCGCAATGTTTTTGTCTCCAACAAGTTTTAACGCGCGTTTTTGTATCCTATCTAGCAAGAGCAGTGCTGTTTTTGGAGCACCAGCACAGACATGGGAATTATATTCCAACTTGGGGCGAATATATCTATAGTATAGATGACATCTATAGTATAGATGACATCTATAGTATAGATGACATCTATAGTATAGATGACATCTATAGTATAGATGACGTCTATAGTATAGATGACGTCTATATTATAGATGACGTATAGTATAGATGACGTCTATAGTATAGATGAAGTCTATAGTATAGATGACATCTATTTTTTTTTTTTTTTTTTTTTTTTATAATGCACTCGCGAATATAAGGGATTGGATACCCTTTTTAATGTTACACATCTCACGAGCGGAAAGGATTAGAAGAAGAGGAAAAGGAGGAGAGGTACCGATGCACTCTTGTTTTGAACAGTTGCAAGTTGTATTGCGCAGGAAAGATTGACCGTGGGAGAACATTCCACATTCGCGTTGTACGGCTTATGAAAGAACCTCTAAACTTTACTGTGCGTCCGAAGGTCGGCTCGAGGGTAAACTGATGTGCATTCGATCTTTGGCGAGTATTACAATTGGCATGCAATTGGCTATTTCGACGGAACATTGTTTGTGAAAAAAGCGATAAAACAGTGAAAGACAAGATACATTACGTCGATGTTCTAAGAAGTCAAAAGACTTCGCAATGTTTTTGTCTCCAACAAGTTTTAACGCGCGTTTTTGTATCCTATCTAGCAAGAGCAGTGCTGTTTTTGGAGCACCAGCCCAGACATGGGAATTATATTCCAACTTGGGGCGAATATATCTATAGTATAGATGACATCTATAGTATAGATGACGTCTATAGTATAGATGACGTCTATAGTATAGATGACGTCTATAGTATAGATGACGTCTATAGTATAGATGACGTCTATAGTATAGATGACGTCTATAGTATAGATGATGTCTATAGTATAGATGACGTCTATAGTATAGATGATGTCTTAAGCATAGATGACATCTATAGTATAGATGACATCTATAGTATAGATGACATCTATAGTATAGATGACATCTATAGTATAGATGACATCTATAGTATAGATGACGACTATAGTATAGATGACATCTATAGTATAGATGACGACTATAGTATAGATGACGTCTATAGTATAGATGACGTCTATAGTATAGATGACGTCTATAGTATAGAAGACGTCTATATTATAGATGATGTCTATAGTATAGATGACGTCTATAGTATAGATGATGTCTATAGTATAGATGACGTCTATAGTATAGATGACGTCTATAGTATAGATGACGTCTACAGTATAGATGACAATAGACTATAGTCTATACTATAGACGTCATCTATACTATAGACGTCATCTATACTATAGACGTCATCTATACTTTAGACGTCATCTATACTATAGACGTCATCTATACTATAGACGTCATCTATACTATATACGTCATCTATACTATATACGTCATCTATACTATAGACATCAACTATACTAGAGACATCAACTATACTATAGACGTCATCTATACTATAGACGTCATCTATACTATAGACGTCATCTATACTATAGACGTCATCTATACTATAGACGTCATCTATACTATAGACGTCATCTATACTATAGACGTCATCTATACTATAGACGTCATCTATACTATAGACGTCATCTATACTATAGACGTCATCTATACTATAGACGTCATCTATACTATAGACGTCATCTATACTATAGACGTCATCTATACTATAGACTATAGACGTCATCTAAACTATAGACGTCATCTATACTACAGATGTCATCTATACTATAGACGTCATCTATACTATAGACGTCATCTATACTATAGACGTCATCTATACTATAGACGTCATCTATACTATAGACGTCATCTATACTATAGACGTCATCTATACTATAGACGTCATCTATACTATAGACGTCATCTATACTATAGACGTCATCTATACTATAGACGTCATCTAGACTATAGACGTCATCTATACTATAGACGTCATCTATACTATAGACGTCATCTATACTATAGACGTCATCTATACTACAGATGTCATCTATACTATAGACGTCATCTATACTACAGATGTCATCTATACTATAGACGTCATCTATACTATAGATGTCATCTATACTATAGATGTCATCTATACTATAGATGTCATCTATACTATAGATGTCATCTATACTATAGATGTCATCTATACTATAGATGTCATCTATACTATAGATGTCATCTATACTATAGATGTCATATATACTATAGATGTCATCTATACTATAGATGTCATCTATGCTAGAGGCGTCATCTATACTATAGACGTCATCTATACTATAGACTTCATCTATACTATAGACGTCATCTATATTATAGACGTCATCTACACTATAGACGTCATCTATACTATAGACGTCATCTTTACTATAGACGTCATCTATACTATAAACGTTATCTATACTATAGACGTCATCTATACTATAGACGTCATCTATACTATAGACGTCATCTATACTATAGACGTCATCTATACTATAGACGTCATCTATACTATAGATGTCATCTATGCTTTAGACATCATCTATACTATAGACGTCATCTTTACTATAGACGTCATCTATAATATAGACGTCATCTATACTATAGACGTCATCTTTACTATAGACGTCATCTATACTATAGACGTCATCTATACTATAGACGTCATCTATACTATAGACGTCATCTATACTATAGACGTCATCTATACTATAGATGTCATCTATACTATAGACGCCATCTATACTATAGACGTCATCTATACTAAAGACGTCATTTAAACTATAGACGTCATCTAAACTATAGACGTCATCTATACAACAGATGTCATCTATACTATAGACGTCATCTATACTATAGACGTCATCTATACTATAGACGTCATCTATACTATAGACGTCATCTATACTATAGACGTCATCTATACTATAGACGTCATCTATACTATAGACGTCATCTAGACTATAGACGTCATCTATACTATAGACGTCATCTATACTATAGACGTCATCTATACTATAGACGTCATCTATACTATAGACGTCATCTATACTACAGATGTCATCTATACTATAGACGTCATCTATACTACAGATGTCATCTATACTATAGACGTCATCTATACTATAGATGTCATCTATACTATAGATGTCATCTATACTATAGATGTCATATATACTATAGATGTCATCTATACTATAGATGTCATCTATGCTAGAGGCGTCATCTATACTATAGACGTCATCTATACTATAGACTTCATCTATACTATAGACGTCATCTATATTATAGACGTCATCTACACTATAGACGTCATCTATACTATAGACGTCATCTTTACTATAGACGTCATCTATACTATAAACGTTATCTATACTATAGACGTCATCTATACTATAGACGTCATCTATACTATAGACGTCATCTATACTATAGACGTCATCTATACTATAGACGTCATCTATACTATAGACGTCATCTATACTATAGACGTCATCTATACTATAGATGTCATCTATGCTTTAGACATCATCTATACTATAGACGTCATCTATACTATAGACATCATCTATACTATAGACGTCATCTATACTATAGACGTCATCTATACTATAGACGTCATCTATACTATAGACGTCATCTATACTATAGACGTCATCTATACTATAGACGTCATCTATACTATAGATGTCATCTATACTATAGACGTCATCTATACTATAGACGTCATCTATACTATAGATGTCATCTATACTATAGACGTCATCTATACTATAGACGTCATCTATACTATAGACGTCATCTATACTATAGACGTCATCTATACTATAGACGTCATCTAAACTATAGACGTCATCTATAATATAGACGTCATCTATACTATAGACGTATTCTATGCTATACGTCATCTATACTATAGACGTCATCTATACTATAGACGTCATCTATACTATAGACGTCATCTATACTATAGACGTCATCTATACTATAGTAGACGTCATCTATACTATAGACGTCATCTATACTATAGACGTCATCTATACTATAGACGTCATCTATACTATAGACGCCATCTATAATATAGACGCCATCTATACTATAGACGTCATCGATACTATAGACGTCATCTATACTATAGACGTCATCTATTCTATAGACGTCATCTATACTATAGACGTCATCTATACCATAGACGTCATCTATACTATAGACGTCATCTATACTATAGACGTCATCTATACTATAGACGTCATCTATACTACAGATGTCATCTATACTATAGACGTCATCTATACTATAGATGTCATCTATGCAAGAGGCGTCATCTATACTATAGATGTCATCTATACTATAGACGTCATCTTTACTATAGACGTCATCTATATTATAGACGTCATCTATACTATAGACGTCATCTACACTATAGACGTCATCTATACTATAGACGTCATCTATATTATAGACGTCATCTATATTATAGACGTCATCTATACTATAGACGTCATCTATACTATTGACGTCATCTATACTATAGACGTCATCTATACTATAGACGTCATCTATTCTATAGACGTCATCTATTCTATAGACGTCATCTATTCTATAGACGTCATCTATACTATAGACCTCATCTATACTATAGACGTCATCTATACTATAGACGTCATCTATACTATAGACGTCATCTATACTATAGACGTCATCTATACTATAGACGTCATCTATACTATAGACGTCATCTATACTATAGACGTCATCTATACTATAGACGTCATCTATACTATAGACGTCATCTATACTATAGACGTCATCTATACTATAGACGTCATCTATACTATAGACGTCATCTATACTATAGACGTCATCTATACTATAGACGTCATCTATACTATAGACGTCATCTATACTATAGACGTCATCTATACTATATACGTCATCTATACTATAGACGTCATCTATACTATAGACGTCATCTATACTATGGACGTCATCTATACTATAGACGTCATCTATACTATAGATGTCATCTATACTATAGATGTCATCTATACTATAGATGTCATCTATACTATAGATGTCATCTATACTATAGATGTCATCACTATAGATGTCATCTATACTATAGATGTCATCACTATAGATGTCATCTATACTATAGATGTCATCTATGCTAGAGGCGTCATCTATACTATAGACGTCATCTATACTATAGACGTCATCTAAACTATAGACGTCATCTATACTATAGACGTCATCTATACTATAGATGTCATCTATGCTTTAGACATCATCTATACTATAGACGTCATCTATACTATAGACATCATCTATACTATAGACGTCATCTATACTATAGACATCATCTATACTATAGACGTCATCTATACTATAGACGTCATCTATACTATAGACGTCATCTATACTATAGACGTCATCTATACTATAGACGTCATCTAAACTATAGACGTCATCTATACTATAGACGTATTCTATACTATACGTCATCTATACTATAGACGTCATCTATACTATAGACATCATCTATACTATAGACGTCATCTATACTATAGACATCATCTATACTATAGACGTCATCTATACTATAGACGTCATCTATACTATAGACGTCATCTATACTATAGACGTCATCTATACTATAGACGTCATCTAAACTATAGACGTCATCTATACTATAGACGTATTCTATACTATACGTCATCTATACTATAGACGTCATCTATACTATAGACGTCATCTATACTATAGACGTCATCTATACTATAGACGTCATCTATACTATAGACGTCATCTATACTATAGACGTCATCTATACTATAGACGTCATATATACTATGGACGTCATCTATACTATAGACGTCATCTATACTATAGACGTCATCTATACTATAGACGTCATCTATACTATAGACGTCATCTATACTATAGACGTCATCTATACTATAGACGCCATCTATACTATAGACGCCATCTATACTATAGACGTCATCTATACTATAGACGCCATCTATACTATAGACGTCATCTATACTATAGACGTCATCTATACTATAGACGTCATCTATATTATAGACGTCATCTATACTATAGACGTCATCTATACTATAGACGTCATCTATACTATAGACGTCATCTATACTATGACGTCTATAGATGACATCTATAGTATAGATGACGTCTATAGTATAGATGACGTCTAGATAGACGTCATCTATACTATGACGTCTATAGATGACATCTATAGTATAGATGACGTCTATAGTATAGATGACGTCTATAGTATAGATGACGTCTATAGTAAAGATGACGTCTAGATAGACGTCATCTATACTATGACGTCTATAGATGACATCTATAGTATAGATGACGTCTATAGTATAGATGACGTCTATAGTATAGATGACGTCTATAGTATAGATGACGTCTATAGTATAGATGACGTCTATAGTATAGATGACGTCTATAGTATAGATGACGTCTATAGTATAGATGACGTCTATAGTATAGATGACGTCTATAGTATAGATGACGTCTATAGTATAGATGACGTCTATAGTATAGATGACGTCTATAGTATAGATGACGTCTATAGTATAGATGACGTCTATAGTATAGATGGCGTCTATAGTATAGATGACGTCTATAGTATAGATGACGTCTATAGTATAGATGACGTCTATAGTATAGATGACGTCTATAGTATAGATGGCGTCTATAGTATAGATGACGTCTATAGTATAGATGGCGTCTATAGTATAGATGACGTCTATAGTATAGGTGACGTCTATAGTATAGATGACGTCTATAGTATAGGTGACGTCTATAGTATAGATGACGTCTATAGTATAGATGACGTCTATAGTATAGATGACGTCTATAGTATAGATGACGTCTATAGTATAGATGACGTCTATTGTATAGATGACGTCTATAGTATAGATGACGTCTATAGTATAGATGACGTCTATAGTAAAGATGACGTCTATAGTATAGATGACGTCTATAGTATAGATGACGTCTATAGTATAGATGACGTCTATAGTATAGATGACGCCTCTGGCATAGATGACATCTATAGTATAAATGACGTCTATAGTATAGATGACATCTGTTGTATAGATGACGTCTATAGTATAGATGACATCTATAGTATAAATGACGTCTATAGTATAGATGACATCTGTAGTATAGATGACGTCTATAGTATAGATGACGTCTATAGTATAGATGACGTCTATAGTATAGATGACGTCTATAGTATAGATGACGTCTATAGTATAGATGGCGTCTATAGTATAGATGACGTCTATAGTATAGATGACCTCTATAGTATAGATGACGTCTATAGTATAGATGACGTCTATAGTATAGATGACGTCTATAGTATAGATGACGTCTATAGTATAGATGACGTCTATAGTATAGATGACGTCTATAGTACTATAGATGTACTATAGATGTCATCTATACTATAGATGTCATCTATACTATAGATGTCATCTATACTATAGATGTCATCTATACTATAGACGTCATCTATACTATAGACGTCATCTATACTATAGACGTCATCTATACTATAGACGTCATCTGTACTATAGATGTCATCTATACTATAGACGTCATCTATACTATAGACGTCATCTATACTATAGACGTCATCTATACTATAGACGTCATCTATACTATAGACGTCATCTATACTATAGACGTCATCTATACTATAGACGTCATCTATACTATAGACGTCATCTATACTATAGACGTCATCTATACTATAGACGTCATCTATACTATAGACGTCATCTATACTATAGACGTAATCTATACTATAGACGTCATCTATACTATAGACGTCATCTATACTATAGACGTCATCTATACTATAGACGTCATCTATACTATAGACGTCATCTATACTATGGACGTCATCTACACTATAGAGTATAGATGACATCTATAGTATAGATGACATCTATAGTATAGATAACGTCTATAGTATAGATGACATCTGTAGTATAGATGACGTCTATAGTATAGATGACGTCTATAGTATAGATGACGTCTATAGTATAGATGACGTCTATAGTATAGATGACGTCTATTGTATAGATGACGTCTATAGTATAGATGACGTCTATAGTATATAGATGACGTCTATAGTATAGATGACGTCATCTATATACTATAGACGTCATCTATACTATAGACGTCATCTATACTATAGACGTCATCTATACTATAGACGTCATCTATACTACAGACGTCATCTATACTATAGACGTCATCTATACTATAGACGTCATCTATACTACAGATGTCATCTATACTATAGACGTCATCTATACTATAGACGTCATCTATACTATAGACGTCATCTATACTATAGATGTCATCTATACTATAGATGTCATCTATACTCTAGATGACGTCTATAGTATAGATGTCATCTATACTCTAGATGACGTCTATAGTATAGATGACATCTGTAGTATAGATGACGTCTATAGTATAGATGACGTCTATAGTATAGATGACGTCTATAGTATAGATGACGTCTATAGTATAGATGACGTCTATAGTATAGATGACGTCTATAGTATAGATGACGTCTATAGTATAGATGACGTCTATAGTATAGATGACGTCTATAGTATAGATGACGTCTATAGTATAGATGACGTCTATAGTATAGATGACGTCTATAGTATAGATGACATCTATAGTATAGATGACGTCTATAGTATAGTTGACGTCTATAGTATAGATGACATCTATAGTATAGATGACGTCTATAGAATAGATGACGTCAATAGTATAGATGACGTCAATTGAATAGATGACGTCAATTGAATAGATGACGTCTATAGTATAGATGACGTCTATAGTATAGATGACGTCTATAGTATAGATGACGTCTATAGTATAGATGACGTCTATAGTATAGATGACGTCTATAGTATAGATGACGTCTATAGTATAGATGACGTCTATAGTATAGATGACATCTATAGTATAGATGACGTCTATAGTATAGTTGACGTCTATAGTATAGATGACATCTATAGTATAGATGACGTCTATAGAATAGATGACGTCAATAGTATAGATGACGTCAATTGAATAGATGACGTCAATTGAATAGATGACGTCTATAGTATAGATGACGTCTATAGTATAGATGACGTCTATAGTATAGATGACGTCTATAGTATAGATGACGTCTATAGTATAGATGACGTCAATAGTATAGATGACGTCTAAGTATAGATGACGTCTATAGTATAGATGACGTCTATAGTATAGATGACGTCTATAGTATAGATGACGTCTATAGTATAGATGACGTCTATAGTATAGATGACATCTATAGTATAGATGACGTCTATAGTATAGTTGACGTCTATAGTATAGATGACATCTATAGTATAGATGACGTCTATAGAATAGATGACGTGAATAGTATAGATGACGTCAATTGAATAGATGACGTCAATTGAATAGATGACGTCTATAGTATAGATGACGTCTATAGTATAGATGACGTCTATAGTATAGATGACGTCTATAGTATAGATGACGTCTATAGAATAGATGACGTCAATAGTATAGATGACGTCAATTGAATAGATGACGTCTATAGTATAGATGACGTCTATAGTATAGATGACGTCTATAGTATAGATGACGTCTATAGTATAGATGACGTCTATAGTATAGATGACGTCAATAGTATAGATGACGTCTAAGTATAGATGACGTCTATAGTATAGATGATGTCTATAGTATAGATGACATCTATAGTATAGATGACGTCTATAGTATAGTTGACGTCTATAGTATAGATGACATCTATAGTATAGATGACGTCTATAGAATAGATGACGTGAATAGTATAGATGACGTCAATTGAATAGATGACGTCAATTGAATAGATGACGTCTATAGTATAGATGACGTCTATAGTATAGATGACGTCTATAGTATAGATGACGTCTATAGTATAGATGACGTCTATAGAATAGATGACGTCAATAGTATAGATGACGTCAATTGAATAGATGACGTCTATAGTATAGATGACGTCTATAGTATAGATGACGTCTATAGTATAGATGGCGTCTATAGTATAGATGACGTCTATAGTATAGGTGACGTCTATAGTATAGATGACGTCTATAGTATAGGTGACGTCTATAGTATAGATGACGTCTATAGTATAGATGACGTCTATAGTATAGATGACGTCTATAGTATAGATGACGTCTATAGTATAGATGACGTCTATTGTATAGATGACGTCTATAGTATAGATGACGTCTATAGTATAGATGACGTCTATAGTAAAGATGACGTCTATAGTATAGATGACGTCTATAGTATAGATGACGTCTATAGTATAGATGACGTCTATAGTATAGATGACGCCTCTGGCATAGATGACATCTATAGTATAAATGACGTCTATAGTATAGATGACATCTGTTGTATAGATGACGTCTATAGTATAGATGACATCTATAGTATAAATGACGTCTATAGTATAGATGACATCTGTAGTATAGATGACGTCTATAGTATAGATGACGTCTATAGTATAGATGACGTCTATAGTATAGATGACGTCTATAGTATAGATGACGTCTATAGTATAGATGGCGTCTATAGTATAGATGACGTCTATAGTATAGATGACCTCTATAGTATAGATGACGTCTATAGTATAGATGACGTCTATAGTATAGATGACGTCTATAGTATAGATGACGTCTATAGTATAGATGACGTCTATAGTATAGATGACGTCTATAGTACTATAGATGTACTATAGATGTCATCTATACTATAGATGTCATCTATACTATAGATGTCATCTATACTATAGATGTCATCTATACTATAGATGTCATCTATACTATAGACGTCATCTATACTATAGACGTCATCTATACTATAGACGTCATCTATACTATAGACGTCATCTGTACTATAGATGTCATCTATACTATAGACGTCATCTATACTATAGACGTCATCTATACTATAGACGTCATCTATACTATAGACGTCATCTATACTATAGACGTCATCTATACTATAGACGTCATCTATACTATAGACGTCATCTATACTATAGACGTCATCTATACTATAGACGTCATCTATACTATAGACGTCATCTATACTATAGACGTCATCTATACTATAGACGTAATCTATACTATAGACGTCATCTATACTATAGACGTCATCTATACTATAGACGTCATCTATACTATAGACGTCATCTATACTATAGACGTCATCTATACTATGGACGTCATCTACACTATAGAGTATAGATGACATCTATAGTATAGATGACATCTATAGTATAGATAACGTCTATAGTATAGATGACATCTGTAGTATAGATGACGTCTATAGTATAGATGACGTCTATAGTATAGATGACGTCTATAGTATAGATGACGTCTATAGTATAGATGACGTCTATTGTATAGATGACGTCTATAGTATAGATGACGTCTATAGTATATAGATGACGTCTATAGTATAGATGACGTCATCTATATACTATAGACGTCATCTATACTATAGACGTCATCTATACTATAGACGTCATCTATACTATAGACGTCATCTATACTACAGACGTCATCTATACTATAGACGTCATCTATACTATAGACGTCATCTATACTACAGATGTCATCTATACTATAGACGTCATCTATACTATAGACGTCATCTATACTATAGACGTCATCTATACTATAGATGTCATCTATACTATAGATGTCATCTATACTCTAGATGACGTCTATAGTATAGATGTCATCTATACTCTAGATGACGTCTATAGTATAGATGACATCTGTAGTATAGATGACGTCTATAGTATAGATGACGTCTATAGTATAGATGACGTCTATAGTATAGATGACGTCTATAGTATAGATGACGTCTATAGTATAGATGACGTCTATAGTATAGATGACGTCTATAGTATAGATGACGTCTATAGTATAGATGACGTCTATAGTATAGATGACGTCTATAGTATAGATGACGTCTATAGTATAGATGACGTCTATAGTATAGATGACATCTATAGTATAGATGACGTCTATAGTATAGTTGACGTCTATAGTATAGATGACATCTATAGTATAGATGACGTCTATAGAATAGATGACGTCAATAGTATAGATGACGTCAATTGAATAGATGACGTCAATTGAATAGATGACGTCTATAGTATAGATGACGTCTATAGTATAGATGACGTCTATAGTATAGATGACGTCTATAGTATAGATGACGTCTATAGTATAGATGACGTCAATAGTATAGATGACGTCTAAGTATAGATGACGTCTATAGTATAGATGACGTCTATAGTATAGATGACGTCTATAGTATAGATGACGTCTATAGTATAGATGACGTCTATAGTATAGATGACATCTATAGTATAGATGACGTCTATAGTATAGTTGACGTCTATAGTATAGATGACATCTATAGTATAGATGACGTCTATAGAATAGATGACGTCAATAGTATAGATGACGTCAATTGAATAGATGACGTCAATTGAATAGATGACGTCTATAGTATAGATGACGTCTATAGTATAGATGACGTCTATAGTATAGATGACGTCTATAGTATAGATGACGTCTATAGTATAGATGACGTCTATAGAATAGATGACGTCAATAGTATAGATGACGTCAATTGAATAGATGACGTCTATAGTATAGATGACGTCTATAGTATAGATGACGTCTATAGTATAGATGACGTCTATAGTATAGATGACGTCTATAGTATAGATGACGTCAATAGTATAGATGACGTCTAAGTATAGATGACGTCTATAGTATAGATGATGTCTATAGTATAGATTACGTCTATAGTATAGATGACGTCTATAGTATAGATGACGTCTATAGTATAGATGACGTCTATAGTAAAGATGACGTCTATAGTATAGATTACGTCTATAGTAAGATGACGTCTATACTATAGATGACGTCTATAGTATAGATGACGTCTATAATATAGATGACGTCTATAGTATAGATGACGTCTATAGTATAGATGACGTCTATAGTATAGATGACGTCTATAGTATAGATGACGTCTATAGTATAGATGACGTCTATACTACTATGACTATATACTACTATAGACGTCATCTATACTATAGACGTCATCTATACTATAGACGTCATCTATACTATAGACGTCATCTATATTATAGACGTCATCTATACTATAGACGTCATCTATACTATAGACGTCATCTATACTATAGACGTCATCTATACTATAGACGTCATCTATACTATAGACGTCATCTATACTACAGATGTCATCTCTACTATAGACGTCATCTATACTATAGATGTCATCTATGCTAGAGGCGTCATCTATACTATAGATGTCATCTATACTATAGATGTCATCTATACTATAGACGTCATCTATACTATAGACGTCATCTATACTATAGACGTCATCTATACTATAGACGTCATCTATATTATAGACGTCATCTATACTATAGACGTCATCTATACTATAGACGTCATCTATACTATAGACGTCATCTATACTATAGACGTCATCTATACTATAGACGTCATCTATACTATAGACGTCATCTATACTATAGACGTCATCTATTCTATAGACGTCATCTATACTATAGACGTCATCTATTCTATAGACGTCATCTATACTATAGACGTCATCTATACTATAGACGTCATCTATACTATAGACGTCATCTATACTATAGACGTCATCTATACTATAGACGTCATCTATACTATAGACGTCATCTATACTATAGACGTCATCTATACTATAGACGTCATCTATACTATAGACGTCATCTATACTATAGACGTCATCTATACTTAGACGTCATCTATACTTAGACGTCATCTATATTATAGACGTCATCTATACTATAGACGTCATCTATACTATAGACGTCATCTATACTATAGACGTCATCTATACTATAGACGTCTTCTATACTATAGACGTCATCTATACTATAGACGTCGTCTATACTATAGACGTCATCTATACTATAGACGTCATCTATACTACAGATGTCATCTCTACTATAGACGTCATCTATACTATAGATGTCATCTATGCTAGAGGCGTCATCTATACTATAGATGTCATCTATACTATAGATGTCATCTATACTATAGATGTCATCTATACTATAGATGTCATCTATACTATAGATGTCATCTATACTATAGACGTCATCTATACTATAGACGTCATCTATACTATAGACGTCATCTATACTATAGATGTCATCTGTACTATAGATGTCATCTATACTATAGACGTCATCTATACTATAGACGTCATCTATACTATAGACGTCATCTATACTATAGACGTCATCTATACTATAGACGTCATCTATACTATAGACGTCATCTATACTATAGACGTCATCTATACTATAGACGTCATCTATACTATAGACGTCATCTATACTATAGACGTCATCTATACTATAGACGTCATCTATACTATAGACGTCATCTATACTATAGACGTCATCTATACTATAGACGTCATCTATACTATGGACGTCATCTACACTATAGAGTATAGATGACATCTATAGTATAGATGACATCTATAGTATAGATAACGTCTATAGTATAGATGACATCTGTAGTATAGATGACGTCTATAGTATAGATGACGTCTATAGTATAGATGACGTCTATAGTATAGATGACGTCTATAGTATAGATGACGTCTATAGTATAGATGACGTCTATTGTATAGATGACGTCTATAGTATAGATGACGTCTATAGTATATAGATGACGTCTATAGTATAGATGACGTCATCTATATACTATAGACGTCATCTATACTATAGACGTCATCTATACTATAGACGTCATCTATACTATAGACGTCATCTATACTACAGACGTCATCTATACTATAGACGTCATCTATACTATAGACGTCATCTATACTACAGATGTCATCTATACTATAGACGTCATCTATACTATAGACGTCATCTATACTATAGACGTCATCTATACTATAGATGTCATCTATACTATAGATGTCATCTATACTATAGATGTCATCTATACTATAGATGTCATCTATACTCTAGATGACGTCTATAGTATAGATGACATCTGTAGTATAGATGACGTCTATAGTATAGATGACGTCTATAGTATAGATGACGTCTATAGTATAGATGACGTCTATAGTATAGATGACGTTTATAGTATAGATGACGTCTATAGTATAGATGACGTCTATAGTATAGATGACGTCTATAGTATAGATGACGTCTATAGTATAGATGACGTCTATAGTATAGATGACGTCTATAGTATAGATGACGTCTATAGTATAGATGACGTCTATAGTATAGATGACATCTATAGTATAGATGACGTCTATAGTATAGTTGACGTCTATAGTATAGATGACATCTATAGTATAGATGACGTCTATAGAATAGATGACGTCAATAGTATAGATGACGTCAATTGAATAGATGACGTCAATTGAATAGATGACGTCTATAGTATAGATGACGTCTATAGTATAGATGACGTCTATAGTATAGATGACGTCTATAGTATAGATGACGTCTATAGTATAGATGACGTCAATAGTATAGATGACGTCTAAGTATAGATGACGTCTATAGTATAGATGACGTCTATAGTATAGATGACGTCTATAGTATAGATGACGTCTATAGTATAGATGACGTCTATAGTATAGATGACATCTATAGTATAGATGACGTCTATAGTATAGTTGACGTCTATAGTATAGATGACATCTATAGTATAGATGACGTCTATAGAATAGATGACGTGAATAGTATAGATGACGTCAATTGAATAGATGACGTCAATTGAATAGATGACGTCTATAGTATAGATGACGTCTATAGTATAGATGACGTCTATAGTATAGATGACGTCTATAGTATAGATGACGTCTATAGAATAGATGACGTCAATAGTATAGATGACGTCAATTGAATAGATGACGTCTATAGTATAGATGACGTCTATAGTATAGATGACGTCTATAGTATAGATGACGTCTATAGTATAGATGACGTCTATAGTATAGATGACGTCAATAGTATAGATGACGTCTAAGTATAGATGACGTCTATAGTATAGATGATGTCTATAGTATAGATTACGTCTATAGTATAGATGACGTCTATAGTATAGATGACGTCTATAGTATAGATGACGTCTATAGTATAGATGACGTCTATAGTAAAGATGACGTCTATAGTATAGATTACGTCTATAGTAAGATGACGTCTATACTATAGATGACGTCTATAGTATAGATGACGTCTATAATATAGATGACGTCTATAGTATAGATGACGTCTATAGTATAGATGACGTCTATAGTATAGATGACGTCTATACTACTATGACTATATACTACTATAGACGTCATCTATACTATAGACGTCATCTATACTATAGACGTCATCTATACTATAGACGTCATCTATATTATAGACGTCATCTATACTATAGACGTCATCTATACTATAGACGTCATCTATACTATAGACGTCATCTATACTATAGACGTCATCTATACTATAGACGTCATCTATACTACAGATGTCATCTCTACTATAGACGTCATCTATACTATAGATGTCATCTATGCTAGAGGCGTCATCTATACTATAGATGTCATCTATACTATAGATGTCATCTATACTATAGACGTCATCTATACTATAGACGTCATCTATACTATAGACGTCATCTATACTATAGACGTCATCTATATTATAGACGTCATCTATACTATAGACGTCATCTATACTATAGACGTCATCTATACTATAGACGTCATCTATACTATAGACGTCATCTATACTATAGACGTCATCTATACTATAGACGTCATCTATACTATAGACGTCATCTATTCTATAGACGTCATCTATACTATAGACGTCATCTATTCTATAGACGTCATCTATACTATAGACGTCATCTATACTATAGACGTCATCTATACTATAGACGTCATCTATACTATAGACGTCATCTATACTATAGACGTCATCTATACTATAGACGTCATCTATACTATAGACGTCATCTATACTATAGACGTCATCTATACTATAGACGTCATCTATACTATAGACGTCATCTATACTATAGACGTCATCTATACTTAGACGTCATCTATACTTAGACGTCATCTATATTATAGACGTCATCTATAATATAGACGTCATCTATACTATAGACGTCATCTATACTATAGACGTCTTCTATACTATAGACGTCATCTATACTATAGACGTCGTCTATACTATAGACGTCATCTATACTATAGACGTCATCTATACTACAGATGTCATCTCTACTATAGACGTCATCTATACTATAGATGTCATCTATGCTAGAGGCGTCATCTATACTATAGATGTCATCTATACTATAGATGTCATCTATACTATAGACGTCATCTATACTATAGACGTCATCTATACTATAGACGTCATCTATACTATAGACGTCATCTATACTATAGACGTCATCTATACTATAGACGTCATCTATACTATAGACGTCATCTATATTATAGACGTCATCTATACTATAGACGTCATCTATACTATAGACGTCATCTATACTATAGACGTCATCTATACTATAGACGTCATCTATACTACAGATGTCATCTATACTATAGACGTCATCTATATTATAGACGTCATCTATATTATAGACGTCATCTATACTATAGACGTCATCTATACTATAGACGTCATCTATACTATAGACGTCATCTATACTATAGACGTCATCTATACCATAGACGTCATCTATACTATAGACGTCATCTATACTATAGACGTCATCTATACTATAGACGTCATCTATACTATAGACGTCGTCTATACTATAGACGTCATCTATACTATAGACGTCATCTATACTATAGACGTCATCTATACTATAGACGTCATCTATACTATAGACGTCATCTATACTATAGACGTCATCTATACTATGGACGTCATCTATACTATAGACGTCATCTATACTATAGACGTCATCTATACTATAGACGTCATCTATACTATAGACGTCATCTATACTATAGACGTCATCTATACTATAGACGTCATCTATACTATAGACGTCATCTATACTATAGACGTCATCTATACTATAGACGTCTTCTATACTATAGACGTCTTCTATACTATAGACGTCATCTATTCTATAGACGTCATCTATACTATAGACGTCATCTATACTTTAGACGTCATCTATACTATAGACGTCATCTATACTATAGACGTCATCTATACTATATACGTCATCTATACTATAGACATCAACTATACTAGAGACATCAACTATACTATAGACGTCATCTATACTATAGATGTCATCTATACTATAGACGTAATCTATACTATAGACGTCATCTTTACTATAGACGTCATCTATACTATAGACGTCATCTATACTATAGACGTCATCTATACTATAGACGTAATCTATACTATAGACATCATCTATACTATAGACGTCATCTATACTTAGACGTCATGTATACTATTGACGTCATCTATACTATAGACGTCATCTATACTATAGACGTCATCTATACTATAGACGTCATCTATACTATAGACGTCATCTATACTATAAAAGTCATCTATACTGTAGACGTCATCTATTCAATTGACGTCATCTATACTATTGACGTCATCTATTCTATAGACGTAATCTAAACTATAGACGTCATCTATACTATAGACGTCAACTATACTATAGACGTCATCTATACTATAGACGTCATCTATACTATAGACGTCATCTATACTATAGACGTCATCTATACTATAGACGTCATCTATACTATAGACGTCATGTATACTATAGACGTCATCTATACTATAGACGTCATCTATACTATAGACGTCATCTATACTATAGACGTCATCTATACTATAGACGTCATCTATACTATAGACGTCATCTATACTATAGACGTCATCTATACTATAGACGTCATCTATACAATAGACGTCATCTATACTATAGACGTCATCTATACTATAGACGTCATCTATACTATAGACGTCATCTATACTACAGATGTCATCTATACTATAGACGTCATCTATACTATAGATGTCATCTATACTATAGATGTCATCTATACTCTATAGTGTAGATGACGTCTATAGTATAGATCATCTATACGTCATCTATACTATAGATGTCATCTATACTATAGACGTCATCTATACTATAGACGTCATCTATACTATAGACGTCATCTATACTATAGACGTCATCTATACTATAGACGTCATCTATACTATAGACGTCATCTATACTATAGACGTCATCTATACTATAGACGTCATCTATACTATAGACGTCATCTATACTACAGATGTCATCTATACTATAGACGTCATCTATACTATAGATGTCATCTATACTATAGATGTCATCTATACTATAGATGTCATCTATACTCTATAGTGTAGATGACGTCCATAGTATAGATGACGTCTATAGTATAGATGACGTCTATAGTATAGATGACGTCTATAGTATAGATGACGTCTATAGTATAGATGACGTCTATAGTATAGATGACGTCTATAGTATAGATGACGTCTATAGTATAGATGACGTCTATAGTATAGATGACGTCTATAGTATAGATAGATGTCATCTATACTATAGATGTCATCTATACTATAGATGTCATCTATACTAGATGACATAGACGTCATCTATATTATAGACGTCATCTGTACTATAGATGTCATCTATACTATAGACGTCATCTATATTATAGACGTCATCTATACTATAGACGTCATCTAAACTATAGACGTCATCTATAATATAGTATAGATGTCATCTATACTATAGATGTCATCTATACTATAGACGTCATCTATACTATAGACGTCATCTATACTATAGACGTCATCTATACTATAGACGTCATCTGTACTATAGATGTCATCTGTACTATAGATGTCATCTATACTATAGACGTCATCTATATTATAGACGTCATCTATACTATAGACGTCATCTAAACTATAGACGTCATCTATAATATAGTATAGATGTCATCTATACTATAGATGTCATCTATACTATAGACGTCATCTATACTATAGACGTCATCTATACTATAGACGTCATCTATACTATAGACGTCATCTATACTATAGACGCCATCTATACTATAGACGTCATCTATACTATAGACGTCATCTATACTATAGACGTCATCTATACTATAGACGTCATCTATACTATAGACGTCATCTATACTATAGACGTCATCTATACTACAGATGTCATCTATACTATAGACGTCATTTATACTATAGATGTCATCTATACTATAGACGTCATCTATACAACAGATGTCATCTATACTATAGACGTCATTTATACTATAGATGTCATCTATGCCAGAGGCGTCATCTATACTATAGACGTCATCTATACTATAGACGTCATCTATACTATAGACGTCATCTATACTATAGACGTCATCTTTACTATAGACGTCATCTATACTATAGACGCCATCTATACTATAGACGTCATCTGTACTATAGATGTCATCTATACTATAGACGTCATCTATATTATAGACGTCATCTATACTATAGACGTCATCCATACTATAGACGTCATCTATACAACAGATGTCATCTATACTATAGACGTCATTTATAATAGATGTCATCTATACTATAGACGTCATCTATACAACAGATGTCATCTATACTATAGACGTCATTTATACTATAGATGTCATCTATGCCAGAGGCGTCATCTATACTATAGACGTCATCTATACTATAGACGTCATCTATACTATAGACGTCATCTATAATATAGTATAGATGTCATCTATACTATAGATGTCATCTATACTATAGACGTCATCTATACTATAGACGTCATCTATACTATAGACGTCATCTATACTATAGACGTCATCTATACTATAGACGTCATCTATACTATAGACGCCATCTATACTATAGACGTCATCTGTACTATAGATGTCATCTATACTATAGACGTCATCTATATTATAGACGTCATCTATACTATAGACGTCATCCATACTATAGACGTCATCTATACAACAGATGTCATCTATACTATAGACGTCATTTATAATAGATGTCATCTATACTATAGACGTCATCTATACAACAGATGTCATCTATACTATAGACGTCATTTATACTATAGATGTCATCTATGCCAGAGGCGTCATCTATACTATAGACGTCATCTATACTATAGACGTCATCTATACTATAGACGTCATCTATACTATAGACGTCATCTTTACTATAGACGTCATCTATACTATAGACGTCATCTATACTATAGACGTCATCTATACTATAGACGTCATCTATACAATAGACGTCATCTATACTATAGACGTCATCTATACTATAGACGTCATCTATACTATAGACGTCATCTATACTACAGACGTCATCTATACTATAGACGTCATTTATACTATAGATGTCATCTATACTATAGACGTCATCTATACAACAGATGTCATCTATACTATAGACGTCATTTATACTATAGATGTCATCTATGCCAGAGGCGTCATCTATACTATAGACGTCATCTATACTATAGACGTCATCTACACTATAGACGTCACCTATACTATAGACGTCATCTATACTATAGACGCCATCTATACTATAGACGTCATCTATACTATAGACGCCATCTATACTATAGACGTCATCTATACTATAGACGTCATCTATACTATAGACGTCATCTATACTATAGACGTCATCTATACTATAGACGTCATCAATACTATAGACGTCATCTATACTACAGATGTCATCTATGCTATAGACGTCATCTATACTATAGATGTCATCTATACTATAGATGTCATCTATACTATAGATGTCATCTATACTATAGATGTCATCTATACTATAGACGTCATCTATACTATAGACGTCATCTATACTATAGACGTCATCTACACTACAGACGTCATCTATACTATAGACGTCATCTACACTATAGACGTCATCTATACTATAGACGTCATCTTTACTATAGACGTCATCTATACTATAAACGTTATCTATACTATAGACGTCATCTATACTATGGACGTCATCTATACTATAGACGTCATCTATACTATAGATGTCATCTATACTATAGATGTCATCTATGCTTTAGACATCATCTATACTATAGACGTCATCTATACTATAGACATCATCTATACTATAGACGTCATCTATACTATAGACGTCATCTATACTATAGACGTCATCTATACTATAGACGTCATCTATACTATAGACGTCATCTATACTATAGACGTCATCTATACTATAGACGTCATCTATACTATAGATGTCATCTATACTATAGACGTCATCTATACTATAGACGTCATCTATACTATAGACGTCATCTAAACTATAGACGTCATCTATAATATAGACGTCATCTATACTATAGACGTATTCTATACTATAGACGTCATCTATACTATAGACGTATTCTATACTATAGACGTCATCTATACTATAGACGTATTCTATACTATAGACGTCATCTATACTATAGACGTATTCTATACTATAGACGTCATCTATACTATAGACGTCATCTATACTATAGACGTCATCTATACTATAGACGTCATCTATACTATAGACGTCACCTATACTATAGACGTCATCTATACTATAGACGTCATCTATACTATAGACGTCATCTATACTATAGACGTCATCTATACTATAGACGTCATCTATACTATAGACGTCATCTATACTATAGACGTCATCTATACTATAGACGTCATCTATACTATAGACGTCATCTATTCTATAGACGTCATCTATACTATAGACGTCATCTATTCTATAGACGTCATCTAAACTATAGACGTCATCTATACTATAGACGTCATCTAAACTATAGACGTCATCTATACTATAGACGTCATCTATACTATAGACGTCATCTATACTATAGACGTCATCTATACTATAGACGTCATCTATACTATAGACGTCATCTATACTATAGACGTCATCTATACTATAGACGTCATCTATACTATAGACGTCATCTATACTATAGACGTCATCTATAGACGTCATCTATACTATAGACGTCATCTATACTATAGACGTCATCTATACTATAGACGTCATCTATACTATAGACGTCATCTATACTATAGACGTCATCTATACTATAGATGTCATCTATACTTTAGACGTCATCTATACTATAGACGTCATCTATACTATAGACGTCATCTATACTATAGACGTCATCTATACTATAGACTTCATCTATACTATAGACTTCATCTATACTATAGACTTCATCTATACTATAGACGTCATCTATACTATAGACGTCATCTATACTATAGACGTCATCTATAATATAGACATCATCTATAATATAGACGTCATCTATAATATAGACGTCATCTATACTATAGACGTCATATATACTATAGACGTCATATATACTATAGACGTCATCTATACTATAGACGTCATCTATACTATAGACGTCATCTATACTATAGACGTCATCTATACTATAGACGTCATCTATACTATAGACGTCATCTATACTATAGACGTCATCTATACTATAGACGTCATCTATACTATAGACGTCATCTATACTATAGACGTCATCTATAATATAGACGTCATCTATAATATAGACGTCATCTATACTATAGACGTCATCTATACTATAGACGTCATCTATACTATAGACGTCATCTATACTATAGACGTCATCTATACTAGAGACATCAGCTATACTATAGCCGTCATCTATACTATAGACGTCATCTATACTATAGACGTCATCTATACTATAGACGTCATCTATACTATAGACGTCATCTATACTATAGACGTCATCTATACTATAGACGTCATCTATACTATTGACGTCATCTATACTATAGACGTCATCAATACTATAGACGTCATCTATACTATAGACGTCATCTATACTATAGATGTTATCTATACTATAGACGTCATCTATACTATAGACGTCATCCATACTATAGACGTCATCTATACTATAGACGTCATCTATACTATAGACTTCATCTATACTATAGACGTCATCTATACTATAGACGTCATCTATACTATAGACGTCATCTATACTATAGACGTCATCTATACTATAGACGTCATCTATAATATAGACGTCATCTATAATATAGACGTCATCTATAATATAGACGTCATCTATAATATAGACGTCATCTATACTATAGACGTCATCTATACTATAGACGTTATCTATACTATAGACGTCATCTATACTATAGACGTCATCTATAATATAGACGTCATCTATAATATAGACGTCATCTATAATATAGACGTCATCTATAATATAGACGTCATCTATAATATAGACGTCATCTATAATATAGACGTCATCTATACTATAGACGTCATCTATACTATAGACGTCATCTATACTATAGACGTCATCTATACTATAGACGTCATCTATTCTATAGACGTCATCTATACTATAGACGTCATCTATACTATAGACGTCATCTATACTATAGACGTCATCTATACTATAGACGTCATCTATACTATAGACGTCATCTATACTATAGACGTCATCTATACTATAGACGTCATCTATTCTATAGACGTCATCTATACTATAGACGTCATCTATTCTATAGACGTCATCTATACTATAGACGTCATCTATACTATAGACGTCATCTATACTATAGACGTCATCTATACTATAGACGTCATCTATACTATAGACGTCATCTATACTATAGACGTTATCTATACTATAGACGTCATCTATACTATAGACGTTATCTATACTATAGACGTCATCTATACTATAGACGTCATCTATACTATAGACGTCATCTATACTAGAGACGTCATCTATACTAGAGACATCAACTATACTATAGACGTCATCTATACTATAGACGTCATCTATACTATAGACATCATCTATACTATAGACGTCATCTATACTATAGACGTCATCTATACTTAGACGTCATCTATACTATAGACGTCATCTATACTATAGACGTCATCTATACTATAGACGTCATCTATACTATAGACGTCATCTATACTATAGACGTCATCTATACTATAGACGTCATCTATACTATAGACGTCATCTATACTATAGACGTCATCTATACTATAGACGTCATCTATACTATAGACGTCATCTATACTATAGACGTCATCTATACTATAGACGTTATCTATACTATAGACGTCATCTATACTATAGACGTTATCTATACTATAGACGTCATCTATACTATAGACGTCATCTATACTATAGACGTCATCTATACTATAGACGTCATCTATACTAGAGACATCAACTATACTATAGACGTCATCTATACTATAGACGTCATCTATACTAGAGACATCAACTATACTATAGACGTCATCTATACTATAGACGTCATCTATACTATAGACGTCATCTATACTATAGACGTCATCTATACTATAGACGTCATCTATACTATAGACGTCATCTATACTATAGATGTCATCTATACTATAGACTTCATCTATACTATAGACGTCATCTATACTATAGACGTCATCTATACTATAGACGTCATCTATACTATAGACGTCATCTATACTATAGACGTCATCTATACTATAGACGTCATCTATACTATAGACGTCATCTATACTATAGACGTCATCTATACTATAGACGTCATCTATACTATAGACGTCATCTATACTATAGACGTCATCTATACTATAGACGTCATCTTTAATATAGACGTCATCTATAATATAGACGTCATCTATACTATAGACGTCATCTATACTATAGACGTCATCTATACTATAGACGTCATCTATACTATAGACGTCATCTATACTATAGACGTCATCTATACTATAGACGTCATCTATACTATAGACGTCATCTATACTATAGACGTCATCTATACTATAGACGTCATCTATACTATAGACGTCATCTATACTATAGACGTCATCTATATTATAGACGTCATCTATACTATAGACGTCATCTATACTATAGACGTCATCTATACTATAGACGTCATCTATAATATAGACGTCATCTATAATATAGACGTCATCTATACTATTGACGTCATCTATACTATAGACGTCATCTATACTATAGACGTCATCTATACTATAGACGTCATCTATACTATAGACGTCATCTATACTATAGACGTCATCTATACTATAGACGTCATCTATACTATAGACGTCATCTATAATATAGACGTCATCTATACTATAGACGTCATCTATACTATAGACGTCATCTATACTATAGACGTCATCTATACTATAAACGTCATCTATACTATAGACGTCATCTATACTATAGACGTCATCTATACTATAGATGTCATCTATACTATAGACGTCATCTATACTATAGACGTCATCTATACTAAAGACGTCATCTTAACTATAGACGTCATCTATACTATAGACGTCATCTATACTACAGATGTCATCTATACTATAGACGTCATCTATACTATAGACGTCATCTATACTATAGACGTCATCTATACTAAAGACGTCATCTATACTATAGACGTCATCTATACTATAGACGTCATCTATACTATAGACGTCATCTATACTATAGACGTCATCTATACTATAGACGTCATCTATACTATAGACGTCATCTATACTACAGATGTCATCTATACTATAGACGTCATCTATACTATAGATGTCATCTATACTATAGATGTCATCTATACTATAGACGTCATCTACACTATAGACGTCATCTATACTATAGACTTCATCTACACTATAGACGTCATCTATACTATAAACGTTATCTATACTATAGACGTCATCTATACTATAGACGTCATCTATACTATAGACGTCATCTATACTATAGATGTCATCTATACTTTAGACATCATCTATACTATAGACGTCATCTATACTATAGACATCATCTATACTATAGACGTCATCTATACTATAGACGTCATCTATACTATAGACGTCATCTATACTATAGACGTCATCTATACTATAGACGTCATCTATACTATAGACGTCATCTATACTATAGACGTCATCTATACTATAGATGTCATCTATAATATAGATGTCATCTATAATATAGACGTCATCTATACTATAGACGTCATCTATACTATAGACGTCATCTAAACTATAGACGTCATCTATAATATAGACGTCATCTATACTATAGACGTATTCTATACTATAGACGTCATCTATACTATAGACGTATTCTATACTATAGACGTCATCTATACTATAGACGTCATCTATACTATAGACGTCATCTATACTATAGACGTCATCTATACTATAGACGTCATCTATACTATAGACGTCATCTATACTATAGACGTCATCTATACTATAGACGTCATCTATACTATAGACGTCATCTACACTATAGACGTCATCTATACTATAGACGTCATCTATTCTATAGACGTCATCTATACTATAGACGTCATCTATACTATAGACGTCATCTATATTATAGACGTCATCTATACTATAGACGTCATCTATACTATAGACGTCATCTATACTATAGAAGTCATCTATACTATAGACGTCATCTATAATATAGACGTCATCTATACTATAGACGTCATCTATACTATAGACGTCATCTATACTATAGACGTCATCTATACTATAGACGTCATCTATACTATAGACGTCATCTATACTATAGACGTCATCTATACTATAGACGTCATCTATACTATAGACGTCATCTATACTATAGACGTCATCTATACTATAGACGTCATCTATACTATAGACGTCTTCTATACTATAGACGTCATCTATACTATAGACGTCATCTATACTATAGACGTCATCTATACTATAGACGTCATCTATACTATAGACGTCATCTATACTATAGACGTCATCTATACTATAGACGTCATCTATACTATAGACGTCATCTATACTATAGACGTCATCTATACTACAGACGTCATCTATACTATAGACGTCATCTATACTTTAGACGTCATCTATACTATAGACGTCATCTATACTTTAGACGTCATCTATACTTTAGACGTCATCTATACTATAGACGTCATCTATACTATATACGTCATCTATACTATAGACATCAACTATACTAGAGACATCAACTATACTATAGACGTCATCTATACTATAGACGTCATCTATACTATAGACGTCATCTATACTATAGACGTCATCTATACTATAGACGTCATCTATACTATAGACGTCATCTATACTATCGACGTCATCTATACTATAGACGTCATCTATACTATAGACTTCATCTATACTATAGACTTCATCTATACTATAGACGTCATCTATACTATAGACGTCATCTATACTATAGACGTCATCTATACTATAGACGTCATCTATACTATAGACGTCATCTATAATATAAACGTCATCTATAATATAGACGTCATCTATAATATAGACGTCATCTATAATATAGACGTCATCTATACTATTGACGTCATATATACTATAGACGTCATCTATACTATAGACGTCATCTATACTATAGACGTCATCTATACTATAGACGTCATCTATACTATAGACGTCATCTAGTATACTATAGACGTCATCTATACTATAGACGTCATCTATACTATAGACGTCATCTATACTATAGACGTCATCTATACTATAGACGTCATCTATACTATAGACGTCATCTATACTATAGATGTCATCTATACTATAGACGTCATCTATACTATAGATGTCATCTATACTATAGACGTCATCTATACTAAAGACGTCATCTAAACTATAGACGTCATCTGTACTATAGACGTCATCTATACTATAGATGTCATCTATACTATAGACGTCATCTATACTATAGACGTCATCTATACTATAGACGTCATCTATACTATAGACGTCATCTATACTATAGACGTCATCTATACTATAGACGTCATCTATACTATAGACGTCATCTACACTATAGACGTCATCTATACTATAGACGTCATCTTTACTATAGACGTCATCTATACTATAAACGTTATCTATACTATAGACGTCATCTATACTATAGACGTCATCTATACTATAGACGTCATCTATACTATAGATGTCATCTATGCTTTAGACATCATCTATACTATAGACGTCATCTATACTATAGACATCATCTATACTATAGACGTCATCTATACTATAGACGTCATCTATACTATAGCCGTCATCTATACTATAGACGTCATCTATACTATAGACGTCATCTATACTAGACGTCATCTATACTATAGACGTCATCTATACTATAGATGTCATCTATGCTTTAGACATCATCTATACTATAGACGTCATCTATACTATAGACATCATCTATACTATAAACGTCATCTATACTATAGACGTCATCTATACTATAGACGTCATCTATACTATAGACGTCATCTATACTATAGACGTCATCTATACTATAGACGTCATCTATATCTAGACGTCATCTATACTATAGACGTCATCTATACTATAGACGTCATCTATACTATAGACGTCATCTATGCTAGAGGCGTCATCTATACTATAGATGTCATCTATACTATAGACGTCATCTATACTATAGACGTCATCTATACTATAGACGTCATCTATACTATAGACGTCATCTATACTATAGACGTCACCTATACTATAGACGTCATCTATACAATAGACGTCATCTATACTATAGACGTCATCTATACTATAGACGTCATCTATACTATAGACGTCATCTATACTATAGACGTCATCTATACTATAGACGTCATCTATACTATAGACGTCATCTATACTATAGACGTCATCTATACTATAGACGTCATCTATACTATAGACGTCATCTATACTATAGACGTCATCTATACTATAGACGCCATCTATACTAAAGACGTCATCTAAACTATAGACGTCATCTATACTATAGACGTCATCTACACTATAGACGTCATCTATACTATAGACGTCATCTTTACTATAGACGTCATCTATACTATAAACGTTATCTATACTATAGACGTCATCTATACTATAGACGTCATCTATACTATAGACGTCATCTATACTATAGACGTCATCTATACTATAGACGTCATCTATACTATAGACGTCATCTATACTATAGATGTCATCTATGCTTTAGACATCATCTATACTATAGACGTCATCTATACTATAGACATCATCTATACTATAGACGTCATCTATACTATAGACGTCATCTATACTATAGCCGTCATCTATACTATAGACGTCATCTATACTATAGACGTCATCTATACTAGACGTCATCTATACTATAGACGTCATCTATACTATAGATGTCATCTATGCTTTAGACATCATCTATACTATAGACGTCATCTATACTATAGACATCATCTATACTATAAACGTCATCTATACTATAGACGTCATCTATACTATAGACGTCATCTATACTATAGCCGTCATCTATACTATAGACGTCATCTATACTATAGACGTCATCTATACTATAGACGTCATCTATACTATAGACGTTATCTATACTATAGACGTCATCTATACTATAGACGTCATCTAAACTATAGACGTCATCTATAATATAGACGTCATCTATAATATAGACGTCATCTATACTATAGACGTATTCTATACTATAGACGTCATCTATAATATAGACGTATTCTATACTATAGACGTCATCTATACTATAGACGTCATCTATACTATAGACGTCATCTATACTATAGACGTCATCTATACTATAGACGTCATCTATACTATAGACGTCATCTATACTATAGACGTCATCTATACTATAGACGTCATCTATACTATAGACGTCATCTATACTATAGACGTCATCTATACTATAGACGTCATCTATACTATAGACGTCATCTATACTATAGACGTCATCTATACTATAGACGTCATCTATACTATAGACGTCATCTATACTATAGACGTCATCTATACTATAGACGTCATCTATACTATAGACGTCATCTATACTATAGACGTCATCTATACTATAGACGTCATCTATACCTATAGACGTCATCTATACTATAGACGTCATCTATACTATAGACGCCATCTATACTATAGACGCCATCTATACTATAGACGTCATCTATACTATAGACGTCATCTATATCTAGACGTAATCTATACTATAGACGTCATCTATACTATAGACGTCATCTATACTATAGACGTCATCTATACTATAGACGTCATCTATGCTAGAGGCGTCATCTATACTATAGATGTCATCTATACTATAGACGTCATCTATGCTATAGACGTCATCTTTACTATAGACGTCAGCTATACTATAGACGTCATCTATACTATAGACGTCATCTTTACTATAGACGTCATCTATACTATAGACGTCATCTATACTATAGACGTCATCTATACTATAGACGTCATCTATATCTAGACGTCATCTATACTATAGACGTCATCTATACTATAGACGTCATCTATACTATAGACGTCATCTATACTATAGACGTCATCTATGCTAGAGGCGTCATCTATGCTATAGATGTCATCTTTACTATAGACGTCATCTATACTATAGACGTCATCTTTACTATAGACGTCATCTATACTATAGACGTCATCTATACTATAGACGTCATCTTTACTATAGACGTCATCTATACTATAGACGTCATCTATATTATAGACGTCATCTATACTATAGACGTCATCTATACTATAGACGTTATCTATATTATAGACGTCATCTATACTATAGACGTCATCTATACTATAGACGTCATCTATACTATAGACGTCATCTATACTATAGACGTCATCTATACTATAGACGTCATCTATACTATAGACGTCATCTATACTATAGACGTCATCTTTACTATAGACGTCATCTACACTATAGACGTCATCTATACTATAGACGTCATCTATACTATAGACGTCATCTATACTATAGACGTCATCTAAACTATAGACGTCATCTAAACTATAGACGTCATCTATACTATAGACGTCATCTATACTATAGACGTCATCTATACTATAGACGTCATCTATACTATAGACGTCATCTATACTATAGACGTCATCTATACTATAGATGTCATCTATACTATAGACGTCATCTATTCTATAGACGTCATCTATACTATAGACGTCATCTATACTATAGACGTCATCTATACTATAGACGTCATCTATACTATAGACGTCATCTATACTATAGACGTCGTCTATACTATAGACGTCATCTATACTATAGACGTCGTCTATACTATAGACGTCATCTATACTATAGACGTCATCTATACTATAGACGTCGTCTATACTATAGACGTCATCTATACTATAGACGTCATCTATACTATAGACGTCATCTATACTATAGACGTCATCTATACTATAGACGTCATCTATACTATAGACGTCATCTATACTATAGACGTCATCTATACTAAAGACGTCATCTATACTATAGACGTCATCTATACTATAGACGTCATCTTTACTATAGACGTCATCTATACTATAGACGTCATCTATACTATAGACGTCATCTATACTATAGATGTCATCTATACTATAGACGTCATCTATACTATAGATGTCATCTATACTATAGATGTCATCTATACTATAGATGTCATCTATACTATTGACGTCATCTATACTATAGACGTCATCTATACTATAGACGTCATCTATACTGTAGACGTCATCTATACTATAGACGTCATCTATACTATAGACGTCATCTATACTATAGACGTCATCTATACTATAGACGTCATCTAAACTATAGACGTCATCTATACTATAGACGTCATCTATACTATAGACGTCATCTATACTATAGACGTCATCTATACTATATACGTCATCTATACTATATACGCCAACTATACTATAGACGTCATCTATACTATAGACGTCATCTATACTATAGACGTCATCTATACTATAGACGTCATCTATAATATAGACGTCATCTATAATATAGACGTCATCTATACTATAGACGTCATCTATACTATAGACGTCATCTATACTATAGACGTCATCTATACTATAGACGTCATCTATACTATAGACGTCATCTATACTAAGGACTTCATCTAAACTATAGACGTCATCTAAACTATAGACGTCATCTATACTACAGATGTCATCTATACTACAGATGTCATCTATACTATAGACGTCATCTATACAATAGACGTCATCTATACTATAGACGTCATCTATACTATAGACGTCATCTATACTATAGACGTCATCTATACTATAGACGTCATCTATACTATAGACGTCATCTATACTACAGATGTCATCTATAGTATAGACGTCATCTATACTATAGATGTCATCAATACTATAGATGTCATCTATACTATAGATGTCATCTATACTATAGATGTCATCTATACTATAGATGTCATCTATGCTTTAGACATCATCTATACTATAGACGTCATCTATACTATAGACATCATCTATACTATAGACGTCATCTATACTATAGACGTCATCTATACTATAAACGTCATCTATACTATAGACGTCATCTATACTATAGACGTCATCTATACTATAGACGTCATCTATACTATAGACTTCATCTATACTATAGACGTCATCTATACTATAGACGTCATCTATACTATAGACGTCATCTATACTATAGACGTCATCTATACTATAGACGTCATCTATACTATAGACGTCATCTATACTATAGACGTCATCTATACTATAGACGTCATCTATACTATAGACGTCATCTATACTATAGACGTCATCTATACTATAGACGTCATCTATACTATAGACGTCATCTATACTATAGACGTCATCTATACTATAGACGTCATCTATACTATAGACGTCATCTATACTATAGATGTCATCTATACTATAGACGTCATCTATACTATAGACGTCATCTATACTATAGACGTCATCTATACTATAGACGTCATCTATACTATAGACGTCATCTATAATATAGACGTCATCTATACTATAGACGTCATCTATACTATAGACGTCATCTATACTATAGACGTCATCTATACTATAGACGTCATCTATACTATAGACGTCATCTATACTATAGACGTCATCTATACTATAGACGTCATCTATACTATAGACGTCATCTATACTATAGACGTCATCTATACTATAGACGTCATCTATACTATAGACGTCATCTATACTATAGACGTCATCTATACTATAGACGTCATCTATACTATAGACGTCATCTATACTATAGACGTCATCTATACTATAGACGTCATCTATACTATAGACGTCATCTATACTATAGACGTCGTCTATAATATAGACGTCATCTATAATATAGACGTCATCTATACTATAGATGTCATCTATACTATAGATGTCATCTGTACTATAGATGTCATCTATACTATAGATGTCATCTGTACTATAGATGTCATCTATACTATAGATGTCATCTATACTATAGACGTCATCTATACTATAGACGTCATTTATACTATAGACGTCATCTATACTATAGACGTCATCTATACTTTAGACGTCATCTATACTATAGACGTCATCTATACCATAGACGTCATCTTTACTATAGACGTCATCTATACCATAGACGTCATCTTTACTATAGACGTCATCTATACTATAGACGTCATCTATACTATAGACGTCATCTATACTATAGACGTCATCTATACTATAGACGTCATCTATACTATAGACGTCATCTATACTATAGACGTCATCTATACTATAGACGTCATCTATACTATAGACGTCATCTATACTATAGACGTCAACTATACTATAGACGTCATCTATACTATAGACGTCATCTATACTATAGACGTCATCTATACTATAGACGTCATCTATACTATAGACGTCATCTATACTATAGACGTCATCTATACTATAGACGTCATCTATACTATAGACGCCATCTATACTATAGACGTCATCTATACTATAGACGTCATCTATACTATAGACGTCGTCTATACTATAGACGTCATCTATACTATAGACGTCGTCAATACCATAGACGTCATCTATACTATAGACGTCATCTATACGATAGACGTCATCTATACTATAGACGTCATCTATACTATAGACGTCATCTATACTATAGACGTCATCTATACTATAGACGTCATCTATACTATAGATGTCATCTATACTATAGACGTCATCTATACTATAGACGTCATCTATATCTAGACGTCATCTATACTATAGACGTCATCTATACTATAGACGTCATCTATATTATAGACGTCATCTATACTATAGACGTCATCTATACTATAGACGTCATCTATACTATAGACGTCATCTATACTATAGACGTCATCTATATCTAGACGTCATCTATACTATAGACGTCATCTATACTATAGACGTCATCTATATTATAGACGTCATCTATACTATAGACGTCATCTATACTATAGACGTCATCTATACTATAGACGTCATCTATACTATAGACGTCATCTATACTATAGACGTCATCTATATCTAGACGTCATCTATACTATAGACGTCATCTATACTATAGACGTCATCTATACTATAGACGTCATCTATACTATAGACGTCATCTATACTATAGACGTCATCTATACTATAGACGTCATCTTTACTATAGACGTCATCTATACTATAGACGTCATCTATATTATAGACGTCATCTATACTATAGACGTCATCTATACTATAGACGTCATCTATACTATAGACGTCATCTATACTATAGACGTCATCTATACTATAGACGTCATCTATACTATAGACGTCATCTATACTATAGACGTCATCTTTACTATAGACGTCATCTACACTATAGACGTCATCTATACTATAGACGTCATCTATACTATAGACGTCATCTATACTATAGACGTCATCTATTCTATGGACGTCATCTAAACTATAGACGTCATCTATACTATAGACGTCATCTATACTATAGACGTCATCTATACTATAGACGTCATCTATACTATAGACGTCATCTATACTATAGACGTCATCTATACTATAGACGTCATCTATACTATAGACGTCATCTATACTATAGACGTCATCTATACTATAGATGTCATCTATACTATAGACGTCATCTATTCTATAGACGTCATCTATACTATAGACGTCATCTATACTATAGACGTCATCTATACTATAGACGTCATCTATACTATAGACGTCATCTATACTATAGACGTCATCTATACTATAGACGTCGTCTATACTATAGACGTCATCTATACTATAGACGTCATCTATACTATAGACGTCATCTATACTATAGACGTCATCTATACTATAGACGTCATCTATACTATAGACGTCATCTATACTATAGACGTCATCTATACTATAGACGTCATCTATACTATAGACGTCATCTATACTATAGACGTCATCTATACTATAGACGTCATCTATACTATAGACGTCATCTATACTATAGACGTCATCTATACTATAGACGTCATCTATACTAAAGACGTCATCTATACTATAGACGTCATCTATACTATAGACGTCATCTATACTATAGACGTCATCTATACTATAGACGTCATCTATACTATAGACGTCATCTATACTATAGATGTCATCTATACTATAGATGTCATCTATACTATAGATGTCATCTATGCTATAGATGTCATCTATGCTATAGATGTCATCTATACTATAGACGTCATCTATACTATAGATGTCATCTATACTATAGATGTCATCTATACTATAGATGTCATCTATACTATAGATGTCATCTATACTATAGATGTCATCTATACTATAGACGTCATCTATACAATAGACGTCATCTATACTATAGACGTCATCTATACTGTAGACGTCATCTATACTATAGACGTCATCTATACTATAGACGTCATCTATACTATAGACGTCATCTAAACTATAGACGTCATCTATACTATAGACGTCATCTATACTATATACGTCATCTATACTATATACGCCAACTATACTATAGACGTCATCTATACTATAGACGTCATCTATACTATAGACGTCATCTATACTATAGACGTCATCTATAATATAGACGTCATCTATAATATAGACGTCATCTATACTATAGACGTCATCTATACTATAGACGTCATCTATACTATAGACGTCATCTATACTATAGACGTCATCTATACTATAGACGTCATCTATACTAAGGACGTCATCTAAACTATAGACGTCATCTAAACTATAGACGTCATCTATACTACAGATGTCATCTATACTACAGATGTCATCTATACTATAGACGTCATCTATACAATAGACGTCATCTATACTATAGACGTCATCTATACTATAGACGTCATCTATACTATAGACGTCATCTATACTATAGACGTCATCTATACTACAGATGTCATCTATAGTATAGACGTCATCTATACTATAGATGTCATCAATACTATAGATGTCATCTATACTATAGATGTCATCTATACTATAGATGTCATCTATACTATAGATGTCATCTATACTATAGATGTCATCTATACTATAGATGTCATCTATGCTTTAGACATCATCTATACTATAGACGTCATCTATACTATAGACATCATCTATACTATAGACGTCATCTATACTATAGACGTCATCTATACTATAGACGTCATCTATACTATAGACGTCATCTATACTATAGACGTCATCTATACTATAGACGTCATCTATACTATAGTCGTCATCTATACTATAGATGTCATCTATACTATAGATGTCATCTATACTATAGACGTCATCTATACTATAGACATCATCTATACTATAGACGTCATCTATACTATAGACATCATCTATACTATAGACGTCATCTATACTATAGACGTCATCTATACTATAGACGTCATCTATACTATAGACGTCATCTATACTATAGACGTCATCTATACTATAGACGTCATCTATACTATAGACGTCATCTATACTATAGACGTCATCTATACTACAGACGTCATCTATACTATAGACGTCATCTAAACTATAGACGTCATCTATAATATAGACATCATCTATACTATAGACGTCATCTATAATATAGACATCATCTACACTATAGACGTCGTCTATACTATAAACGTCATCTATACTATAGACGTCATCTATACTATAGACGTCATCTATACTATAGACGTCATCTATACTATAGACTTCATCTATACTATAGACGTCATCTATAATATAGACGTCATCTATACTATAGACGTCATCTATACTATAGACGTCATCTATACTATAGACGTCATCTATATTATAGACGTCATCTATACTATAGACGTCATCTATACTATAGACGTCATCTATACTATAGACGTCATCTATACTATAGACGTCATCTATACTATAGACGTCATCTATACTATAGACGTCATCTATACTATAGACGTCATCTATACTATAGACGTCATCTATACTATAGACGTCATCTATACTATAGACGTCATCTATACTATAGACGTCATCTATACTACAGATGTCATCTATACTATAGACGTCATCTATACTACAGATGTCATCTATACTATAGACGTCATCTATACTATAGACGTCATCTACACTATAGACGTCATCTATACTATAGACGTCATCTATACTATAGACGTCATCTATACTATAGACGTCATCTATACTATAGACGTCATCTATACTATAGATGTCATCTATACTATAGACGTCATCTATACTATAGACGTCATCTATACTATAGACGTCATCTATACTATAGACGTCATCTATACTATAGACGTCATCTATACTATAGACGTCATCTATACTATAGACGTCAACTATACTATAGACGTCATCTATACTATAGACGTCATCTATACTATAGACGTCATCTATACTATAGACGTCATCTATACTATAGACGTCATCTATACTATAGACGTCATCTATACTATAGACGTCATCTATACTATAGACGTCATCTATACTATAGACGTCATCTATACTATAGACGTCATCTATACTATAGACGTCATCTATACTATAGACGTCATCTATACTATAGACGTCATCTATACTATAGACGTCATCTATACTATAGACGTCATCTATACTATAGACGTCATCTATACTATAGACGTCATCTATACTATAGACGTCGTCTATAATATAGACGTCATCTATAATATAGACGTCATCTATACTATAGACGTCATCTATACTATAGATGTCATCTATACTATAGATGTCATCTATACTATAGATGTCATCTGTACTATAGATGTCATCTATACTATAGATGTCATCTGTACTATAGATGTCATCTATACTATAGATGTCATCTGTACTATAGATGTCATCTATACTATAGATGTCATCTATACTATAGACGTCATCTATACTATAGACGTCATTTATACTATAGACGTCATCTATACTATAGACGTCATCTATACTTTAGACGTCATCTATACTATAGACGTCATCTATACCATAGACGTCATCTTTACTATAGACGTCATCTATACCATAGACGTCATCTTTACTATAGACGTCATCTATACTATAGACGTCATCTATACTATAGACGTCATCTATACTATAGACGTCATCTATACTATAGACGTCATCTATACTTTAGACGTCATCTATACTATAGACGTCATCTATACTATAGACGTCATCTATACTATAGACGTCATCTATACTATAGACGTCATCTATACTATAGACGTCATCTATACTATAGACGTCATCTATACTATAGACGTCATCTATACTATAGACGTCATCTATACTATAGACGTCATCTATACTATAGACGTCATCTATACTATAGACGTCATCTATACTATAGACGTCATCTATACTATAGACGTCATCTATACTATAGACGTCATCTATACTATAGACGCCATCTATACTATAGACGTCATCTATACTATAGACGTCATCTATACTATAGACGTCGTCTATACTATAGACGTCATCTATACTATAGACGTCGTCTATACCATAGACGTCATCTATACTATAGACGTCATCTATACTATAGACGTCATCTATACTATAGACGTCATCTATACTATAGACGTCATCTTTACTGTAGACGTCATCTATACTATAGACGTCATCTATACTATAGACGTCATCTATACTAAAGACGTCATCTATACTATAGACGTCATCTATACTACAGATGTCATCTATACTATAGACGTCATCTATACTATAGACGTCATCTATACTATAGACGTCATCTTTACTATAGACGTCATCTATACTATAGACGTCATCTATACTTTAGACGTCATCTATACTATAGACGTCATCTATACTATAGACGTCATATATACTATAGACGTCATTATACTATAGACGTCATCTATACTATAGACGTCATCTATACTATAGACGTCATTATACTATAGACGTCATCTATACTATAGACGTCATCTATACTATAGACGTCATCTATACTATAGATGTCATCTATGCTAGAGGCGTCATCTATACTATAGATGTCATCTATACTATAGACGTCATCTATACTATAGACGTCGTCTATACTATAGACGTCATCTATACTATAGACGTCATCTATACTATAGACGCCATCTATACTATAGACGTCATCTATACTATAGACGCCATCTATACTATAGACGTCATCTATACTATAGACGTCATCTATACTATAGACGTCATCTATAGTATAGACGTCATCTATACTATAGACGTCATCTATACTATAGATGTCATCTATACTATAGATGTCATCTATACTATAGATGTCATCTATAGTATAGATGACATCTATAGTATAGATGTCATCTATACTATAGACGTCACATCTATAGTATAGTCATCTATACTATAGATGTCATCTATACTATAGATGTCATCTATACTATAGATGTCATCTATACTATAGATGTCATCTATACTATAGATGTCATCTATACTATAGATGTCATCTATACTATAGATGTCATCTATACTATAGACGTCATCTATACTATAGACGTCATCTATACTATAGACGTCATCTATACTATAGACGTCATCTATACTATAGACGTCATCTATACTATAGACGTCATCTAAACTATAGACGTCATCTATACTATAGACGTCATCTATACAATAGACGTCATCTATACTATAGACGTCATCTATACTATAGACGTCATCTATACTATATACGTCATCTATACTATATACGCCTTCTATACTATATACGCCATCTATACTATAGACGTCATCTATACTATAGACGTCATCTATAATATAGACGTCATCTATACTATAGACGTCATCTATACTATAGACGTCATCTATACTATAGACGTCATCTATACTAAGGACGTCATCTAAACTATAGACGTCATCTAAACTATAGACGTCATCTATACTACAGATGTCATCTATACTACAGATGTCATCTATACTATAGACGTCATCTATACTATAGACGTCATCTATACTACAGATGTCATCTATACTATAGACGTCATCTATACTATAGATGTCATCAATACTATAGATGTCATCTATACTATAGATGTCATCTATACTATAGATGTCATCTATACTATAGACATCATCTATACTATAGACGTCATCTATACTATAGACATCATCTATACTATAGACGTCATCTATACTATAGATGTCATCTATACTATAGATGTCATCTATACTATAGATGTCATCTATACTATAGATGTCATCTATACTATAGATGTCATCTATACTATAGATGTCATCTATACTATAGATGTCATCTATACTATAGATGTCATCTATACTATAGATGTCATCTATACTATAGACGTCATCTATACTATAGACGTCATCTATACTATAGATGTCATCTATACTATAGATGTCATCTATACTATAGATGTCATCTATACTATAGATGTCATCTATACTATAGACGTCATCTATACTATAGACGTCATCTATACTATAGACGTCATCTATACAATAGACGTCATCTATACTATAGACGTCATCTATACTATAGACGTCATCTATACTATAGACGTCATCTATACTATAGACGTCATCTATACTATAGACGTCATCTATACTATAGACGTCATCTATACTATAGACGTCATCTATACTATAGACGTCATCTATACTATAGACGTCATCTATACAATAGACGTCATCTATACAATAGACGTCATCTATACAATAGACGTCATCTATACTATAGACGTCATCTATACTATAGACGTCATCTATACTATATACGCCATCTATACTATAGACGTAATCTATACTATAGACGTCATCTATACTATAGACGTCATCTATACTATAGACGTCATCTATAATATAGACGTCATCTATACTATAGACGTCATCTTTACTATAGACGTCATCTATACTATAGACGTCATCTATACTATAGACGTCATGTATACTAAGGACGTCATCTAAACTATAGACGTCATCTAAACTATAGACGTCATCTATACTAAGGACGTCATCTAAACTATAGACGTCATCTAAACTATAGACGTCATCTAAACTATAGACGTCATCTATACTACAGATGTCATCTATACTATAGACGTCATCTATACTATATACGTCATCTATACTATAGACGTCATCTATACTATAGACGTCATCTATACTATAGACGTCATCTATACTATAGACGTCATCTATACTATAGACGTCATCTATACTATAGACGTCATCTATACTATAGACGTCATCTATACTATAGACGTCATCTATACTATAGACGTCATCTATACTATAGACGTCATCTATACTACAGATGTCATCTATACTATAGACGTCATCTATACTATAGATGTCATCAATACTATAGATGTCATCTATACTATAGATGTCATCTATACTATAGATGTCATCTATACTATAGATGTCATCTATGCTTTAGACATAATCTATACTATAGACGTCATCTATACTATAGACATCATCTATACTATAGACGTCATCTATACTATAGACGTCATCTATACTATAGACGTCATCTATACTATAGACGTCATCTATACTATAGACGTCATCTATACTATAGACGTCATCTAAACTATAGACGTCATCTATACTATAGATGTCATCTATACTATAGATGTCATCTATACTATAGACGTCATCTATACTATAGACATCATCTATACTATAGACGTCATCTATACTATAGACGTCATCTATACTATAGACGTCATCTATACTATAGACATCATCTATACTATAGACGTCATCTATACTATAGACGTCATCTATACTATAGACGTCATCTATACTATAGACGTCATCTATACTATAGACGTCATCTATACTATAGACGTCATCTATACTATAGACGTCATCTATACTATTACTATAGACGTCATCTATACTATAGACGTCATCTATACTATTACTATAGACGTCATCTATACTATAGACGTCATCTATACTATAGACGTCATCTATACTATAGACGTCATCTATACTATAGACGTCATCTATACTATAGACGTCATCTATACTATAGACGAAATCTATTCTATAGACGTCATCTATATTATAGACGTCATCTATACTATAGACGTCATCTATACTATAGACGTCATCTATACTATAGACGTCATCTATACTATAGACGTCATCTATACTATAGACGTCATCTATACTATAGACGTCATCTATACTATAGACGTCATCTATACTATAGACGTCATCTATACTATAGACGTCATCTATACTATAGACGTCATCTATACTATAGACGTCATCTATACTATAGACGTCATCTATACTATAGACGTCATCTATACTATAGACGTCATCTATACTATAGACGTCATCTATACTATAGACGTCATCTATACTATAGACGTCATCTATACTAAAGACGTCATCTATACTATAGACGTCATCTATACTACAGATGTCATCTATACTATAGACGTCATCTATACTATAGATGTCATCTATACTTTAGACGTCATCTATACTATAGACGTCATCTTTTCTATAGACGTCATCTATACTATAGACGTCATCTATACTATTAACGTCATCGACGTCATCTATACTATAGACGTCATCTATACTATAGACGTCATCTATTCTATAGACGTCATCTAAACTATAGACGTCATCTATACTATAGACGTCATCTATACTATAGACGTCATCTATACTATAGACGTCATCTATACTATAGACGTCATCTATACTATAGACGTCATCTATACTATAGACGTCATCTATACTATAGACGTCATCTATACTATAGACGTCATCTATACTAAAGACGTCATCTATACTATAGACGTCATCTATACTACAGATGTCATCTATACTATAGACGTCATCTATACTATAGATGTCATCTATACTTTAGACGTCATCTATACTATAGACGTCATCTTTTCTATAGACGTCATCTATACTATAGACGTCATCTATACTATAGACGTCATCTATACTATAGACGTCATCTATACTATAGACGTCATCTATACTATAGACGTCATCTATACTATAGAGGTCATCTATACTATAGACGTCATCTATACTATAGACGTCATCTATACTATAGACGTCATCTATGCTATAGACGTCATCTATACTATAGATGTCATCTATGCTAGAGGCGTCATCTATACTATAGATGTCATCTATACTATAGACGTCATCTATACTATAGACGTCATCTATACTATAGACGTCATCTATACTATAGACGTCATCTATACTATAGACGTCATCTATACTATAGACGTCATCTATACTATAGACGTCATCTATACTATAGACGTCATCTATACTATAGACGTCATCTATACTATAGACGTCATCTATACTATAGACGTCATCTATACTATAGACGTCATCTATACTATAGACGTCATCTATACTATAGACGTCATCTATACTATAGACGTCATCTATACTATAGACGTCATCTATACTATAGACGTCATCTATACTATAGACGTCATGTATACTATAGATGTCATCTATACTATAGATGTCATCTATACTATAGATGTCATCTATACTATAGATGTCATCTATACTATAGATGTCATCTATACTATAGACGTCATCTATACTATAGACGTCATTTATACTATAGACGTCATCTATACTATAGACGTCATCTATACTATAGACGTCATCTATACTATAGACGTCATCTATACCATAGACGTCATCTTTACTATACACGTCATCTATACCATAGACGTCATCTTTACTATAGACGTCATCTAAACTATAGACGTCATCTATACTACAGATGTCATCTATACTACAGATGTCATCTATACTATAGACGTCATCTATACTATAGACGTCATCTATACTATAGACGTCATCTATACTATAGACGTCATCTATACTATAGACGTCATCTATACTATAGACGTCATCTATACTATAGACGTCATCTATACTATAGACGTCATCTATACTATAGACGTCATCTATACTATAGACGTCATCTATACTATAGACGTCATCTATACTATAGACGTCATCTATTCTATAGACGTCATCTATACTATAGACGTCATGTATACTATAGACGTCATCTATACTATAGACGTCATCTATACTATAGACGTCATCTATACTACAGATGTCATCTATACTATAGACGTCATCTATACTATAGATGTCATCAATACTATAGATGTCATCTATACTATAGATGTCATCTATACTATAGATGTCATCTATACTATAGATGTCATCTATACTATAGATGTCATCTATACTATAGATGTCATCTATGCTTTAGACATCATCTATACTATAGACGTCATCTATACTATAGACATCATCTATACTATAGACGTCATCTATACTATAGACGTCATCTATACTATAGACGTCATCTATACTATAGACGTCATCTATACTATAGACGTCATCTATACTATAGACGTCATCTATACTATAGACGTCATCTATACTATAGTCGTCATCTATACTATAGATGTCATCTATACTATAGATGTCATCTATACTATAGACGTCATCTATACTATAGACATCATCTATACTATAGACGTCATCTATACTATAGACATCATCTATACTATAGACGTCATCTATACTATAGACGTCATCTATACTATAGACGTCATCTATACTATAGACGTCATCTATACTATAGACGTCATCTATACTATAGACGTCATCTATACTATAGACGTCATCTATACTATAGACGTCATCTATACTATAGACGTCATCTATACTATAGACGTCATCTATATTATAGACGTCATCTATACTATAGACGTCATCTATACTATAGACGTCATCTATACTATAGACGTCATCTATACTATAGACGTCATCTATACTATAGACGTCATCTATACTATAGACGTCATCTATACTATAGACGTCATCTATGCTATAGACGTCATCGACGTCATCTATACTATAGACGTCATCTATACTATTAACGTCATCTATTCTATAGACGTCATCTAAACTTTAGACGTCATCTATACTATAGACGTCATCTATACTATAGACGTCATCTATACTATAGACGTCATCTATACTATAGACGTCATCTATACTATAGACGTCATCTATACTATAGACGTCATCTATACTAAAGACGTCATCTATACTATAGACGTCATCTATACTACAGATGTCATCTATACTATAGACGTCATCTATACTATAGATGTCATCTATACTTTAGACGTCATCTATACTATAGACGTCATCTATACTATAGACGTCATCGACGTCATCTATACTATAGACGTCATCTATACTATTAACGTCATCTATTCTATAGACGTCATCTAAACTATAGACGTCATCTATACTATAGACGTCATCTATACTATAGACGTCATCTTTACTATAGACGTCATCTATACTATAGACGTCATCTATACTATAGACGTCATCTATACTATAGACGTCATCTATACTATAGACGTCATCTATACTATAGACGTCATCTATACTAAAGACGTCATCTATACTATAGACGTCATCTATACTACAGATGTCATCTATACTATAGACGTCATCTATACTATAGATGTCATCTATACTATAGACGTCATCTATACTATAGACGTCATCTATACTATAGACGTCATCTATACTATAGACGTCATCTATACTATAGACGTCATCTATACTATAGACGTCATCTATGCTATAGACGTCATCTATACTATAGATGTCATCTATGCTAGAGGCGTCATCTATACTATAGATGTCATCTATACTATAGACGTCATCTATACTATAGACGTCATCTATACTATAGACGTCATCTATACTATAGACGTCATCTATACTATAGACGTCATCTATACTATAGACGTCATCTATACTATAGACGTCATCTATACTATAGACGTCATCTATACTATAGACGTCATCTATACTATAGACGTCATCTATACTATAGACGTCATCTATACTATAGACGTCATCTATACTATAGACCTCATCTATACTATAGACGTCATCTATACTATTACTATAGACGTCATCTATGCTATAGACGTCATCTATACTATAGATGTCATCTATACTATAGACGTCATCTATACTATAGACGTCATCTATACTATAGAGGTCATCTATACTATAGACGTCATCTATACTATAGACGTCATCTATGCTATAGACGTCATTTATACTATAGATGTCATCTATGCTAGAGGCGTCATCTATACTATAGATGTCATCTATACTATAGACGTCATCTATACTATAGACGTCATCTATACTATAGACGTCATCTATACTATAGACGTCATCTATACTATAGACGTCATCTATACTATAGACGTCATCTTTACTATAGACGTCATCTATACCATAGACGTCATCTTTACTATAGACGTCATCTAAACTATAGACGTCATCTATACTACAGATGTCATCTATACTACAGATGTCATCTATACTATAGACGTCATCTATACTATAGACGTCATCTATACTATAGACGTCATCTATACTATTGACGTCATCTATACTATAGACGTCATCTATACTATAGACTTCATCTATACTATAGACGTCATCTATACTTTAGACGTCATCTATACTATAGACGTCATCTATACTATAGACGTCATCTATACTATAGACGTCATCTATACTATAGACGTCATCTATACTATAGAGGTCATCTATACTATAGAGGTCATCTATACTATAGACGTCATCTATACTATAGACGTCATCTATACTATAGACGTCATCTATACTATAGACGTCATCTATACTATAGACGTCATCTATACTATAACCGTCATCTATACTATAGACGTCATCTATACTATAGACGTCATCTATACTATAGACGTCATCTATACTATAGACGTCATCTATACTATAGACGTCATCTATACTATATACGTCATCTATACTGTATACGTCATCTATACTATATACGTCATCTATACTATATACGTCATCTATACTATAGACGTCATCTATACTATAGACGTCATCTATTCTATAGACGTCATCTATACTATAGACGTCATCTATACTATAGACGTCATCTATACTATAGACGTCAAATATACTATAGACGTCATCTATACTATAGACGTCATCTATACTATAGACGTAATCTATACTATAGACGTCATCTATACTATAGACGTCATCTATACTATAGACGTCATCTATACTAAAGACGTCATCTAAACTATAGACGTCATCTATACTATAGACGTCATCTATACTATAGACGTCATCTATACTACAGATATCATCTATACTATAGATGTCATCTATACTATAGACGTCATCTATACTACAGATGTCATCTATACTATAGATGTCATCTGTACTATAGATGTCATCTATACTATAGACGTCATCTATACTATAGACGTCGTCTATACTATAGACGTCATCTATACTATAGACGTCGTCTTTAGTATAGATGACACTAAAGATGACTACAGATGTCATCTATACTATAGATGTCATCTGTACTATAGATGTCATCTATACTATAGACGTCATCTATACTATAGACGTCGTCTATACTATAGACGTCATCTATACTATAGACGTCGTCTATACTATAGACGTCATCTATACTATAGACGTCATCTATACTATAGACGTCATCTATACTATAGACGTCTTCTATACTATAGACGTCATCTATACCATAGACGTCATCTTTACTATAGACGCCATCTATACTATAGACGTCATCTATACTATAGACGTTATCTATACTATAGGCGTCATCTATACTATAGACGTCATCTATACTATACTATCTATACTATAGACGTCATCTATACTATAGACGTCATCTATACTATAGACGTCATCTATACTATAGACGTCATCTATACTATAGACGTCATCTATACTATAGACGTCATCTATACTATAGACGTCAAATATACTATAGACGTCATCTATACTATAGACGTCATCTATACTATAGACGTAATCTATACTATAGAAGTCATCTATACTATAGACGTCATCTATACTATAGACGTCATCTATACTATAGACGTCATCTATACTATAGACGTCATCTATACTATAGTCGTCATCTATACTATAGATGTCATCTATACTATAGATGTCATCTATACTATAGATGTCATCTATACTATAGATGTCATCTATGCTTTAGACATCATCTATACTATAGACGTCATCTATACTACAGACATCATCTATACTATAGACGTCATCTATACTAAAGACGTCATCTATACTATAGACGTCATCTATACTATAGACGTCATCTATACTATAGACGTCATCTATACTATAGACGTCATCTATACTGTAGACGTCATCTATACTATAGACGCGATCTATACTATAGACGCCATCTATACTATAGACGCCATCTATACTATAGACGCCATCTATACTATAGACGCCATCTATACTATAGACGTCATCTATACTATAGACGTCATCTATACTATAGACGTCATCTATACTATAGACGTCATCTATACTATAGACGTCATCTAAACTATAGACGTCATCTATAATATAGACATCATCTATACTATAGACATCATCTATACTATAGACGTCATCTATACTATAGACGTCATCTATACTATAGACGTCATCTATACTATAGACTTCATCTATACTATAGACGTCATCTATACTATAGACTTCATCTATACTATAGACGTCATCTATACTATAGACGTCATCTATACTATAGACGTCATCTATACTATAGACGTCATCTATACTATAGACGTCATCTATACTATAGACGTCATCTATACTATAGACGTCATCTATACTATAGACGTCATCTATACTATAGACGTCATCTATACTATAGACGTCATCTATACTATAGACGTCATCTATACTATAGACGTCATCTATACTATAGACGTCATCTATACTATAGACGTCATCTATACTATAGACGTCATCTATACTATAGACGTCATCTATACTATAGACGTCATCTATACTATAGACGTCATCTATACTATAGACGTCATCTATACTATAGACGTCATCTATACTATAGACGTCATCTATACTATAGACGTCATCTATACTACAGACGTCATCTATACTATAGACGTCATCTATACTATAGACGACATCTTTACTATAGACGTCATCTATACTATAGACGACATCTTTACTATAGACGTCATCTATACTATAGACGTCATCTATACTATAGACGTCATCTATACTATAGACGTCATCTATACTATAGACGTCATCTATACTACAGATGTCATCTATACTACAGATGTCATCTATACTATAGACGTCATCTATACTATAGACGTCATCTATACTATAGACGTCATCTATACTATAGACGTCATCTATACTATAGACGTCATCTATACTATAGACGTCATCTATACTATAGACGTCATCTATACTATAGACGTCATCTATACTGTATACGTCATCTATACTATATACGTCATCTATACTATATACGTCATCTATACTATAGACGTCATCTATTCTATAGACGTCATCTATACTATAGACGTCATCTATACTATAGACGTCATCTATACTATAGACGTCATCTATACTATAGACGTCATCTATACTATAGACGTCATCTATACTATAAACGTCATCTATACTATAGACGTCATCTATACTATAGACGTCATCTATAATATAGACGTCATCTATACTATAGACGTCATCTATACTATAGACGTCATCTATACTATAGACGTCATCTATACTATAGACGTCATCTATACTATAGACGTCATCTATACTATAGACGTCATCTATACTATAGACGTCATCTATACTATAGACGTCATCTATACTATAGACGTCATCTATACTATAGACGACATCTATACTATAGACGTCATCTATACTATAGACGTCATCTATACTAAAGACGTCATCTAAACTATAGACGTCATCTATACTATAGACGTCATCTATACTATAGACGTCATCTATACTACAGATATCATCTATACTATAGATGTCATCTATACTATAGACGTCATCTATACTACAGATGTCATCTATACTATAGATGTCATCTGTACTATAGATGTCATCTATACTATAGACGTCATCTATACTATAGACGTCGTCTATACTATAGACGTCATCTATACTATAGACGTCGTCTATACTATAGACGTCATCTATACTATAGACGTCATCTATACTATAGACGTCATCTATACTATAGACGTCATCTATACTATAGACGTCATCTATACCATAGACGTCATCTTTACTATAGACGTCATCTATACTATAGACGTCATCTATACTATAGACGTTATCTATACTATAGGCGTCATCTATACTATAGACGTCATCTATACTATACTATCTATACTATAGACGTCATCTATACTATAGACGTCATCTATACTATAGACGTCATCTATACTATAGACGTCATCTATACTATAGACGTCATCTATACTATAGACGTCATCTATACTATAGACGTCATCTATACTATAGACGTCAAATATACTATAGACGTCATCTATACTATAGACGTCATCTATACTATAGACGTAATCTATACTATAGACGTCATCTATACTATAGACGTAATCTATACTATAGACGTCATCTATACTATAGACGTCATCTATACTATAGACGTCATCTATACTATAGACGTCATCTATACTATAGTCGTCATCTATACTATAGATGTCATCTATACTATAGATGTCATCTATACTATAGATGTCATCTATACTATAGATGTCATCTATACTATAGATGTCATCTATACTATAGATGTCATCTATACTATAGATGTCATCTATGCTTTAGACATCATCTATACTATAGACGTCATCTATACTACAGACATCATCTATACTATAGACGTCATCTATACTAAAGACGTCATCTATACTATAGACGTCATCTATACTATAGACGTCATCTATACTATAGACGTCATCTATACTATAGACGTCATCTATACTATAGACGTCATCTATACTGTAGACGTCATCTATACTATAGACGCGATCTATACTATAGACGCCATCTATACTATAGACGCCATCTATACTATAGACGCCATCTATACTATAGACGCCATCTATACTATAGACGTCATCTATACTATAGACGTCATCTATACTATAGACGTCATCTATACTATAGACGTCATCTATACTATAGACGTCATCTAAACTATAGACGTCATCTATAATATAGACATCATCTATACTATAGACATCATCTATACTATAGACGTCATCTATACTATAGACGTCATCTATACTATAGACGTCATCTATACTATAGACGTCATCTATACTATAGACTTCATCTATACTATAGACGTCATCTATACTATAGACGTCATCTATACTATAGACGTCATCTATACTATAGACGTCATCTATACTATAGACGTCATCTATACTATAGACGTCATCTATACTATAGACGTCATCTATACTATAGACGTCATCTATACTATAGACGTCATCTATACTATAGACGTCATCTATACTATAGACGTCATCTATACTATAGACGTCATCTATACTATAGACGTCATCTATACTATAGACGTCATCTATACTATAGACGTCATCTATACTATAGACGTCATCTATACTATAGACGTCATCTATACTATAGACGTCATCTATACTATAGACGTCATCTATACTATAGACGACATCTTTACTATAGACGTCATCTATACTATAGACGACATCTTTACTATAGACGTCATCTATACTATAGACGTCATCTATACTATAGACGTCATCTATACTATAGACGTCATCTATACTATAGATGTCATCTATGCTAGAGGCGTCATCTATACTATAGATGTCATCTATACTATAGACGTCATCTATACTATAGACGCCATCTATACTATAGACGTCAACTATACTATAGACGTCATCTATACTATAGACGTCATCTATACTATAGACGTCATCTATACTATAGACGTCATCTATACTACAGATGTCATCTATACTTTAGACGTCATCTATACTATAGACGTCATCTATACTATAGACGTCATCTATACTATAGACGTCATCTATACTATAGATGTCATCTATACTATAGATGTCATCTATACTATAGATGTCATCTATACTATAGATGTCATCTATACTATAGATGTCATCTATACTATAGATATATTCGCCCTAAGTTGGAATATAATTCCCATGTCTGGGCTGGTGCTCCAAAAACAGCACTGCTCTTGCTAGATAGGATAAAAAACGCGCGTTAAGACTTGTTGGAGACAAAAACATTGCGAAGTCTTTTGACTCATTGGAACATCGACGTAATGTATCTTGTCTTTCACTGTTTTATCGCTTTTTTCACAAACAATGTTCCATCGAAATAGCCAATTGCATTCCGCCCCTAAAGACGTTCCACCGTAATACTCGCCAAAGATCGAATGCACATCAGATTACCCTCGAGCCCACCTTCGGACGCACAGTAAAGTTTAGAGGTTCTTTCATAAGCCGTACAACGCGAATGTGGAATGTTCTCCCACGGTCAATCTTTCCTGCGCAATACAACTTGCAACTGTTCAAAACAAGAGTGCATCGGTACCTCTCCTCCTTTTCCTCTTCTTCTAATCCTTTCCGCTCGTGAGATGTGTAACATTAAAAAGGGTATCCAATCCCTTATATTCGCGAGTGCATTATAAAAAAAAAAAAAAAAAAAAATAGATGTCATCTATACTATAGACGTCATCTATACTATAGACGTCATCTATACTATAGACGTCATCTATACTATAGACGTCATCTATACTATAGACGTCATCTATACTATAGACGTCATCTATACTATATACGTCATCTATACTATATACGTCATCTTTACTATATACGTCATCTATACTATATACGTCATCTATAATATAGACGTCATCTATAATATAGACGTCATCTATAATATAGACGTCATCTATACTGTAGACGTCATTTATACTATAGACGTCATCTATACTATAGACGTCATCTATACTGTAGACGTCATTTATACTATAGACGTCATCTATACTATAGATGTCACCTATACTATAGATGTCATCTATACTATAGATGTCACCTATACTATAGATGTCACCTATACTATAGATGTCATCTATACTATAGATGTCATCTATACTATAGATGTCATCTATACTATAGACGTCATCTATACTAAAGACGTCATCTAAACTATAGACGTCATCTAAACTATAGACGTCATCTATAATACAGACGTCATCTATACTACAGATGTCATCTATACTATAGACGTCATCTATACTATAGATGTCATCTATACTACAGATATCATCTATACTATAGATGTCATCTATACTATAGACGTCATCTATACTACAGATGTCATCTATACTATAGATGTCATCTGTACTATAGATGTCATCTATACTATAGACGTCATCTATACTATAGACGTCGCCTATACTATAGACGTCATCTATACTATAGACGTCGTCTATACTATAGACGTCATCTATACTATAGACGTCATCTATACTATAGACGTCATCTATACTATAGACGTCATCTATACTATAGACGTCATCTATACCATAGACGTCATCTTTACTATAGACGTCATCTATACTATAGACGTCATCTATACTATAGACGTTATCTATACTATAGGCGTCATCTATACTATAGACGTCATCTATACTATACTATCTATACTATAGACGTCATCTATACTATAGACGTCATCTATACTATAGACGTCATCTATACTATAGACGTCATCTATACTATAGACGTCATCTATACTATAGACGTCATCTATACTATAGACGTCATCTATACTATAGACGTCAAATATACTATAGACGTCATCTATACTATAGACGTCATCTATACTATAGACGTAATCTATACTATAGACGTCATCTATACTATAGACGTCATCTATACTATAGACGTCATCTATACTATAGACGTCATCTATACTATAGTCGTCATCTATACTATAGATGTCATCTATACTATAGATGTCATCTATACTATAGATGTCATCTATATTATAGATGTCATCTATGCTTTAGACATCATCTATACTATAGACGTCATCTATACTACAGACATCATCTATACTATAGACGTCATCTATACTAAAGACGTCATCTATACTATAGACGTCATCTATACTATAGACGTCATCTATACTATAGACGTCATCTATACTATAGACGTCATCTATACTATAGACGTCATCTATACTGTAGACGTCATCTATACTATAGACGCGATCTATACTATAGACGCCATCTATACTATAGACGTCATCTATAATACAGACGTCATCTATACTACAGATGTCATCTATACTATAGACGTCATCTATACTATAGATGTCATCTATACTACAGATATCATCTATACTATAGATGTCATCTATACTATAGACGTCATCTATACTACAGATGTCATCTATACTATAGATGTCATCTGTACTATAGATGTCATCTATACTATAGACGTCATCTATACTATAGACGTCGCCTATACTATAGACGTCATCTATACTATAGACGTCGTCTATACTATAGACGTCATCTATACTATAGACGTCATCTATACTATAGACGTCATCTATACTATAGACGTCATCTATACTATAGACGTCATCTATACCATAGACGTCATCTTTACTATAGACGTCATCTATACTATAGACGTCATCTATACTATAGACGTTATCTATACTATAGGCGTCATCTATACTATAGACGTCATCTATACTATACTATCTATACTATAGACGTCATCTATACTATAGACGTCATCTATACTATAGACGTCATCTATACTATAGACGTCATCTATACTATAGACGTCATCTATACTATAGACGTCATCTATACTATAGACGTCAAATATACTATAGACGTCATCTATACTATAGACGTCATCTATACTATAGACGTAATCTATACTATAGACGTCATCTATACTATAGACGTCATCTATACTATAGACGTCATCTATACTATAGACGTCATCTATACTATAGTCGTCATCTATACTATAGATGTCATCTATACTATAGATGTCATCTATACTATAGATGTCATCTATACTATAGATGTCATCTATACTATAGATGTCATCTATACTATAGATGTCATCTATATTATAGATGTCATCTATGCTTTAGACATCATCTATACTATAGACGTCATCTATACTACAGACATCATCTATACTATAGACGTCATCTATACTAAAGACGTCATTTATACTATAGACGTCATCTATACTATAGACGTCATCTATACTATAGACGTCATCTATACTATAGACGTCATCTATACTATAGACGTCATCTATACTGTAGACGTCATCTATACTATAGACGCGATCTATACTATAGACGCCATCTATACTATAGACGCCATCTATACTATAGACGCCATCTATACTATAGACGCCATCTATACTATAGACGTTATCTATACTATAGACGTCATCTATACTATAGACGTCATCTATACTATAGACGTCATCTATACTATAGACGTCATCTAAACTATAGACGTCGTCTATACTATATACGTCATCTATACTATATACGTCATCTTTACTATATACGTCATCTATACTATATACGTCATCTATAATATAGACGTCATCTATAATATAGACGTCATCTATAATATAGACGTCATCTATACTGTAGACGTCATTTATACTATAGACGTCATCTATACTATAGACGTCATCTATACTGTAGACGTCATTTATACTATAGACGTCATCTATACTATAGATGTCACCTATACTATAGACATCATCTATACTATAGACATCATCTATACTATAGGCGTCATCTATACTATAGACGTCATCTATACTATAGACGTCATCTATACTATAGACTTCATCTATACTATAGACGTCATCTATACTATAGACTTCATCTATACTATAGACGTCATCTATACTATAGACGTCATCTATACTATAGACGTCATCTATACTATAGACGTCATCTATACTATAGACGTCATCTATACTATAGACGTCATCTATACTATAGACGTCATCTATACTATAGACGTCATCTATACTATAGACGTCATCTATACTATAGACGTCATCTATACTATAGACGTCATCTATACTATAGACGTCATCTATACTATAGACGTCATCTATACTATAGACGTCATCTATACTATAGACGTCATCTATACTATAGACGTCATCTATACTATAGACGTCATCTATACTATAGACGTCATCTATACTATAGACGTCATCTATACTATAGACGTCATCTATACTATAGACGACATCTTTACTATAGACGTCATCTATACTATAGACGTCATCTATACTATAGACGTCATCTATACTATAGACGTCATCTATACTATAGACGTCATCTATACTATAGATGTCATCTATGCTAGAGGCGTCATCTATACTATAGATGTCATCTATACTATAGACGTCATCTATACTATAGACGCCATCTATACTATAGACGTCAACTATACTATAGACGTCATCTATACTATAGACGTCATCTATACTATAGACGTCATCTATACTATAGACGTCATCTATACTATAGACGTCATCTATACTACAGATGTCATCTATACTTTAGACGTCATCTATACTATAGACGTCATCTATACTATAGACGTCATCTATACTATAGATGTCATCTATACTATAGATGTCATCTATACTATAGATATATTCGCCCTAAGTTGGAATATAATTCCCATGTCTGGGCTGGTGCTCCAAAAACAGCACTGCTCTTGCTAGATAGGATAAAAAACGCGCGTTAAGACTTGTTGGAGACAAAAACATTGCGAAGTCTTTTGACTCATTGGAACATCGACGTAATGTATCTTGTCTTTCACTGTTTTATCGCTTTTTTCACAAACAATGTTCCATCGAAATAGCCAATTGCATTCCGCCCCTAAAGACGTTCCACCGTAATACTCGCCAAAGATCGAATGCACATCAGATTACCCTCGAGCCCACCTTCGGACGCACAGTAAAGTTTAGAGGTTCTTTCATAAGCCGTACAACGCGAATGTGGAATGTTCTCCCACGGTCAATCTTTCCTGCGCAATACAACTTGCAACTGTTCAAAACAAGAGTGCATCGGTACCTCTCCTCCTTTTCCTCTTCTTCTAATCCTTTCCGCTCGTGAGATGTGTAACATTAAAAAGGGTATCCAATCCCTTATATTCGCGAGTGCATTATAAAAAAAAAAAAAAAAAAAAATAGATGTCATCTATACTATAGACGTCATCTATACTATAGACGTCATCTATACTATAGACGTCATCTATACTATAGACGTCATCTATACTATAGACGTCATCTATACTATATACGTCATCTATACTATATACGTCATCTTTACTATATACGTCATCTATACTATATACGTCATCTATAATATAGACGTCATCTATAATATAGACGTCATCTATAATATAGACGTCATCTATACTGTAGACGTCATTTATACTATAGACGTCATCTATACTATAGACGTCATCTATACTGTAGACGTCATTTATACTATAGACGTCATCTATACTATAGATGTCACCTATACTATAGATGTCACCTATACTATAGATGTCATCTATACTATAGATGTCATCTATACTATAGACGTCATCTATACTAAAGACGTCATCTAAACTATAGACGTCATCTAAACTATAGACGTCATCTATACTACAGACGTCATCTATACTACAGATGTCATCTATACTATAGACGTCATCTATACTATAGATGTCATCTATACTATAGACGTCATTTATACTATAGACGTCATCTATACTATAGACGTCATCTATACTATAGACGTCATCTATACTATAGACGTCATCTATACTATAGACGTCATCTATACTATAGACGTCATCTATACTATAGACGTCATCTATACTATAGACGTCATCTATACTATAGACGTCATCTATACTATAGACGTCATCTATACTATAGACGTCATCTATACTATAGACGTCATCTATACTATAGACGTCATCTATACTATAGACGTCATCTATACTACAGATGTCATCTATACTATAGACGTCATCTATACTATAGATGTCATCATCTATACTATAGACATCATCTATACTATAGATGTGATCTATACTATAGATGTCATCTATACTATAGATGTCATCTATACTATAGATGTCATCTATGCTAGAGGCGTCATCTATACTATAGACGTCATCTATACTATAGACGTCATCTATACTATAGACGTCATCTATACTATAGACGTCATCTATACTATAGACGTCATCTATACTATAGACGTCATCTATACTATAGACGTCATCTATACTATAGACGTCATCTATACTATAGACGTCATCTATACTATAGACGTCATCTATACTATAGACGTCATCTTTATTATAGACGTCATCTATACTATAAACATTATCTATACTATAGACGTCATCTATACTATAGATGTCATCTTTACTATAGACGTCATCTATACTATAAACGTTATCTATACTATAGACGTCATCTATACTATAGACGTCATCTTTACTATAGACGTCATCTATACTATAGATGTCATCTATGCTATAGACATCATCTATACTATAGACGTCATCTATACTATAGACGTCATCTATACTATAGACGTCATCTATACTATAGACGTCATCTATACTATAGACGTCATCTATACTATAGACATCTATCTATAGTATAGACGTCGTCTATACTATAGATGTCATCTATACTATAGACATCTATCTATAGTATAGACGTCGTCTATAGTATAGATGACGTCTATAGTATAGATGACGTCTATAGTATAGATGACGTCTATAGTATAGATGACGTCTATAGTATAGATGACGTCTATAGTATAGATGACGTCTATATAGATGACGTCTATATAGATGACGTCTATAGATGACGTCATCTATACTATAGACGTCATCTATACTATAGACGTCATCTATACTATACGTCGTCTATAGTATAGATGACGTCTATAGTATAGATGACGTCTATAGTATAGATGACGTCTATAGTATAGATGACGTCTATAGTATAGATGACGTCTATAGTATAGATGACGTCTATAGTATAGATGACGTCTATAGTATAGATGACGTCTATAGTATAGATGACGTCTATATAGATGACGTCTATAGATGACGTCTATAGATACTATCTATAGTATAGACGTCGTCTATATATAGATGACGTCTATAGTATAGATGACGTCTATAGTATAGATGACGTCTATAGTATAGATGACGTCTATAGTATAGATGACGTCTATAGTATAGATGACGTCTATAGTATAGATGACGTCTATAGTATAGATGACGTCTATAGTATAGATGACGTCTATAGTATAGATGACGTCTGTAGTATAGATGACGTCTATAGTATAGATGACGTCTATAGTATAGATGACGTCTATAGTATAGATGACGTCTATAGTATAGATGACGTCTATAGTATAGATGACGTCTATGGTATAGATGACGTCTATAGTATAGATGACGTCTATAGTATAGATGACGTCTATAGTATAGATGACGTCTATAGTATAGATGACGTCTATAGTATAGATGACGTCTATATAGATGACGTCTATAGATGACGTCATCTATACTATAGACGTCATCTATACTATAGACGTCATCTATACTATAGACGTCATCTATACTATAGATGTCATCTATACTATAGACATCTATCTATAGTATAGACGTCGTCTATACTAGTCTATAGTATAGATGACGTCTATAGTATAGATGACGTCTATATAGATGACATCTATAGATGACGTCTATAGATACTATCTATAGTATAGACGTCGTCTATAGTATAGATGACGTCTATAGTATAGATGACGTCTATAGTATAGATGACGTCTATAGTATAGATGACGTCTATAGTATAGATGACGTCTATAGTATAGATGACGTCTATAGTATAGATGACGTCTATAGTATAGATGACGTCTATAGTATAGATGACGTCTGTAGTATAGATGACGTCTATAGTATAGATGACGTCTATAGTATAGATGACGTCTGTAGTATAGATGACGTCTGTAGTATAGATGACGTCTATAGTATAGATGACGTCTATAGTATAGATGACGTCTATGGTATAGATGACGTCTATAGTATAGATGACGTCTATAGTATAGATGACGTCTATAGTATAGATGACGTCTATAGAATAGATGATGAATAGATTATAGATTATAGATGACATCTATAGTATAGATGACATCTATAGTATAGATGACATCTATAGTATAGATGACGTCTATAGTATAAATGACATCTATAGTATAGATGACGTCTATAGTATAGATGACATCTATAGTATAGATGACATCTATAGTATAGATGACGTCTATAGTATAGATGACGTCTATAGTATAGATGACGTCTTTAGTATAGATGACGTCTATAGTATAGATGACGTCTATTGTATAGATGACGTCTATAGTATAGATGACGTCTATAGTATAGATGACGTCTATAGTATAGATGACGTCTACAGTATAGATGACGTCTATAGTATAGATGACGTCTATAGTATAGATGACGTCTATAGTATGGATGACGTCTATAGTATGAATGACGTCTATAGTATAGATGACGTCTATAGTATAGATGACGTCTATAGTATAGATGACTTCTATAGTATAGATGACGTCTATAGTATAGATGACGTCTATAGTATAGATGACGTCTATAGTATGGATGACGTCTATAGTATGAATGACGTCTATAGTATAGATGACGTCTATAGTATAGATGACGTCTATAGTATAGATGACGTCTATGGTATAGATGACGTCTATAGTATAGATGACGTCTATAGTATAGATGACGTCTATAGTATAGATGACGTCTATAGTATAGATGACGTCTATAGTATAGATGACGTCTATAGTATAGATGACGTCTATAGAAAAGATGATGAATAGATTATAGATTATAGATGACATCTATAGTATAGATGACATCTATAGTATAGATGACATCTATAGTATAGATGACGTCTATAGTATAAATGACGTCTTTAGTATAGATGACGTCTATAGAATAGATGACGTCTATGGTATAGATGACGTCTATAGTATAGATGACGTCTATAGTATAGATGACGTCTATAGTATAGATGACGTCTATAGTATAGATGACGTCTATAGTATAGATGACGTCTATAGTATAGATGACGTCTATAGTATAGATGACGTCTATAGTATAGATGACGTATATAGTATAGATGACGTATATAGTATAGATGACGTATATAGTATAGATGACGTCTACAGTATAGATGACGTCTATAGTATAGATGACGTCTATAGTATAGATGACATCTATACTATAGACGTCATCTATACTATAGACGTCGTCTATAATATAGACGTCATCTATAATATAGACGTCATCTATACTATAGACGTCATCTATACTATAGATGTCATCTATACTATAGATGTCATCTATACTATAGATGTCATCTGTACTATAGATGTCATCTATACTATAGATGTCATCTGTACTATAGATGTCATCTATACTATAGATGTCATCTATACTATAGACGTCATCTATACTATAGACGTCATTTATACTATAGACGTCATCTATACTATAGACGTCATCTATACTTTAGACGTCATCTATACTATAGACGTCATCTATACCATAGACGTCATCTTTACTATAGACGTCATCTATACCATAGACGTCATCTTTACTATAGACGTCATCTATACTATAGACGTCATCTATACTATAGACGTCATCTATACTATAGACGTCATCTATACTATAGACGTCATCTATACTATAGACGTCATCTATACTTTAGACGTCATCTATACTATAGACGTCATCTATACTATAGACGTCATCTATACTATAGACGTCATCTATACTATAGACGTCATCTATACTATAGACGTCATCTATACTATAGACGTCATCTATACTATAGACGTCATCTATACTATAGACGTCATCTATACTATAGACGTCATCTATACTATAGACGTCATCTATACTATAGACGTCATCTATACTATAGACGTCATCTATACTATAGACGTCATCTATACTATAGACGTCATCTATACTATAGACGCCATCTATACTATAGACGTCATCTATACTATAGACGTCATCTATACTATAGACGTCGTCTATACTATAGACGTCATCTATACTATAGACGTCGTCTATACCATAGACGTCATCTATACTATAGACGTCATCTATACTATAGACGTCATCTATACTATAGACGTCATCTATACTATAGACGTCATCTTTACTGTAGACGTCATCTATACTATAGACGTCATCTATACTATAGACGTCATCTATACTAAAGACGTCATCTATACTATAGACGTCATCTATACTACAGATGTCATCTATACTATAGACGTCATCTATACTATAGACGTCATCTATACTATAGACGTCATCTTTACTATAGACGTCATCTATACTATAGACGTCATCTATACTATAGACGTCATCTATACTATAGACGTCATCTATACTATAGACGTCATCTATACTATAGACGTCATATATACTATAGACGTCATTATACTATAGACGTCATCTATACTATAGACGTCATCTATACTATAGACGTCATTATACTATAGACGTCATCTATACTATAGACGTCATCTATACTATAGACGTCATCTATACTATAGACGTCATTATACTATAGACGTCATCTATACTATAGACGTCATCTATACTATAGACGTCATCTATACTATAGATGTCATCTATGCTAGAGGCGTCATCTATACTATAGATGTCATCTATACTATAGACGTCATCTATACTATAGACGTCATCTATACTATAGACGTCGTCTATACTATAGACGTCATCTATACTATAGACGTCATCTATACTATAGACGCCATCTATACTATAGACGTCATCTATACTATAGACGCCATCTATACTATAGACGTCATCTATACTATAGACGTCATCTATACTATAGACGTCATCTATAGTATAGACGTCATCTATACTATAGACGTCATCTATACTATAGACGTCATCTATACTATAGATGTCATCTATACTATAGATGTCATCTATACTATAGATGTCATCTATAGTACTATATACATCTATACTATAGACGTCATCTATACTATAGACGTCATCTATACTATAGATGTCATCTATACTATAGATGTCATCTATACTATAGATGTCATCTATAGTATAGATGACATCTATAGTATAGATGTCATCTATACTATAGATGTCATCTATACTATAGATGTCATCTATACTATAGATGTCATCTATACTATAGATGTCATCTATACTATAGATGTCATCTATACTATAGACGTCACATAGTATAGTCATCTATACTATAGATGTCATCTATACTATAGATGTCATCTATACTATAGATGTCATCTATACTATAGATGTCATCTATACTATAGATGTCATCTATACTATAGATGTCATCTATACTATAGATGTCATCTATACTATAGATGTCATCTATACTATAGATGTCATCTATACTATAGACGTCATCTATACTATAGACGTCATCTATACTATAGACGTCATCTATACTATAGACGTCATCTATACTATAGACGTCATCTATACTATAGACGTCATCTATACTATAGACGTCATCTAAACTATAGACGTCATCTATACTATAGACGTCATCTATACAATAGACGTCATCTATACTATAGACGTCATCTATACTATAGACGTCATCTATACTATATACGTCATCTATACTATATACGCCTTCTATACTATATACGCCATCTATACTATAGACGTCATCTATACTATAGACGTCATCTATACTATAGACGTCATCTATAATATAGACGTCATCTATAATATAGACGTCATCTATACTATAGACGTCATCTATACTATAGACGTCATCTATACTATAGACGTCATCTATACTAAGGACGTCATCTAAACTATAGACGTCATCTAAACTATAGACGTCATCTATACTACAGATGTCATCTATACTACAGATGTCATCTATACTATAGACGTCATCTATACTATAGACGTCATCTATACTACAGATGTCATCTATACTATAGACGTCATCTATACTATAGATGTCATCAATACTATAGATGTCATCTATACTATAGATGTCATCTATACTATAGATGTCATCTATACTATAGACATCATCTATACTATAGACGTCATCTATACTATAGACATCATCTATACTATAGACGTCATCTATACTATAGATGTCATCTATACTATAGATGTCATCTATACTATAGATGTCATCTATACTATAGATGTCATCTATACTATAGATGTCATCTATACTATAGATGTCATCTATACTATAGACGTCATCTATACTATAGACGTCATCTATACTATAGACGTCATCTATACTATAGACGTCATCTATACTATAGACGTCATCTATACTATAGACGTCATCTATACTATAGACGTCATCTATACTATAGACGTCATCTATACTATAGACGTCATCTATACAATAGACGTCATCTATACAATAGACGTCATCTATACAATAGACGTCATCTATACTATAGACGTCATCTATACTATAGACGTCATCTATACTATATACGCCATCTATACTATAGACGTAATCTATACTATAGACGTCATCTATACTATAGACGTCATCTATACTATAGACGTCATCTATAATATAGACGTCATCTATACTATAGACGTCATCTTTACTATAGACGTCATCTATACTATAGACGTCATCTATACTATAGACGTCATCTATACTAAGGACGTCATCTAAACTATAGACGTCATCTAAACTATAGACGTCATCTATACTAAGGACGTCATCTAAACTATAGACGTCATCTAAACTATAGACGTCATCTAAACTATAGACGTCATCTATACTACAGATGTCATCTATACTATAGACGTCATCTATACTATATACGTCATCTATACTATAGACGTCATCTATACTATAGACGTCATCTATACTATAGACGTCATCTATACTATAGACGTCATCTATACTATAGACGTCATCTATACTATAGACGTCATCTATACTATAGACGTCATCTATACTATAGACGTCATCTATACTATAGACGTCATCTATACTATAGACGTCATCTATACTATAGACGTCATCTATACTATAGACGTCATCTATACTATAGACGTCATCTATACTACAGATGTCATCTATACTATAGACGTCATCTATACTATAGATGTCATCAATACTATAGATGTCATCTATACTATAGATGTCATCTATACTATAGATGTCATCTATACTATAGATGTCATCTATGCTTTAGACATAATCTATACTATAGACGTCATCTATACTATAGACATCATCTATACTATAGACGTCATCTATACTATAGACGTCATCTATACTATAGACGTCATCTATACTATAGACGTCATCTATACTATAGACGTCATCTATACTATAGACGTCATCTATACTATAGACGTCATCTAAACTATAGACGTCATCTATACTATAGATGTCATCTATACTATAGATGTCATCTATACTATAGACGTCATCTATACTATAGACATCATCTATACTATAGACGTCATCTATACTATAGACATCATCTATACTATAGACGTCATCTATACTATAGACGTCATCTATACTATAGACGTCATCTATACTATAGACGTCATCTATACTATAGACGTCATCTATACTATAGACGTCATCTATACTATAGACGTCATCTATACTATTACTATAGACGTCATCTATACTATAGACGTCATCTATACTATTACTATAGACGTCATCTATACTATAGACGTCATCTATACTATAGACGTCATCTATACTATAGACGTCATCTATACTATAGACGTCATCTATACTATAGACGTCATCTATACTATAGACGTCATCTATACTATAGACGAAATCTATTCTATAGACGTCATCTATATTATAGACGTCATCTATACTATAGACGTCATCTATACTATAGACGTCATCTATACTATAGACGTCATCTATACTATAGACGTCATCTATACTATAGACGTCATCTATACTATAGACGTCATCTATACTATAGACGTCATCTATACTATAGACGTCATCTATACTATAGACGTCATCTATACTATAGACGTCATCTATACTATAGACGTCATCTATACTATAGACGTCATCTATACTATAGACGTCATCTATACTATAGACGTCATCTATACTATAGACGTCATCTATACTATAGACGTCATCTATACTATAGACGTCATCTATACTATAGACGTCATCTATACTATAGACGTCATCTATACTATAGACGTCATCTATACTATAGACGTCATCTATACTATAGACGTCATCTATACTATAGACGTCATCTATACTATAGACGTCATCTATACTATAGACGTCATCTATACTATAGACGTCATCTATACTATAGACGTCATCTATACTAAAGACGTCATCTATACTATAGACGTCATCTATACTACAGATGTCATCTATACTATAGACGTCATCTATACTATAGATGTCATCTATACTTTAGACGTCATCTATACTATAGACGTCATCTTTTCTATAGACGTCATCTATACTATAGACGTCATCTATACTATAGACGTCATCTATACTATTAACGTCATCGACGTCATCTATACTATAGACGTCATCTATACTATTAACGTCATCTATTCTATAGACGTCATCTAAACTATAGACGTCATCTATACTATAGACGTCATCTATACTATAGACGTCATCTATACTATAGACGTCATCTATACTATAGACGTCATCTATACTATAGACGTCATCTATACTATAGACGTCATCTATACTATAGACGTCATCTATACTATAGACGTCATCTATACTAAAGACGTCATCTATACTATAGACGTCATCTATACTACAGATGTCATCTATACTATAGACGTCATCTATACTATAGATGTCATCTATACTTTAGACGTCATCTATACTATAGACGTCATCTTTTCTATAGACGTCATCTATACTATAGACGTCATCTATACTATAGACGTCATCTATACTATAGACGTCATCTATACTATAGACGTCATCTATACTATAGACGTCATCTATACTATAGAGGTCATCTATACTATAGACGTCATCTATACTATAGACGTCATCTATACTATAGACGTCATCTATGCTATAGACGTCATCTATACTATAGATGTCATCTATGCTAGAGGCGTCATCTATACTATAGATGTCATCTATACTATAGACGTCATCTATACTATAGACGTCATCTATACTATAGACGTCATCTATACTATAGACGTCATCTATACTATAGACGTCATCTATACTATAGACGTCATCTATACTATAGACGTCATCTATACTATAGACGTCATCTATACTATAGACGTCATCTATACTATAGACGTCATCTATACTATAGACGTCATCTATACTATAGACGTCATCTATACTATAGACGTCATCTATACTATAGACGTCATCTATACTATAGACGTCATCTATACTATAGACGTCATGTATACTATAGATGTCATCTATACTATAGATGTCATCTATACTATAGATGTCATCTATACTATAGATGTCATCTGTACTATAGATGTCATCTATACTATAGATGTCATCTATACTATAGACGTCATCTTTACTATAGACGTCATTTATACTATAGACGTCATCTATACTATAGACGTCATCTATACTATAGACGTCATCTATACTATAGACGTCATCTATACCATAGACGTCATCTTTACTATACACGTCATCTATACCATAGACGTCATCTTTACTATAGACGTCATCTAAACTATAGACGTCATCTATACTACAGATGTCATCTATACTACAGATGTCATCTATACTATAGACGTCATCTATACTATAGACGTCATCTATACTATAGACGTCATCTATACTATAGACGTCATCTATACTATAGACGTCATCTATACTATAGACGTCATCTATACTATAGACGTCATCTATACTATAGACGTCATCTATACTATAGACGTCATCTATACTATAGACGTCATCTATACTATAGACGTCATCTATACTATAGACGTCATCTATACTATAGACGTCATGTATACTATAGACGTCATCTATACTATAGACGTCATCTATACTATAGACGTCATCTATACTACAGATGTCATCTATACTATAGACGTCATCTATACTATAGATGTCATCAATACTATAGATGTCATCTATACTATAGATGTCATCTATACTATAGATGTCATCTATACTATAGATGTCATCTATGCTTTAGACATCATCTATACTATAGACGTCATCTATACTATAGACATCATCTATACTATAGACGTCATCTATACTATAGACGTCATCTATACTATAGACGTCATCTATACTATAGACGTCATCTATACTATAGACGTCATCTATACTATAGTCGTCATCTATACTATAGATGTCATCTATACTATAGATGTCATCTATACTATAGACGTCATCTATACTATAGACATCATCTATACTATAGACGTCATCTATACTATAGACATCATCTATACTATAGACGTCATCTATACTATAGACGTCATCTATACTATAGACGTCATCTATACTATAGACGTCATCTATACTATAGACGTCATCTATACTATTACTATAGACGTCATCTATACTATAGACGTCATCTATACTATAGACGTCATCTATACTATAGACGTCATCTATACTATAGACGTCATCTATACTATAGACGTCATCTATACTATAGACGTCATCTATACTATAGACGTCATCTATACTATAGACGAAATCTATTCTATAGACGTCATCTATATTATAGACGTCATCTATACTATAGACGTCATCTATACTATAGACGTCATCTATACTATAGACGTCATCTATACTATAGACGTCATCTATACTATAGACGTCATCTATACTATAGACGTCATCTATACTATAGACGTCATCTATACTATAGACGTCATCTATGCTATAGACGTCATCGACGTCATCTATACTATAGACGTCATCTATACTATTAACGTCATCTATTCTATAGACGTCATCTAAACTATAGACGTCATCTATACTATAGACGTCATCTATACTATAGACGTCATCTATACTATAGACGTCATCTATACTATAGACGTCATCTATACTATAGACGTCATCTATACTATAGACGTCATCTATACTATAGACGTCATCTATACTAAAGACGTCATCTATACTATAGACGTCATCTATACTACAGATGTCATCTATACTATAGACGTCATCTATACTATAGATGTCATCTATACTTTAGACGTCATCTATACTATAGACGTCATCTATACTATAGACGTCATCGACGTCATCTATACTATAGACGTCATCTATACTATTAACGTCATCTATTCTATAGACGTCATCTAAACTATAGACGTCATTTATACTATAGACGTCATCTATACTATAGACGTCATCTATACTATAGACGTCATCTATACTATAGACGTCATCTATACTATAGACGTCATCTATACTATAGACGTCATCTATACTATAGACGTCATCTATACTAAAGACGTCATCTATACTATAGACGTCATCTATACTACAGATGTCATCTATACTATAGACGTCATCTATACTATAGATGTCATCTATACTATAGACGTCATCTATACTATAGACGTCATCTATACTATAGACGTCATCTATACTATAGACGTCATCTATACTATAGACGTCATCTATACTGTAGACGTCATCTATGCTATAGACGTCATCTATACTATAGATGTCATCTATGCTAGAGGCGTCATCTATACTATAGATGTCATCTATACTATAGACGTCATCTATACTATAGACGTCATCTATACTATAGACGTCATCTATACTATAGACGTCATCTATACTATAGACGTCATCTATACTATAGACGTCATCTATACTATAGACGTCATCTATACTATAGACGTCATCTATACTATAGACGTCATCTATACTATAGACCTCATCTATACTATAGACGTCATCTATACTATTACTATAGACGTCATCTATGCTATAGACGTCATCTATACTATAGATGTCATCTATACTATAGACGTCATCTATACTATAGACGTCATCTATACTATAGAGGTCATCTATACTATAGACGTCATCTATACTATAGACGTCATCTATGCTATAGACGTCATCTATACTATAGATGTCATCTATGCTAGAGGCGTCATCTATACTATAGATGTCATCTATACTATAGACGTCATCTATACTATAGACGTCATCTATACTATAGACGTCATCTATACTATAGACGTCATCTATACTATAGACGTCATCTATACTATAGACGTCATCTATACTATAGACGTCATCTATACTATAGACGTCATCTATACCATAGACGTCATCTTTACTATAGACGTCATCTATACCATAGACGTCATCTTTACTATAGACGTCATCTAAACTATAGACGTCATCTATACTACAGATGTCATCTATACTACAGATGTCATCTATACTATAGACGTCATCTATACTATAGACGTCATCTATACTATAGACGTCATCTATACTATTGACGTCATCTATACTATAGACGTCATCTATACTATAGACGTCATCTATACTATAGACGTCATCTATACTTTAGACGTCATCTATACTATAGACGTCATCTATACTATAGACGTCATCTATACTATAGACGTCATCTATACTATAGAGGTCATCTATACTATAGACGTCATCTATACTATAGAGGTCATCTATACTATAGACGTCATCTATACTATAGACGTCATCTATACTATAGACGTCATCTATACTATAGACGTCATCTATACTATAGACGTCATCTATACTATAGACGTCATCTATACTATAGACGTCATCTATACTATAGACGTCATCTATACTATAGACGTCATCTATACTATAGACGTCATCTATACTATATACGTCATCTATACTGTATACGTCATCTATACTATATACGTCATCTATACTATATACGTCATCTATACTATAGACGTCATCTATACTATAGACGTCAACTATTCTATAGACGTCATCTATACTATAGACGTCATCTATACTATAGACGTCATCTATACTATAGACGTCATCTATACTATAAACGTCATCTATACTATAGACGTCATCTATACTATAGACGTCATCTATACTATAGACGTCATCTATACTATAGACGTCATCTATACTATAGACGTCATCTATACTATAGACGTCATCTATACTATAGACGTCATCTATACTATAGACGTCATCTATACTATAGACGTCATCTATACTATAGACGTCATCTATACTACAGATATCATCTATACTATAGATGTCATCTATACTATAGACGTCATCTATACTACAGATGTCATCTATACTATAGATGTCATCTGTACTATAGATGTCATCTATACTATAGACGTCATCTATACTATAGACGTCGTCTATACTATAGACGTCATCTATACTATAGACGTCGTCTATACTATAGACGTCATCTATACTATAGACGTCATCTATACTATAGACGTCATCTATACTATAGACGTCTTCTATACTATAGACGTCATCTATACCATAGACGTCATCTTTACTATAGACGTCATCTATACTATAGACGTCATCTATACTATAGACGTTATCTATACTATAGGCGTCATCTATACTATAGACGTCATCTATACTATACTATCTATACTATAGACGTCATCTATACTATAGACGTCATCTATACTATAGACGTCATCTATACTATAGACGTCATCTATACTATAGACGTCATCTATACTATAGACGTCATCTATACTATAGACGTCAAATATACTATAGACGTCATCTATACTATAGACGTCATCTATACTATAGACGTAATCTATACTATAGACGTCATCTATACTATAGACGTCATCTATACTATAGACGTCATCTATACTATAGACGTCATCTATACTATAGTCGTCATCTATACTATAGATGTCATCTATACTATAGATGTCATCTATACTATAGATGTCATCTATACTATAGATGTCATCTATGCTTTAGACATCATCTATACTATAGACGTCATCTATACTACAGACATCATCTATACTATAGACGTCATCTATACTAAAGACGTCATCTATACTATAGACGTCATCTATACTATAGACGTCATCTATACTATAGACGTCATCTATACTATAGACGTCATCTATACTGTAGACGTCATCTATACTATAGACGCGATCTATACTATAGACGCCATCTATACTATAGACGCCATCTATACTATAGACGCCATCTATACTATAGACGCCATCTATACTATAGACGCCATCTATACTATAGACGTCATCTATACTATAGACGTCATCTATACTATAGACGTCATCTATACTATAGACGTCATCTTAACTATAGACGTCATCTATAATATAGACATCATCTATACTATAGACATCATCTATACTATAGACGTCATCTATACTATAGACGTCATCTATACTATAGACGTCATCTATACTATAGACTTCATCTATACTATAGACGTCATCTATACTATAGACTTCATCTATACTATAGACGTCATCTATACTATAGACGTCATCTATACTATAGACGTCATCTATACTATAGACGTCATCTATACTATAGACGTCATCTATACTATAGACGTCATCTATACTATAGACGTCATCTATACTATAGACGTCATCTATACTATAGACGTCATCTATACTATAGACGTCATCTATACTATAGACGTCATCTATACTATAGACGTCATCTATACTATAGACGTCATCTATACTATAGACGTCATCTATACTATAGACGTCATCTATACTATAGACGTCATCTATACTATAGACGTCATCTATACTATAGACGTCATCTATACTATAGACGTCATCTATACTATAGACGTCATCTATACTATAGACGTCATCTATACTATAGACGTCATCTATACTATAGACGTCATCTATACTATAGACGTCATCTATACTATAGACGTCATCTATACTATAGACGTCATCTATACTATAGACGTCATCTATACTATAGACGTCATCTATACTATAGACGTCATCTATACTATAGACGACATCTTTACTATAGACGTCATCTATACTATAGACGACATCTTTACTATAGACGTCATCTATACTATAGACGTCATCTATACTATAGACGTCATCTATACTATAGACGTCATCTATACTACAGATGTCATCTATACTACAGATGTCATCTATACTATAGACGTCATCTATACTATAGACGTCATCTATACTATAGACGTCATCTATACTATAGACGTCATCTATACTATAGACGTCATCTATACTATAGACGTCATCTATACTATAGACGTCATCTATACTATATACGTCATCTATACTGTATACGTCATCTATACTATATACGTCATCTATACTATATACGTCATCTATACTATAGACGTCATCTATTCTATAGACGTCATCTATACTATAGACGTCATCTATACTATAGACGTCATCTATACTATAGACGTCATCTATACTATAGACGTCATCTATACTATAGACGTCATCTATACTATAGACGTCATCTATACTATAAACGTCATCTATACTATAGACGTCATCTATACTATAGACGTCATCTATAATATAGACGTCATCTATACTATAGACGTCATCTATACTATAGACGTCATCTATACTATAGACGTCATCTATACTATAGACGTCATCTATACTATAGACGTCATCTATACTATAGACGTCCTCTATACTATAGACGACATCTATACTATAGACGTCATCTATACTATAGACGTCATCTATACTAAAGACGTCATCTAAACTATAGACGTCATCTATACTATAGACGTCATCTATACTATAGACGTCATCTATACTACAGATATCATCTATACTATAGATGTCATCTATACTATAGACGTCATCTATACTACAGATGTCATCTATACTATAGATGTCATCTGTACTATAGATGTCATCTATACTATAGACGTCATCTATACTATAGACGTCGTCTATACTATAGACGTCATCTATACTATAGACGTCGTCTATACTATAGACGTCATCTATACTATAGACGTCATCTATACTATAGACGTCATCTATACTATAGACGTCATCTATACTATAGACGTCATCTATACCATAGACGTCATCTTTACTATAGACGTCATCTATACTATAGACGTCATCTATACTATAGACGTTATCTATACTATAGGCGTCATCTATACTATAGACGTCATCTATACTATACTATCTATACTATAGACGTCATCTATACTATAGACGTCATCTATACTATAGACGTCATCTATACTATAGACGTCATCTATACTATAGACGTCATCTATACTATAGACGTCATCTATACTATAGACGTCAAATATACTATAGACGTCATCTATACTATAGACGTCATCTATACTATAGACGTAATCTATACTATAGACGTCATCTATACTATAGACGTCATCTATACTATAGACGTCATCTATACTATAGACGTCATCTATACTATAGTCGTCATCTATACTATAGATGTCATCTATACTATAGATGTCATCTATACTATAGATGTCATCTATACTATAGATGTCATCTATACTATAGATGTCATCTATGCTTTAGACATCATCTATACTATAGACGTCATCTATACTACAGACATCATCTATACTATAGACGTCATCTATACTAAAGACGTCATCTATACTATAGACGTCATCTATACTATAGACGTCATCTATACTGTAGACGTCATCTATACTATAGACGCGATCTATACTATAGACGCCATCTATACTATAGACGCCATCTATACTATAGACGCCATCTATACTATAGACGCCATCTATACTATAGACGCCATCTATACTATAGACGCCATCTATACTATAGACGCCATCTATACTATAGACGTCATCTATACTATAGACGTCATCTATACTATAGACGTCATCTATACTATAGACGTCATCTATACTATAGACGTCATCTAAACTATAGACGTCATCTATACTATAGACGTCATCTATACTATAGACGTCATCTATACTATAGACGTCATCTATACTATAGACGTCATCTATACTATAGACGTCATCTATACTATAGACGTCATCTATACTATAGACGTCATCTATACTATAGACGTCATCTATACTATAGACGTCATCTATACTATAGACGTCATCTATACTATAGACGTCATCTACACTATAGACGTCATCTATACTATAGACGTCATCTATACTATAGACGTCATCTATACTATAGACGTCATCTATACTATAGACGTCATCTATACTATAGACGTCATCTATACTATAGACGTCATCTATACTATAGACGTCATCTACACTATAGACGTCATCTATACTATAGACGTCATCTATACTATAGACGTCATCTATACTATAGACGTCATCTATACTATAGACGTCATCTATACTATAGACGTCATCTATACTATAGACGTCATCTATACTATAGACGTCATCTATACTATAGACGTCATCTATACTATAGACGACAACTTTACTATAGACGTCATCTATACTATAGACGACATCTTTACTATAGACGTCATCTATACTATAGACGTCATCTATACTATAGACGTCATCTATACTATAGATGTCATCTATGCTAGAGGCGTCATCTATACTATAGATGTCATCTATACTATAGACGTCATCTATACTATAGACGCCATCTATACTATAGACGTCAACTATACTATAGACGTCATCTATACTATAGACGTCATCTATACTATAGACGTCATCTATACTATAGACGTCATCTATACTACAGATGTCATCTATACTTTAGACGTCATCTATACTATAGACGTCATCTATACTATAGACGTCATCTATACTATAGACGTCATCTATACTATAGATGTCATCTATACTATAGATGTCATCTATACTATAGATGTCATCTATACTATAGATGTCATCTATACTATAGATGTCATCTATACTATAGATGTCATCTATACTATAGATGTCATCTATACTATAGATATATTCGCCCTAAGTTGGAATATAATTCCCATGTCTGGGCTGGTGCTCCAAAAACAGCACTGCTCTTGCTAGATAGGATAAAAAACGCGCGTTAAGACTTGTTGGAGACAAAAACATTGCGAAGTCTTTTGACTCGTTGGAACATCGACGTAATGTATCTTGTCTTTCACTGTTTTATCGCTTTTTTCACAAACAATGTTCCATCGAAATAGCCAATTGCATTCCGCCCCTAAAGACGTTCCACCGTAATACTCGCCAAAGATCGAATGCACATCAGATTACCCTCGAGCCCACCTTCGGACGCACAGTAAAGTTTAGAGGTTCTTTCATAAGCCGTACAACGCGAATGTGGAATGTTCTCCCACGGTCAATCTTTCCTGCGCAATACAACTTGCAACTGTTCAAAACAAGAGTGCATCGGTACCTCTCCTCCTTTTCCTCTTCTTCTAATCTTTTCCGCTCGTGAGATGTGTAACATTAAAAAGGGTATCCAATCCCTTATATTCGCGAGTGCATTATAAAAAAAAAAAAAAAAAAATAGATGTCATCTATACTATAGACGTCATCTATACTATAGACGTCATCTATACTATAGACGTCATCTATACTATAGACGTCATCTATACTATAGACGTCATCTATACTATATACGTCATCTATACTATATACGTCATCTTTACTATATACGTCATCTATACTATATACGTCATCTATAATATAGACGTCATCTATAATATAGACGTCATCTATAATATAGACGTCATCTATACTATAGACGTCATCTATACTATTGACGTCATCTATACTATAGACGTCATCTATACTATAGACGTCATCTATACTATAGACGTCATCTATACTTTAGACGTCATCTATACTATAGACGTCATCTATACTATAGACGTCATCTATACTATAGACGTCATCTATACTATAGAGGTCATCTATACTATAGACGTCATCTATACTATAGAGGTCATCTATACTATAGACGTCATCTATACTATAGAAGTCATCTATACTATAGACGTCATCTATACTATAGACGTCATCTATACTATAGACGTCATCTATACTATAGACGTCATCTATACTATAGACGTCATCTATACTATAGACGTCATCTATACTATAGACGTCATCTATACTATAGACGTCATCTATACTATATACGTCATCTATACTGTATACGTCATCTATACTATATACGTCATCTATACTATATACGTCATCTATACTATAGACGTCATCTATACTATAGACGTCAACTATTCTATAGACGTCATCTATACTATAGACGTCATCTATACTATAGACGTCATCTATACTATAGACGTCATCTATACTATAAACGTCATCTATACTATAGACGTCATCTATACTATAGACGTCATCTATACTATAGACGTCATCTATACTATAGACGTCATCTATACTATAGACGTCATCTATACTATAGACGTCATCTATACTATAGACGTCATCTATACTATAGACGTCATCTATACTATAGACGTCATCTATACTATAGACGACATCTATACTATAGACGTCATCTATACTATAGACGTCATCTATACTAAAGACGTCATCTAAACTATAGACGTCATCTATACTATAGACGTCATCTATACTATAGACGTCATCTATACTACAGATATCATCTATACTATAGATGTCATCTATACTATAGACGTCATCTATACTACAGATGTCATCTATACTATAGATGTCATCTGTACTATAGATGTCATCTATACTATAGACGTCATCTATACTATAGACGTCGTCTATACTATAGACGTCATCTATACTATAGACGTCGTCTATACTATAGACGTCATCTATACTATAGACGTCATCTATACTATAGACGTCATCTATACTATAGACGTCTTCTATACTATAGACGTCATCTATACCATAGACGTCATCTTTACTATAGACGTCATCTATACTATAGACGTCATCTATACTATAGACGTTATCTATACTATAGGCGTCATCTATACTATAGACGTCATCTATACTATACTATCTATACTATAGACGTCATCTATACTATAGACGTCATCTATACTATAGACGTCATCTATACTATAGACGTCATCTATACTATAGACGTCATCTATACTATAGACGTCAAATATACTATAGACGTCATCTATACTATAGACGTCATCTATACTATAGACGTAATCTATACTATAGACGTCATCTATACTATAGACGTCATCTATACTATAGACGTCATCTATACTATAGACGTCATCTATACTATAGTCGTCATCTATACTATAGATGTCATCTATACTATAGATGTCATCTATACTATAGATGTCATCTATACTATAGATGTCATCTATACTATAGATGTCATCTATGCTTTAGACATCATCTATACTATAGACGTCATCTATACTACAGACATCATCTATACTATAGACGTCATCTATACTAAAGACGTCATCTATACTATAGACGTCATCTATACTATAGACGTCATCTATACTATAGACGTCATCTATACTATAGACGTCATCTATACTATAGACGTCATCTATACTATAGACGTCATCTATACTATAGACGTCATCTATACTATAGACGTCATCTATACTATAGACGTCATCTATACTATAGACGTCATCTATACTATAGACGTCATCTATACTATAGACGTCATCTATACTATAGACGTCATCTATACTATAGACGTCATCTATACTATAGACGTCATCTATACTATAGACGTCATCTATACTATAGACGTCATCTATACTATAGACGTCATCTATACTATAGACGTCATCTATACTATAGACGTCATCTATACTATAGACGTCATCTATACTATAGACGTCATCTATACTATAGACGTCATCTATACTATAGACGTCATCTATACTATAGACGTCATCTATACTATAGACGACATCTTTACTATAGACGTCATCTATACTATAGACGACATCTTTACTATAGACGTCATCTATACTATAGACGTCATCTATACTATAGACGTCATCTATACTATAGACGTCATCTATACTACAGATGTCATCTATACTACAGATGTCATCTATACTATAGACGTCATCTATACTATAGACGTCATCTATACTATAGACGTCATCTATACTATAGACGTCATCTATACTATAGACGTCATCTATACTATAGACGTCATCTATACTATAGACGTCATCTATACTATAGACGTCATCTATACTATAGACGTCATCTATACTATATACGTCATCTATACTGTATACGTCATCTATACTATATACGTCATCTATACTATAGACGTCATCTATTCTATAGACGTCATCTATACTATAGACGTCATCTATACTATAGACGTCATCTATACTATAGACGTCATCTATACTATAGACGTCATCTATACTATAGACGTCATCTATACTATAAACGTCATCTATACTATAGACGTCATCTATACTATAGACGTCATCTATAATATAGACGTCATCTATACTATAGACGTCATCTATACTATAGACGTCATCTATACTATAGACGTCATCTATACTATAGACGTCATCTATACTATAGACGTCATCTATACTATAGACGTCATCTATACTATAGACGTCATCTATACTATAGACGACATCTATACTATAGACGTCATCTATACTATAGACGTCATCTATACTAAAGACGTCATCTAAACTATAGACGTCATCTATACTATAGACGTCATCTATACTATAGACGTCATCTATACTACAGATATCATCTATACTATAGATGTCATCTATACTATAGACGTCATCTATACTACAGATGTCATCTATACTATAGATGTCATCTGTACTATAGATGTCATCTATACTATAGACGTCATCTATACTATAGACGTCGTCTATACTATAGACGTCATCTATACTATAGACGTCGTCTATACTATAGACGTCATCTATACTATAGACGTCATCTATACTATAGACGTCATCTATACTATAGACGTCATCTATACTATAGACGTCATCTATACCATAGACGTCATCTTTACTATAGACGTCATCTATACTATAGACGTCATCTATACTATAGACGTTATCTATACTATAGGCGTCATCTATACTATAGACGTCATCTATACTATACTATCTATACTATAGACGTCATCTATACTATAGACGTCATCTATACTATAGACGTCATCTATACTATAGACGTCATCTATACTATAGACGTCATCTATACTATAGACGTCATCTATACTATAGACGTCATCTATACTATAGACGTCAAATATACTATAGACGTCATCTATACTATAGACGTCATCTATACTATAGACGTAATCTATACTATAGACGTCATCTATACTATAGACGTCATCTATACTATAGACGTCATCTATACTATAGACGTCATCTATACTATAGTCGTCATCTATACTATAGATGTCATCTATACTATAGATGTCATCTATACTATAGATGTCATCTATACTATAGATGTCATCTATGCTTTAGACATCATCTATACTATAGACGTCATCTATACTATAGACGTCATCTATACTATAGACGTCATCTATACTATAGACGTCATCTATACTATAGACGTCATCTATACTATAGACGTCATCTATACTGTAGACGTCATCTATACTATAGACGCGATCTATACTATAGACGCCATCTATACTATAGACGCCATCTATACTATAGACGCCATCTATACTATAGACGCCATCTATACTATAGACGCCATCTATACTATAGACGCCATCTATACTATAGACGCCATCTATACTATAGACGTCATCTATACTATAGACGTCATCTATACTATAGACGTCATCTATACTATAGACGTCATCTATACTATAGACGTCATCTAAACTATAGACGTCATCTATAATATAGACATCATCTATACTATAGACATCATCTATACTATAGACGTCATCTATACTATAGACGTCATCTATACTATAGACGTCATCTATACTATAGACGTCATCTATACTATAGACGTCATCTATACTATAGACGTCATCTATACTATAGACGTCATCTATACTATAGACGTCATCTACACTATAGACGTCATCTATACTATAGACGTCATCTATACTATAGACGTCATCTATACTATAGACGTCATCTATACTATAGACGTCATCTATACTATAGACGTCATCTATACTATAGACGTCATCTATACTATAGACGTCATCTATACTATAGACGTCATCTATACTATAGACGTCATCTATACTATAGACGTCATCTATACTATAGACGTCATCTATACTATAGACGACATCTTTACTATAGACGTCATCTATACTATAGACGACATCTTTACTATAGACGTCATCTATACTATAGACGTCATCTATACTATAGACGTCATCTATACTATAGACGTCATCTATACTATAGATGTCATCTATGCTAGAGGCGTCATCTATACTATAGATGTCATCTATACTATAGACGTCATCTATACTATAGACGCCATCTATACTATAGACGTCAACTATACTATAGACGTCATCTATACTATAGACGTCATCTATACTATAGACGTCATCTATACTATAGACGTCATCTATACTACAGATGTCATCTATACTTTAGACGTCATCTATACTATAGACGTCATCTATACTATAGACGTCATCTATACTATAGACGTCATCTATACTATAGATGTCATCTATACTATAGATGTCATCTATACTATAGATGTCATCTATACTATAGATGTCATCTATACTATAGATGTCATCTATACTATAGATGTCATCTATACTATAGATGTCATCTATACTATAGATGTCATCTATACTATAGATATATTCGCCCTAAGTTGGAATATAATTCCCATGTCTGGGCTGGTGCTCCAAAAACAGCACTGCTCTTGCTAGATAGGATAAAAAACGCGCGTTAAGACTTGTTGGAGACAAAAACATTGCGAAGTCTTTTGACTCATTGGAACATCGACGTAATGTATCTTGTCTTTCACTGTTTTATCGCTTTTTTCACAAACAATGTTCCATCGAAATAGCCAATTGCATTCCGCCCCTAAAGACGTTCCACCGTAATACTCGCCAAAGATCGAATGCACATCAGATTACCCTCGAGCCCACCTTCGGACGCACAGTAAAGTTTAGAGGTTCTTTCATAAGCCGTACAACGCGAATGTGGAATGTTCTCCCACGGTCAATCTTTCCTGCGCAATACAACTTGCAACTGTTCAAAACAAGAGTGCATCGGTACCTCTCCTCCTTTTCCTCTTCTTCTAATCTTTTCCGCTCGTGAGATGTGTAACATTAAAAAGGGTATCCAATCCCTTATATTCGCGAGTGCATTATAAAAAAAAAAAAAAAAAAATAGATGTCATCTATACTATAGACGTCATCTATACTATAGACGTCATCTATACTATAGACGTCATCTATACTATAGACGTCATCTATACTATAGACGTCATCTATACTATAGACGTCATCTATACTATAGACGTCATCTATACTATATACGTCATCTATACTATATACGTCATCTTTACTATATACGTCATCTATACTATATACGTCATCTATAATATAGACGTCATCTATAATATAGACGTCATCTATAATATAGACGTCATCTATACTGTAGACGTCATTTATACTATAGACGTCATCTATACTATAGACGTCATCTATACTGTAGACGTCATTTATACTATAGACGTCATCTATACTATAGATGTCACCTATACTATAGATGTCATCTATACTATAGATGTCACCTATACTATAGATGTCACCTATACTATAGATGTCATCTATACTATAGATGTCATCTATACTATAGATGTCATCTATACTATAGACGTCATCTATACTAAAGACGTCATCTAAACTATAGACGTCATCTAAACTATAGACGTCATCTATAATACAGACGTCATCTATACTACAGATGTCATCTATACTATAGACGTCATCTATACTATAGATGTCATCTATACTACAGATATCATCTATACTATAGATGTCATCTATACTATAGACGTCATCTATACTACAGATGTCATCTATACTATAGATGTCATCTGTACTATAGATGTCATCTATACTATAGACGTCATCTATACTATAGACGTCGCCTATACTATAGACGTCATCTATACTATAGACGTCGTCTATACTATAGACGTCATCTATACTATAGACGTCATCTATACTATAGACGTCATCTATACTTTAGACGTCATCTATACTATAGACGTCATCTATACCATAGACGTCATCTTTACTATAGACGTCATCTATACTATAGACGTCATCTATACTATAGACGTTATCTATACTATAGGCGTCATCTATACTATAGACGTCATCTATACTATACTATCTATACTATAGACGTCATCTATACTATAGACGTCATCTATACTATAGACGTCATCTATACTATAGACGTCATCTATACTATAGACGTCATCTATACTATAGACGTCATCTATACTATAGACGTCATCTATACTATAGACGTCAAATATACTATAGACGTCATCTATACTATAGACGTCATCTATACTATAGACGTAATCTATACTATAGACGTCATCTATACTATAGACGTCATCTATACTATAGACGTCATCTATACTATAGACGTCATCTATACTATAGTCGTCATCTATACTATAGATGTCATCTATACTATAGATGTCATCTATACTATAGATGTCATCTATACTATAGATGTCATCTATACTATAGATGTCATCTATATTATAGATGTCATCTATGCTTTAGACATCATCTATACTATAGACGTCATCTATACTACAGACATCATCTATACTATAGACGTCATCTATACTAAAGACGTCATCTATACTATAGACGTCATCTATACTATAGACGTCATCTATACTATAGACGTCATCTATACTATAGACGTCATCTATACTATAGACGTCATCTATACTGTAGACGTCATCTATACTATAGACGCGATTTATACTATAGACGCCATCTATACTATAGACGCCATCTATACTATAGACGCCATCTATACTATAGACGTTATCTATACTATAGACGTCATCTATACTATAGACGTCATCTATACTATAGACGTCATCTATACTATAGACGTCATCTAAACTATAGACGTCGTCTATACTATATACGTCATCTATACTATATACGTCATCTTTACTATATACGTCATCTATACTATATACGTCATCTATAATATAGACGTCATCTATAATATAGACGTCATCTATAATATAGACGTCATCTATACTGTAGACGTCATTTATACTATAGACGTCATCTATACTATAGACGTCATCTATACTGTAGACGTCATTTATACTATAGACGTCATCTATACTATAGATGTCACCTATACTATAGACATCATCTATACTATAGACATCATCTATACTATAGGCGTCATCTATACTATAGACGTCATCTATACTATAGACGTCATCTATACTATAGACTTCATCTATACTATAGACGTCATCTATACTATAGACTTCATCTATACTATAGACGTCATCTATACTATAGACGTCATCTATACTATAGACGTCATCTATACTATAGACGTCATCTATACTATAGACGTCATCTATACTATAGACGTCATCTATACTATAGACGTCATCTATACTATAGACGTCATCTATACTATAGACGTCATCTATACTATAGACGTCATCTATACTATAGACGTCATCTATACTATAGACGTCATCTATACTATAGACGTCATCTATACTATAGACGTCATCTATACTATAGACGTCATCTATACTATAGACGTCATCTATACTATAGACGTCATCTATACTATAGACGTCATCTATACTATAGACGTCATCTATACTATAGACGTCATCTATACTATAGACGACATCTTTACTATAGACGTCATCTATACTATAGACGTCATCTATACTATAGACGTCATCTATACTATAGACGTCATCTATACTATAGATGTCATCTATGCTAGAGGCGTCATCTATACTATAGATGTCATCTATACTATAGACGTCATCTATACTATAGACGCCATCTATACTATAGACGTCAACTATACTATAGACGTCATCTATACTATAGACGTCATCTATACTATAGACGTCATCTATACTATAGACGTCATCTATACTACAGATGTCATCTATACTTTAGACGTCATCTATACTATAGACGTCATCTATACTATAGACGTCATCTATACTATAGACGTCATCTATACTATAGATGTCATCTATACTATAGATGTCATCTATACTATATATATATTCGCCCTAAGTTGGAATATAATTCCCATGTCTGGGCTGGTGCTCCAAAAACAGCACTGCTCTTGCTAGATAGGATAAAAAACGCGCGTTAAGACTTGTTGGAGACAAAAACATTGCGAAGTCTTTTGACTCATTGGAACATCGACGTAATGTATCTTGTCTTTCACTGTTTTATCGCTTTTTTCACAAACAATGTTCCATCGAAATAGCCAATTGCATTCCGCCCCTAAAGACGTTCCACCGTAATACTCGCCAAAGATCGAATGCACATCAGATTACCCTCGAGCCCACCTTCGGACGCACAGTAAAGTTTAGAGGTTCTTTCATAAGCCGTACAACGCGAATGTGGAATGTTCTCCCACGGTCAATCTTTCCTGCGCAATACAACTTGCAACTGTTCAAAACAAGAGTGCATCGGTACCTCTCCTCCTTTTCCTCTTCTTCTAATCCTTTCCGCTCGTGAGATGTGTAACATTAAAAAGGGTATCCAATCCCTTATATTCGCGAGTGCATTATAAAAAAAAAAAAAAAAAAAAATAGATGTCATCTATACTATAGACGTCATCTATACTATAGACGTCATCTATACTATAGACGTCATCTATACTATAGACGTCATCTATACTATAGACGTCATCTATACTATATACGTCATCTATACTATATACGTCATCTTTACTATATACGTCATCTATACTATATACGTCATCTATAATATAGACGTCATCTATAATATAGACGTCATCTATAATATAGACGTCATCTATACTGTAGACGTCATTTATACTATAGACGTCATCTATACTATAGACGTCATCTATACTGTAGACGTCATTTATACTATAGACGTCATCTATACTATAGATGTCACCTATACTATAGATGTCACCTATACTATAGATGTCATCTATACTATAGATGTCATCTATACTATAGACGTCATCTATACTAAAGACGTCATCTAAACTATAGACGTCATCTAAACTATAGACGTCATCTATACTACAGACGTCATCTATACTACAGATGTCATCTATACTATAGACGTCATCTATACTATAGATGTCATCTATACTATAGACGTCATTTATACTATAGACGTCATCTATACTATAGACGTCATCTATACTATAGACGTCATCTATACTATAGACGTCATCTATACTATAGACGTCATCTATACTATAGACGTCATCTATACTATAGACGTCATCTATACTATAGACGTCATCTATACTATAGACGTCATCTATACTATAGACGTCATCTATACTATAGACGTCATCTATACTATAGACGTCATCTATACTATAGACGTCATCTATACTACAGATGTCATCTATACTATAGACGTCATCTATACTATAGATGTCATCATCTATACTATAGACATCATCTATACTATAGATGTGATCTATACTATAGATGTCATCTATACTATAGATGTCATCTATACTATAGATGTCATCTATGCTAGAGGCGTCATCTATACTATAGACGTCATCTATACTATAGACGTCATCTATACTATAGACGTCATCTATACTATAGACGTCATCTATACTATAGACGTCATCTATACTATAGACGTCATCTATACTATAGACGTCATCTATACTATAGACGTCATCTTTATTATAGACGTCATCTATACTATAAACATTATCTATACTATAGACGTCATCTATACTATAGATGTCATCTTTACTATAGACGTCATCTATACTATAAACGTTATCTATACTATAGACGTCATCTATACTATAGACGTCATCTTTACTATAGACGTCATCTATACTATAGATGTCATCTATGCTATAGACATCATCTATACTATAGACGTCATCTATACTATAGACGTCATCTATACTATAGACGTCATCTATACTATAGATGTCATCTATACTATAGACATCTATCTATAGTATAGACGTCGTCTATACTATAGATGTCATCTATACTATAGACATCTATCTATAGTATAGACGTCGTCTATAGTATAGATGACGTCTATAGTATAGATGACGTCTATAGTATAGATGACGTCTATAGTATAGATGACGTCTATAGTATAGATGACGTCTATAGTATAGATGACGTCTATAGTATAGATGACGTCTATAGTATAGATGACGTCTATAGTATAGATGACGTCTATAGTATAGATGACGTCTGTAGTATAGATGACGTCTATAGTATAGATGACGTCTATAGTATAGATGACGTCTATAGTATAGATGACGTCTATAGTATAGATGACGTCTATGGTATAGATGACGTCTATAGTATAGATGACGTCTATAGTATAGATGACGTCTATAGTATAGATGACGTCTATAGTATAGATGACGTCTATAGTATAGATGACGTCTATAGTATAGATGACGTCTATAGTATAGATGACGTCTATAGTATAGATGACGTCTATATAGATGACGTCTATAGATGACGTCTATAGATACTATCTATAGTATAGACGTCGTCTATATATAGATGACGTCTATAGTATAGATGACGTCTATAGTATAGATGACGTCTATAGTATAGATGACGTCTATAGTATAGATGACGTCTATAGTATAGATGACGTCTATAGTATAGATGACGTCTATAGTATAGATGACGTCTATAGTATAGATGACGTCTATAGTATAGATGACGTCTGTAGTATAGATGACGTCTATAGTATAGATGACGTCTATAGTATAGATGACGTCTATAGTATAGATGACGTCTATAGTATAGATGACGTCTATAGTATAGATGACGTCTATGGTATAGATGACGTCTATAGTATAGATGACGTCTATAGTATAGATGACGTCTATAGTATAGATGACGTCTATAGTATAGATGACGTCTATAGTATAGATGACGTCTATATAGATGACGTCTATAGATGACGTCATCTATACTATAGACGTCATCTATACTATAGACGTCATCTATACTATAGACGTCATCTATACTATAGATGTCATCTATACTATAGACATCTATCTATAGTATAGACGTCGTCTATACTAGTCTATAGTATAGATGACGTCTATAGTATAGATGACGTCTATATAGATGACGTCTATAGATGACGTCTATAGATACTATCTATAGTATAGACGTCGTCTATAGTATAGATGACGTCTATAGTATAGATGACGTCTATAGTATAGATGACGTCTATAGTATAGATGACGTCTATAGTATAGATGACGTCTATAGTATAGATGACGTCTATAGTATAGATGACGTCTATAGTATAGATGACGTCTATAGTATAGATGACGTCTATAGTATAGATGACGTCTGTAGTATAGATGACGTCTATAGTATAGATGACGTCTATAGTATAGATGACGTCTGTAGTATAGATGACGTCTATAGTATAGATGACGTCTATAGTATAGATGACGTCTATGGTATAGATGACGTCTATAGTATAGATGACGTCTATAGTATAGATGACGTCTATAGTATAGATGACGTCTATAGTATAGATGACGTCTATAGTATAGATGACGTCTATAGAATAGATGATGAATAGATTATAGATTATAGATGACATCTATAGTATAGATGACATCTATAGTATAGATGACATCTATAGTATAGATGACGTCTATAGTATAAATGACATCTATAGTATAGATGACGTCTATAGTATAGATGACATCTATAGTATAGATGACATCTATAGTATAGATGACGTCTATAGTATAGATGACGTCTTTAGTATAGATGACGTCTTTAGTATAGATGACGTCTATAGTATAGATGACGTCTATTGTATAGATGACGTCTATAGTATAGATGACGTCTATAGTATAGATGACGTCTATAGTATAGATGACGTCTACAGTATAGATGACGTCTATAGTATAGATGACGTCTATAGTATAGATGACGTCTATAGTATGGATGACGTCTATAGTATGAATGACGTCTATAGTATAGATGACGTCTATAGTATAGATGACGTCTATAGTATAGATGACTTCTATAGTATAGATGACGTCTATAGTATAGATGACGTCTATAGTATAGATGACGTCTATAGTATGGATGACGTCTATAGTATGAATGACGTCTATAGTATAGATGACGTCTATAGTATAGATGACGTCTATAGTATAGATGACGTCTATGGTATAGATGACGTCTATAGTATAGATGACGTCTATAGTATAGATGACGTCTATAGTATAGATGACGTCTATAGTATAGATGACGTCTATAGTATAGATGACGTCTATAGTATAGATGACGTCTATAGTATAGATGACGTCTATAGAAAAGATGATGAATAGATTATAGATTATAGATGACATCTATAGTATAGATGACATCTATAGTATAGATGACATCTATAGTATAGATGACGTCTATAGTATAAATGACGTCTTTAGTATAGATGACGTCTATAGAATAGATGACGTCTATGGTATAGATGACGTCTATAGTATAGATGACGTCTATAGTATAGATGACGTCTATAGTATAGATGACGTCTATAGTATAGATGACGTCTATAGTATAGATGACGTCTATAGTATAGATGACGTCTATAGTATAGATGACGTCTATAGTATAGATGACGTCTATAGTATAGATGACGTATATAGTATAGATGACGTATATAGTATAGATGACGTCTACAGTATAGATGACGTCTATAGTATAGATGACGTCTATAGTATAGATGACGTCTTTAGTATAGATGCTGTCTATAGTATAGATGACGTCTTTAGTATAGATGACGTCTATTGTATAGATGACGTCTATAGTATAGATAACGTCTATAGTATAGATGACGTCTATAGCATAGATGACGTATATACTATAGATGACATCTATAGTATAGATGACGCCTATGGTAAATATAACGCCTATAGTATAGATGTCGTCTATAGTATAGATGACGTCTAAAGTGTAGGTGACATCTATAGTGCAGATGACGTCTATAGTATAGATGACTTCTATAGTATAGATGACTTCTATAGTATAGATGACGTCTATAGTATAGATGACGTCTATAGTATAGATGACGTCTTTAGTATAGATGACGTCTATAGTCTATAGTATAGATGACGTCTATAGTTTAGATGACGTCTATAGTACAGATGACGTCTATAGTATAGATGACGTCTATAGTATAGATGACGTCTATGGTATAGATGACGTCTATAGTATAGATGACGTCTATAGTATAGATGACGTCTATAGTATAGATGATGTCTATAGTATAGATGACGTCTATAGTATAGATGACGTCTATAGTATAGATGACGTATAGTATTAGATGACGTCTATAGTATAGATGACGTCTATAGTATAGATGACGTCTATAGTATAGATGATGTCTATAGTATAGATGACGTCTATAGTATAGATAACGTCTATAGTATAGATGACGTCTATAGTATTGATGACGTCTATGGTATAGATGACGTCTATAGTATAGATGACGTCTATAGTATAGATGACGTCTATAGTATAGATGACGTCTATAGTATAGATGACGTCTATAGTATAGATGACGTCTATAGTATAGATGACGTCTATAGTATAGATGACGTCTATGGTATAGATGACGTCTATAGTATAGATAACGTCTATAGTATAGATGACGTCTATAGTATTGATGACGTCTATGGTATAGATGACGTCTATAGTATAGATGACGTCTATAGTATAGATGACGTCTATAGTATAGATGACGTCTATAGTATAGATGACGTCTATAGTATAGATGACGTCTATAGTATAGATGACGTCTATAGTATAGATGACGTCTATAGTATAGATGACGTCTATAGTATTGATGACGTCTATAGTATAGATGACGTCTATAGTATAGATGAAGTCTATAGTATAGATGACGTCTATAGTATAGATGACGTCTATAGTATAGATGATGTCTATAGTATAGATGACGCCTCTAGCATAGATGACATCTATAGTATAGATGACATCTATAGTATAGATGACATCTATAGTATAGATGACATCTATAGTATAGATGACATCTATAGTATAGATGACATCTATAGTATAGATCACATCTATAGTATAGATGACGTCTATAGTATAGATGACATCTATAGTATAGATGACGTCTATAGTATAGATGACATCTATAGTATAGATGACGTCTATAGTATAGATGACGTCTATAGTATAGATGACGTCTATAGTATAGATGACGTCTATAGTATAGATGACGTCTATAGTATAGATGACGTCTATAGTATAGATGACGTCTATAGTATAGATGACGTCTATAGTATAGATGACGTCTATAGTATAGATAACGCCTATAGTATAGATAACGTCTATAGTATAGATGACGCCTATAGTATAGATAACGTCTATAGTATAGATGACGTCTATAGTATTGATGACGTCTATAGTATAGATGACGTCTATAGTATAGATGACGTCTATAGTATAGATGACGTCTATAATATAGATGACATCTATAGTATAGATGACGTCTATAGTATAGATGACGTCTATAGTATAGATGACGTCTATAGTATAGATGACGTCTATAGTATAGATGACGTCTATAGTATAGATGACGTCTATAGTATAGACGACGTCTATAGTATAGATGACGTCTATAGTATAGATGACGTCTATAGTATAGATGACGTCTATAGTATAGATGTCGTCTATAGTATAGATGACGTCTATAGTATAGATGACGCCTATAGTATAGATGACGTCTATAGTATTGATGACGTCTATAGTATAGATGACGTCTATAGTATAGATGACGTCTATAGTATAGATGACGTCTATAGTATAGATGACGTCTATAGTATAGATGACGTCTATAGTATAGATGACGTCTATAGTATAGATGACGTCTATAGTATAGATGACATCTGTAGTATAGATGACGTCTATAGTATAGATGACATCTATAGTATAGATGACGTCTATAGTATAGATGCCGTCTATAGTATAGATGACATCTATAGTATAGATGACGCCTCTAGCATAGATGACATCTATAGTATAGATGACGTCTATAGTATAGATGACATCTGTAGTATAGATGACGTCTATAGTATAGATGACATCTATAGTATAGATGACATCTATAGTATAGATGACGTCTATAGTATAGATGACGTCTATAGTATAGATGACGTCTATAGTATAGATGACGTCTATAGTATAGATGACGTCTATAGTATAGATGACGTCTATAGTATAGATGACGTCTATAGTATAGATGACGTCTATAGTATAGATGACGTCTATAGTATAGATAACGCCTATAGTATAGATAACGTCTATAGTATAGATGACGCCTATAGTATAGATAACGTCTATAGTATAGATGACGTCTATAGTATTGATGACGTCTATAGTATAGATGACGTCTATAGTATAGATGACGTCTATAGTATAGATGACGTCTATAGTATAGATGACGTCTATAGTATAGATGACGTCTATAGTATAGATGACGTCTATAGTATAGATGACGTCTATAGTATAGATGACGTCTATAGTATAGTTGACGTCTATAGTATAGATGACGTCTATAGTATAGATGACGTCTATAGTATAGATGACGTCTATAGTATAGATGTCGTCTATAGTATAGATGACGTCTACAGCATAGATGATGACATCTATAGTATAGATGACATCTATAGTATAGATGACGTCTATAGTATAGATGCCGTCTATAGTATAGATGACATCTATAGTATAGATGACGCCTCTAGCATAGATGACATCTATAGTATAGATGACATCTGTAGTATAGATGACGTCTATAGTATAGATGACGTCTATAGTATAGATGACGTCTATAGTATAGATGACGTCTATAGTATAGACGACGTCTATAGTATAGATGACGTCTATAGTATAGATGACGTCTATAGTATAGATGACGTCTATAGTATAGATGACGTCTATAGTATAGATGACGTCTATAGTATAGATGACGTCTATAGTATAGATGACGTCTATAGTATAGATGACGTCTATAGTATAGATGACGTCTATAGTATAGATGACGTCTTTAGTATAGATGACGTCTATAGTATAGATGACGTCTATAGTATAGATGACGTCTATAGTATAGATGACGTCTATAGTATAGACGACGTCTATAGTATAGATGACGTCTATAGTATAGATGACGTCTATAGTATAGATGACGTCTATAGTATACATGACGTCTATAGTATACATGACGTCTATAGTATACATGACGTCTATAGTATAGATGACGTCTATAGTATAGATGACGTCTATAGTATAGATGACGTCTAAAGTATAGATGACATCTATAGTATAGATGACATCTATAGTATAGATGACATCTATAGTATAGATGACATCTATAGTATAGATGACATCTATAGTATAGATCACATCTATAGTATAGATGACGTCTATAGTATAGATGACGTCAATAGTATAGATGACGTCTATAGTATAGATGACGTCTATAGTATAGATGACGTCTATAGTATAGATGACGTCTATAGTATAGATGACGTCAATAGTATAGATGACGTCTATAGTATAGATGACGTCTATAGTATAGATGACGTCTATAGTATAGATGACGTCTATAGTATAGATGACGTCTATAGTATAGATGACGTCTATAGTATAGATGACGTCTATAGTATAGATGACGTCTATAGTATAGATGACGTCTATAGTATAGATGACGTCTATAGTATAGATGACGTCTATAGTATAGATGACGTCTATAGTATAGATGACGTCTATAGTATAGATGACGTCTACAGTATAGATGACGTCTATAGTATAGATGACGTCTATAGTATAGATGACGTCTATAGTATAGATGACGTCTATAGTATAGATGACGTCTATAGTATAGATGACGTCTATAGTATAGATGACGTCTATAGTATAGATGACGTCTATAGTATAGATGACGTCTATAGTATAGATGACGTCTATAGTATAGATGACGTCTATAGTATAGATGTCGTCTATAGTATAGATGACGTCTATAGTATAGATGACGCCTATAGTATAGATGACGTCTATAGTATAGATGACGTCTATAGTATAGATAACGCCTATAGTATAGATAACGTCTATAGTATAGATGACGCCTATAGTATAGATAACGTCTATAGTATAGATGACGTCTATAGTATTGATGACGTCTATAGTATAGATGACGTCTATAGTATAGATGACGTCTATAGTATAGATGACGTCTATAGTATAGATGACGTCTATAGTATAGATGACGTCTATAGTATAGATGACGTCTATAGTATAGATGACGTCTATAGTATAGATGACGTCTATAGTATAGTTGACGTCTATAGTATAGATGACGTCTATAGTATAGATGACGTCTATAGTATAGATGACGTCTATAGTATAGATGTCGTCTATAGTATAGATGACGTCTACAGCATAGATGATGACATCTATAGTATAGATGACATCTATAGTATAGATGACGTCTATAGTATAGATGCCGTCTATAGTATAGATGACATCTATAGTATAGATGACGCCTCTAGCATAGATGACATCTATAGTATAGATGACATCTGTAGTATAGATGACGTCTATAGTATAGATGACGTCTATAGTATAGATGACGTCTATAGTATAGATGACGTCTATAGTATAGACGACGTCTATAGTATAGATGACGTCTATAGTATAGATGACGTCTATAGTATAGATGACGTCTATAGTATAGATGACGTCTATAGTATAGATGACGTCTATAGTATAGATGACGTCTATAGTATAGATGACGTCTATAGTATAGATGACGTCTATAGTATAGATGACGTCTATAGTATAGATGACGTCTTTAGTATAGATGACGTCTATAGTATAGATGACGTCTATAGTATAGATGACGTCTATAGTATAGATGACGTCTATAGTATAGACGACGTCTATAGTATAGATGACGTCTATAGTATAGATGACGTCTATAGTATAGATGACGTCTATAGTATACATGACGTCTATAGTATACATGACGTCTATAGTATACATGACGTCTATAGTATAGATGACGTCTATAGTATAGATGACGTCTATAGTATAGATGACGTCTAAAGTATAGATGACATCTATAGTATAGATGACATCTATAGTATAGATGACATCTATAGTATAGATGACATCTATAGTATAGATGACATCTATAGTATAGATCACATCTATAGTATAGATGACGTCTATAGTATAGATGACGTCAATAGTATAGATGACGTCTATAGTATAGATGACGTCTATAGTATAGATGACGTCTATAGTATAGATGACGTCTATAGTATAGATGACGTCTATAGTATAGATGACGTCTATAGTATAGATGACGTCTATAGTATAGATGACGTCTATAGTATAGATGACGTCTATAGTATAGATGACGTCTATAGTATAGATGACGTCTATAGTATAGATGACGTCTATAGTATAGATGACGTCTATAGTATAGATGACGTCTATAGTATAGATGACGTCTATAGTATAGATGACGTCTATAGTATAGATGACGTCTATAGTATAGATGACGTCTATAGTATAGATGACGTCTATAGTATAGATGACGTCTATAGTATAGATGACGTCTATAGTATAGATGACGTCTACAGTATAGATGACGTCTATAGTATAGATGACGTCTATAGTATAGATGACGTCTATAGTATAGATGACGTCTATAGTATAGATGACGTCTATAGTATAGATGACGTCTATAGTATAGATGACGTCTATAGTATAGATGACGTCTATAGTATAGATGACGTCTATAGTATAGATGACGTCTATAGTATAGATGACGTCTATAGTATAGATGTCGTCTATAGTATAGATGACGTCTATAGTATAGATGACGCCTATAGTATAGATGTCGTCTATAGTATAGATGACGTCTACAGCATAGATGATGACATCTATAGTATAGATGACATCTATAGTATAGATGACGTCTATAGTATAGATGCCGTCTATAGTATAGATGACATCTATAGTATAGATGACGCCTCTAGCATAGATGACATCTATAGTATAGATGACGTCTATAGTATAGATGACATCTATAGTATAGATGACATCTGTAGTATAGATGACGTCTATAGTATAGATGACGTCTATAGTATAGACGACGTCTATAGTATAGATGACGTCTATAGTATAGATGACGTCTATAGTATAGACGACGTCTATAGTATAGATGACGTCTATAGTATAGATGACGTCTATAGTATAGATGACGTCTATAGTATAGATGACGTCTATAGTATAGATGACGTCTATAGTATAGATGACGTCTATAGTATAGATGACGTCTATAGTATAGATGACGTCTATAGTATAGATGACGTCTATAGTATAGATGACGTCTATAGTATAGATGACGTCTATAGTATAGATGACGTCTATAGTATAGATGACGTCTATAGTATAGATGACGTCTATAGTATAGATGACGTCTATAGTATAGATGACGTCTATAGTATAGATGACGTCTATAGTATAGATGACGTCTATAGTATAGATGACGTCTATAGTATAGATGACGTCTATAGTATAGATGACGTCTATAGTATAGATGACGTCTATAGTATAGATGACGTCTATAGTATAGATGACGTCTATAGTATAGATGACGTCTATAGTATAGATGACGTCTATAGTATAGATAACGTCTATAGTATAGATGACGTCTATAGTATAGATGACGTCTATAGTATAGATGACGTCTATAGTATAGGTGACGTCTATAGTATAGATGACGTCTATAGTATAGATGACGTCTATAGTATAGATGACGTCTATAGTATAGATGACGTCTATAGTATAGATGACGTCTATAGTATAGATGACGTCTATAGTATAGATGACGTCTATAGTATAGATGACATCTATAGTATAGATGACGTCTATAGTATAGATGACGTCTATAGTATATATGACGTCTATAGTATAGATGACGTCTATAGTATAGATGACGTCTATAGTATAGATGACGTCTATAGTATACATGACGTCTATAGTATACATGACGTCTATAGTATAGATGACGTCTATAGTATAGATGACGTCTAAAGTATAGATGACATCTATAGTATAGATGACATCTATAGTATAGATGACATCTATAGTATAGATGACGTCTATAGTATAGATGACGCCTATAGTACAGATAACGTCTATAGCATAGATGACGTCTATAGTAAAGATGACGTCTATAGTATTGATGACATCTGTAGTATAGATGACGTCTATGGTATAGATGACGTCTATAGTATAGATGACGTCCATAGTATAGATGACGTCTATAGTATAGATGACGTCTATAGTATAGATGACGTCTATAGTATAGATGACGTCTACAGTATAGATGACGTCTATAGTATAGATGACGTCTATAGTATAGATGACGTCTATAGTATGGATGACGTCTATAGTATGAATGACGTCTATAGTATAGATGACGTCTATAGTATAGATGACGTCTATAGTATAGATGACGTCTATAGTCTATAGTATAGATGACATCTGTAGTATAGATGACGTCTATAGTTTAGGTGACGTCTATAGTACAGATGACGTCTATAGTATAGATGACGTCTATAGTATAGATGACGTCTATGGTATAGATGACGTCTATAGTATAGATAACGTCTATAGTATAGATGACGTCTATAGTATAGATGACGTCTATAGTATAGATGACGTCTATAGTATAGATGACGTATATAGTATAGATGACGTATATAGTATAGATGACGTATATAGTATAGATGACGTCTACAGTATAGATGACGTCTATAGTATAGATGACGTCTATAGTATAGATGCTGTCTATAGTATAGATGACGTCTTTAGTATAGATGACGTCTATAGTATAGATGACGTCTATAGTATAGATAACGTCTATAGTATAGATGACGTCTATAGCATAGATGACGTATATACTATAGATGACATCTATAGTATAGATGACGCCTATGGTAAAGATAACGCCTATAGTATAGATGTCGTCTATAGTATAGATGACGTCTAAGGTGTAGGTGACATCTATAGTGCAGATGACGTCTATAGTATAGATGACTTCTATAGTATAGATGACGTCTATAGTATAGATGACGTCTATAGTATAGATGACGTCTATAGTATAGATGACGTCTATAGTATAGATGACGTCTATAGTATAGATGACGTCTATAGTATAGATGACGTCTATAGTATAGATGACGTCTATAGTATAGATGACGTCTATAGTCTATAGTACAGATGACGTCTATAGTTTAGATGACGTCTATAGTACAGATGACGTCTATAGTATAGATGACGTCTATAGTATAGATGACGTCTATAGTATAGATGACGTCTATGGTATAGATGACGTCTATAGTATAGATGACGTCTATAGTATAGATGACATCTATATTATAGATGACGTCTATAGTATAGATGACGTCTATAGTATAGATGATGTCTATAGTATAGATGACGTCTATAGTATAGATGACGTCTGTAGTATAGATGACGTCTATAGTATAGATGAAGTCTATAGTATAGATGACGTCTATAGTATAGATGACGTCTATAGTATAGATGACGTCTATAGTATAGATGACGTATAGTATTAAATGACGTCTATAGTATAGATGACGTCTATAGTATAGATGACGTCTGTAGTATAGATGACGTCTATAGTATAGATGAAGTCTATAGTATAGATGACGTCTATAGTATAGATGACGTCTAAAGTATAGATGACGTCTATAGTATAGATGACGTCTATAGTATAGATAACGTCTATAGTATAGATGACGTCTATAGTATTGATGACGTCTATGGTATAGATGACGTCTATAGTATAGATGACGTCTATAGTATAGATGACGTCTATAGTATAGATGACGTCTATAGTATAGATGACGTCTATAGTATAGATGACGTCTATAGAATAGATGACGTCTATAGTATTGATGACGTCTATAGTATAGATGACGTCTATAGTATAGATGACGTCTATAGTATAGATGACGTCTATAGTATAGATGACGTCTATAGTATAGATGACGTCTATAGTATAGATGACGTCTATAGTATAGATGACGTCTATAGTATAGATGACGTCTATAGTATAGATGATGTCTATAGTATAGATGACGCCTCTAGCATAGATGACATCTATAGTATAGATGAAATCTATAGTATAGATGACATCTATAGTATAGATGACATCTATAGTATAGATGACATCTATAGTATAGATGACGTCTATAGTATAGATGACATCTATAGTATAGATGACGTCTATAGTATAGATGACGTCTATAGTATAGATGACGTCTATAGTATAGATGACGTCTATAGTATAGATGACGTCTATAGTATAGATGACGTCTATAGTATAGATGACGTCTATAGTATAGATGACGTCTATAGTATAGATGACGTCTATAGTATAGATGACGTCTATAGTATAGATGACGTCTATAGTATAGATGACGTCTATAGTATAGATGACGTCTATAGTATAGATGACGTCTATAGTATAGATGACGTCTATAGTATAGATGACGTCTAAAGTATAGATGACGTCTATAGTATAGATGACGTCTATAGTATAGATGACATCTATAGTATAGATGACGTCTATAGTATAGATGACGTCTATAGTATAGATGACGTCTATAGTATAGATGACGTCTATAGTATAGATGACGTCTATAGTATAGATGACGTCTATAGTATAGATGACGTCTATAGTATAGATGACGTCTATAGTATAGATGACGTCTATAGTATAGATGACGTCTATAGTATAGATAACGCCTATAGTATAGATAACGCCTATAGTATAGATAACGTCTATAGTATAGATGACGCCTATAGTATAGATAACGTCTATAGTATAGATGACGTCTATAGTATTGATGACGTCTATGGTATAGATGACGTCTATAGTATAGATGACGTCTATAGTATAGATGACGTCTATAGTATAGATGACGTCTATAGTATAGATGACGTCTATAGTATAGATGACGTCTATAGTATTGATGACGTCTATAGTATAGATGACGTCTATAGTATAGATGACGTCTATAGTATAGATGACGTCTATAGTATAGATGACGTCTATAGTATAGATGACGTCTATAGTATAGATGACGTCTATAGTATAGATGATGTCTATAGTATAGATGACGCCTCTAGCATAGATGACATCTATAGTATAGATGAAATCTATAGTATAGATGACATCTATAGTATAGATGACATCTATAGTATAGATGACGTCTATAGTATAGATGACATCTATAGTATAGATGACGTCTATAGTATAGATGACATCTATAGTATAGATGACGTCTATAGTATAGATGACGTCCATAGTATAGATGACGTCTATAGTATAGATGACGTCTATAGTATAGATGACGTCTATAGTATAGATGACGTCTATAGTATAGATGACGTCTATAGTATAGATGACATCTGTAGTATAGATGACGTCTATAGTTTAGATGACGTCTATAGTATGGACGACGTCTATAGTATAGATGACGTCTATAGTATAGATGACGTCTATAGTATAGATGACGTCTATAGTATAGATGACGTCTATAGTATAGATGACGTCTATAGTATAGATGACGTCTATAGTATAGATGACGTCTATAGTATTGATGACGTCTATAGTATAGATGACGTCTATAGTATAGATGACGTCTATAGTATAGATGACGTCTATAGTATAGATGACGTCTATAGTATAGATGACGTCTATAGTATAGATGACGTCTATAGTATAGATGACGTCTATAGTATAGATGACGTCTATAGTATAGATGACGTCTATAGTATAGATGATGTCTATAGTATAGATGACGCCTCTAGCATAGATGACATCTATAGTATAGATGAAATCTATAGTATAGATGACATCTATAGTATAGATGACATCTATAGTATAGATGACATCTATAGTATAGATGACATCTATAGTATAGATGACATCTATAGTATAGATGACATCTATAGTATAGATGACATCTATAGTATAGATGACGTCTATAGTATAGATGACGTCTATAGTATAGATGACGTCCATAATATAGATGACGTCTATAGTATAGATGACGTCTATAGTATAGATGACGTCTATAGTATAGATGACGTCTATAGTATAGATGACATCTGTAGTATAGATGACGTCTATAGTTTAGATGACGTCTTTAGTATAGATGACGTCTATAGTATAGATGACGTCTATAGTATGGATGACGTCTATAGAATAGATGACGTCTATAGTATAGATGACGTCTATAGTATAGATGACGTCTGTAGTATAGATGACGTCTATAGTATAGATGACGTCTATAGTATAGATGACGTCTATAGTATAGATGACGTCTATAGTATAGATGACGTCTATAGAATAGATGACGTCTATAGTATAGATGTCGTCTATAGTATAGATGATGTCTATAGTATAGATGCCGTCTATAGTATAGATGACGTCTATAGTATAGATGACGCCTATAGTATAGATGACGTATATAGTATAGATGACGTATATAGTATAGATGACGTATATAGTATAGATGACGTCTATAGTATAGATGACGTCTACAGCATAGATGACATCTATAGTATAGATGACATCTATAGTATAGATGACGTCTATAGTATAGATGCCGTCTATAGTATAGATGACATCTATAGTATAGATGACGCCTCTAGCATAGATGACATCTATATCTGTAGTATAGATGACGTCTATAGTATAGATGACGTCTATAGTATAGATGACGTCTATAGTATAGATGACGTCTATAGTATAGATGACGTCTATAGCATAGATGACGTCTATAGTATAGACGACGTCTATAGTATAGATGACGTCTATAGTATAGATGACGTCTATAGTATAGATAACGTCTATAGTATAGATGACGTCTATAGTATAGATGACGTCTATAGTATAGATGACGTCTATAGTATAGATGTCTATAGTATAGATGACATCTGTAGTATAGATGACGTCTATAGTATAGATGACGTCTATAGTATAGGTGACGTCTATAGTATAGATGACGTCTTTAGTATAGATGACGTCTATAGTATAGATGACGTCTATAGTATAGATGACGTCTATAGTATAGATGACGTCTATAGTATAGATGACATCTATAGTATAGATGACGTCTATAGTATAGATGACGTCTATAGTATATATGACGTCTATAGTATAGATGACGTCTATAGTATAGATGACGTCTATAGTATAGATGACGTCTATAGTATATATGACGTCTATAGTATACATGACGTCTATAGTATACATGACGTCTATAGTATAGATGACGTCTATAGTATAGATGACGTCTATAGTATAGATGACGTCTATAGTATAGATGACGTCTATAGTATAGATGACGTCTATAGTATAGATGACGTCTATAGTATAGATGACATCTATAGTATAGATGACATCTATAGTATAGATGACGTCTATAGTATAGATGACATCTATAGTATAGATGACGTCTATAGTATAGATGACATCTATAGTATAGATGACGTCTATAGTATAGATGACGCCTATAGTACAGATAACGTCTATAGCATAGATGACGTCTATAGTAAAGATGACGTCTATAGTATAGATGACATCTGTAGTATAGATGACGTCTATGGTATAGATGACGTCTATAGTATAGATGACGTCCATAGTATAGATGACGTCTATAGTATAGATGACGTCTATAGTATAGATGACGTCCATAGTATAGATGACGTCTATAGTATAGATGACGTCTATAGTATAGATGACGTCTACAGTATAGATGACGTCTATAGTATAGATGACGTCTATAATATAGATGACGTCTCTAGTATAGATGACGTCTATAGTATAGATGACGTCTATAGTATAGATGACATCTGTAGTATAGATGACGTCTATAGTATAGATGACGTCTATAGTATAGATGACGTCTATAGTATAGATGACGTCTATAGTATAGATGACGTCTATAGTATAGATGACGTCTATAGAATAGATTACGTCTATAGTATAGATGACGTCTATAGTATAGATGACGTCTATAGTATAGATGACGTCTATAGTATAGATGACGTCTATAGTATATATGACGTCTATAGTATACATGACGTCTATAGTATACATGACGTCTATAGTATAGATGACGTCTATAGTATAGATGACGTCTATAGTATAGATGACATCTATAGTATAGATGACGTCTATAGTATAGATGACATCTATAGTATAGATGACGTCTATAGTATAGATGACGCCTATAGTACAGATAACGTCTATAGCATAGATGACGTCTATAGTAAAGATGACGTCTATAGTATAGATGACATCTGTAGTATAGATGACGTCTATGGTATAGATGACGTCTATAGTATAGATGACGTCCATAGTATAGATGACGTCTATAGTATAGATGACGTCTATAGTATAGATGACGTCCATAGTATAGATGACGTCTATAGTATAGATGACGTCTATAGTATAGATGACGTCTACAGTATAGATGACGTCTATAGTATAGATGACGTCTATAGTATAGATGACGTCTCTAGTATAGATGACGTCTATAGTATAGATGACGTCTATAGTATAGATGACATCTGTAGTATAGATGACGTCTATAGTATAGATGACGTCTATAGTATAGATGACGTCTATAGAATAGATTACGTCTATAGTATAGATGACGTCTATAGTATAGATGACGTCTATAGTATAGATGACGTCTATAGTATAGATGACGTCTATGGTATAGATGACGTCTATAGTATAGATGACGTCCATGGTATAGATGACGTCTATAGTATAGATGACGTCTATAGTATAGATGACGTCCATAGTATAGATGACGTCTATAGTATAGATGACGTCTATAGTATAGATGACGTCTATAGTATAGATGACGTCTATAGTATAGATGACGTCTATAGTATAGATGACGTCTATAGTATAGATGACGTCTATAGTATAGATGACGTCTATAGTATAGATGACGTCTATAGTATAGATGACGTCTATAGTATAGATGACGTCTATAGTATAGATGACATCTGTAGTATAGATGACGTCTATAGTATAGATGACGTCTATAGTATAAATGACGTCTATAGTATAAATGACGTCTATAGTATAGATGACGTCTATAGTATAGATGACTTCTATAGTATAGATGAAGTCTATAGTATAGATGACGTCTATAGTATAGATGACGTCTATAGTATAGATAACGTCTATAGTATAGATGACGTCTATAGTATAGATGACGTCTATAGTATAGATGACGTCTATAGTATAGATGACGTCTATAGTATAGATGACGTCTATAGTATAGATGACGTCCATAGTATAGATGACGTCCATAGTATAGATGACGTCTATAGTATAGATGACGTCTATAGTATAGATGACGTCTAAAGTATAGATGACGTCCATAGTATAGATGACGTCCATAGCATAGATGACGTCTATAGTATAGATGACGTCTATAGTATAGATGACGTCTATAGTATAGATAACATCTGTAGTATAGATGACGTCTATAGTATAGATGATGTCTATAGTATAGATGACGTCTATAGTATAGATTACGTCTATAGTATAGATGACGTCAATAGTATAGATGACGTCTATAGTATAGATGACGTCTATAGTATAGATGACGTCTATAGTATAGATGACGTCCATAGTATAGATGACGTCTATAGTATAGATGACGTCTAAAGTATAGATGACGTCCATAGTATAGATGACGTCCATAGCATAGATGACGTCTATAGTATAGATGACGTCTATAGTATAGATGACGTCTATAGTATAGATAACATCTGTAGTATAGATGACGTCTATAGTATAGATGACGTCTATAGTATAGATGACGTCTATAGTATAGATGACGTCTATAGTATAGATGACGTCAATAGTATAGATGACGTCTATAGTATAGATGACGTCTATAGTATAGATGACGTCCATAGTATAGATGACGTCTATAGTATAGATGACGTCTATAGTATAGATGACGTCTATAGTATAGATGACGTCTATAGTATAGATGACGCCTATAGTATAGATGACATCTGTAGTATAGATGACGTCTATGGTATAGATGACGTCTATAGTATAGATGACGTCCATAGTATAGATGACGTCTAAAGTATAGATGACGTCTACAGTATAGATGACGTCCATAGTATAGATGACGTCTATAGTATAGATGACGTCTATAGTATAGATGACGTCTATAGTATAGATGACGTCTATAGTATAGGTGACGTCTATAGTATAGATGACGTCTATAGTATAGATGACGTCTATAGTATAGATGACGTCTATAGTATAGATGACGTCTATAGTATAGATGACATCTATAGTGTAGATGACATCTATAGTATAGATGACGTCTATAGTATAGATGACATCTATAGTATAGATGACGTCTATAGTATAGATGACGTCTATAGTATAGATGACGCCTATAGTATAGATAACGTCTATAGCATAGATGACGTCTATAGTAAAGATGACGTCTACAGTATAGATGACGTCTATAGTATAGATAACATCTGTAGTATAGATGACGTCTATAGTATAGATGACGTCTATAGTATAAATGACGTCTATAGTATAGATGACGTCTACAGTATAGATGACGTCTATAGTATAGATGACGTCTATAGTATAGATGACGTCTCTAGTATAGATGACGTCTATAGTATAGATGACGTCTATAGTATAGATGACATCTGTAGTATAGATGACGTCTATAGTATAGATGACGTCTATAGTATAGATGACGTCTATAGTATAGATGACGTCTATAGTATAGATGACGTCTATAGTATAGATGACGTCTATAGAATAGATTACGTCTATAGTATAGATGACGTCTATAGTATAGATGACGTCTATAGTATAGATGACGTCTATAGTATAGATGACGTCTATGGTATAGATGACGTCTATAGTATAGATGACGTCCATGGTATAGATGACGTCTATAGTATAGATGACGTCTATAGTATAGATGACGTCCATAGTATAGATGACGTCTATAGTATAGATGACGTCTATAGTATAGATGACGTCTATAGTATAGATGACGTCTATAGTATAGATGACGTCTATAGTATAGATGACGTCTATAGTATAGATGACGTCTATAGTATAGATGACGTCTATAGTATAGATGACGTCTATAGTATAGATGACGTCTATAGTATAGATGACGTCTATAGTATAGATGACGTCTATAGTATAGATGACATCTGTAGTATAGATGACGTCTATAGTATAGATGACGTCTATAGTATAAATGACGTCTATAGTATAAATGACGTCTATAGTATAGATGACGTCTATAGTATAGATGACTTCTATAGTATAGATGAAGTCTATAGTATAGATGACGTCTATAGTATAGATGACGTCTATAGTATGGATAACGTCTATAGTATAGATGACGTCTATAGTATAGATGACGTCTATAGTATAGATGACGTCTATAGTATAGATGACGTCTATAGTATAGATGACGTCCATAGTATAGATGACGTCCATAGTATAGATGACGTCTATAGTATAGATGACGTCTATAGTATAGATGACGTCTAAAGTATAGATGACGTCCATAGTATAGATGACGTCCATAGCATAGATGACGTCTATAGTATAGATGACGTCTATAGTATAGATGACGTCTATAGTATAGATAACATCTGTAGTATAGATGACGTCTATAGTATAGATGATGTCTATAGTATAGATGACGTCTATAGTATAGATTACGTCTATAGTATAGATGACGTCAATAGTATAGATGACGTCAATAGTATAGATGACGTCTATAGTATAGATGACGTCTATAGTATAGATGACGTCTATAGTATAGATGACGTCCATAGTATAGATGACGTCTATAGTATAGATGACGTCTAAAGTATAGATGACGTCCATAGTATAGATGACGTCCATAGCATAGATGACGTCTATAGTATAGATGACGTCTATAGTATAGATGACGTCTATAGTATAGATAACATCTGTAGTATAGATGACGTCTATAGTATAGATGACGTCTATAGTATAGATGACGTCTATAGTATAGATGACGTCTATAGTATAGATGACGTCAATAGTATAGATGACGTCTATAGTATAGATGACGTCTATAGTAGAGATGACGTCTATAGTATAGATGACGTCCATAGTATAGATGACGTCTATAGTATAGATGACGTCTATAGTATAGATGACGCCTATAGTATAGATGACATCTGTAGTATAGATGACGTCTATGGTATAGATGACGTCTATAGTATAGATGACGTCCATAGTATAGATGACGTCTAAAGTATAGATGACGTCTACAGTATAGATGACGTCCATAGTATAGATGACGTCTATAGTATAGATGACGTCTATAGTATAGATGACGTCTATAGTATAGATGACGTCTATAGTATAGGTGACGTCTATAGTATAGATGACGTCTATAGTATAGATGACGTCTATAGTATAGATGACATCTATAGTGTAGATGACATCTATAGTATAGATGACGTCTATAGTATAGATGACATCTATAGTATAGATGACGTCTATAGTATAGATGACGTCTATAGTATAGATGACGCCTATAGTATAGATAACGTCTATAGCATAGATGACGTCTATAGTAAAGATGACGTCTACAGTATAGATGACGTCTATAGTATAGATAACATCTGTAGTATAGATGACGTCTATAGTATAGATGACGTCTATAGTATAAATGACGTCTATAGTATAGATGACGTCTATAGTATAGATGACGTCTATAGTATAGATGACGTCTATAGTATAGATGACTTCTATAGTATAGATGAAGTCTATAGTATAGATGACGTCTATAGTATAGATGACGTCTATAGTATAGATGACGTCTATAGTATAGATGACGTCTATAGTATAGATGACGTCTATAGTATAGATGACGTCTATAGTATAGATGACGTCTATAGTATAGATGACGTCCATAGTATAGATGACGTCTATAGTATAGATGACGTCTATAGTATAGATGACGTCTAAAGTATAGATGACGTCCATAGTATAGATGACGTCCATAGTATAGATGACGTCTATAGTATAGATGACGTCTATAGTATAGATGACGTCTATAGTATAGATAACATCTGTAGTATAGATGACGTCTATAGTATAGATGATGTCTATAGTATAGATGACTCTATAGTATAGATGACGTCTATAGTATAGATGACGTCAATAGTATAGATGACGTCAATAGTATAGATGACGTCTATAGTATAGATGACGTCTATAGTATAGATGACGTCTATAGTATAGATGACGTCCATAGTATAGATGACGTCTATAGTATAGATGACGTCTATAGTATAGATGACATCTATAGTATAGATGACGTCTATAGTATAGATGACGTCTATAGTTTAGATGACGTCTATAGTATAGATGACGTCTATAGTATAGATGACGTCTATAGTATAGATGACGTCCATAGTATAGATGACGTCTATAGTATAGATGACGTCTATAGTATAGATGACGTCTATAGTATAGATGAAGTCTATAGTATAGATGGACATCTGTAGTATAGAGCACGTCTATGGTATAGATGACGTCTATAGTATAGATGACGTCTATAGTATAGATGACGTCCATAGTATAGATGACGTCTATAGTATAGATGACGTCTATAGTATAGATGACGTCTATAGTATAGATGACGTCTATAGTATAGATGACGTCTATAGTATAGATGACGTCCATAGTATAGATGACGTCCATAGTATAGATGACGTCTATAGTATAGATGACGTCTATAGTATAGATGACGTCTAAAGTATAGATGACGTCCATAGTATAGATGGACGTCCATAGCATAGATGACGTCTATAGTATAGATGACGTCTATAGTATAGATGACGTCTATAGTATAGATAACATCTGTAGTATAGATGACGTCTATAGTATAGATGATGTCTATAGTATAGATGACGTCTATAGTATTAGATGACGTCAATAGTATAGATGACGTCAATAGTATAGATGACGTCTATAGTATAGATGACGTCTATAGTATAGATGACGTCTATAGTATAGATGACGTCCCATAGTATAGATGACGTCTATAGTATAGATGACGTCTATAGTATAGATGACATCTATAGTATAGATGACGTCTATAGTATAGATGACGTCTATAGTATAGATGACGTCTATAGTATAGATGACGTCTATAGTATAGATGACGTCTATAGTATAGATGACGTCTATAGTATAGATGACGTCCATAGTATAGATGACGTCTATAGTATAGATGACGTCTATAGTATAGATGACGTCTATAGTATAGATGAAGTCTATAGTATAGATGACATCTGTAGTATAGAGCACGTCTATGGTATAGATGACGTCTATAGTATAGATGACGTCTATAGTATAGATGACGTCCATAGTATAGATGACGTCTATAGTATAGATGACGTCTATAGTATAGATGACGTCTATAGTATAGATGACGTCTATAGTATAGATGACGCCTATAGTATAGATGACATCTGTAGTATAGATGACGTCTATGGTATAGATGACGTCTATAGTATAGATGACGTCCATAGTATAGATGACGTCTAAAGTATAGATGACGTCTACAGTATAGATGACGTCCATAGTATAGATGACGTCTATAGTATAGATGACGTCTATAGTATAGATGACGTCTATAGTATAGATGACGTCTATAGTATAGGTGACGTCTATAGTATAGATGACGTCTATAGTATAGATGACGTCTATAGTATAGATGACGTCTATAGTATAGATGACGTCTATAGTATAGATGACGTCTATAGTATAGATGACATCTATAGTGTAGATGACATCTATAGTATAGATGACGTCTATAGTATAGATGACATCTATAGTATAGATGACGTCTATAGTATAGATGACGTCTATAGTATAGATGACGCCTATAGTATAGATAACGTCTATAGCATAGATGACGTCTATAGTATAGATGACGTCTATAGTATAGATAACATCTGTAGTATAGATGACGTCTATAGTATAGATGACGTCTATAGTATAAATGACGTCTATAGTATAGATGACGTCTATAGTATAGATGACGTCTATAGTATAGATGACGTCTATAGTATAGATGACTTCTATAGTATAGATGAAGTCTATAGTATAGATGACGTCTATAGTATAGATGACGTCTATAGTATAGATGACGTCTATAGTATAGATGACGTCTATAGTATAGATGACGTCTATAGTATAGATGACGTCTATAGTATAGATGACGTCTATAGTATAGATGACGTCCATAGTATAGATGACGTCTATAGTATAGATGACGTCTATAGTATAGATGACGTCTAAAGTATAGATGACGTCCATAGTATAGATGACGTCCATAGTATAGATGACGTCTATAGTATAGATGACGTCTATAGTATAGATGACGTCTATAGTATAGATAACATCTGTAGTATAGATGACGTCTATAGTATAGATGATGTCTATAGTATAGATGACGTCTATAGTATAGATGACGTCTATAGTATAGATGACGTCAATAGTATAGATGACGTCAATAGTATAGATGACGTCTATAGTATAGATGACGTCTATAGTATAGATGACGTCTATAGTATAGATGACGTCCATAGTATAGATGACGTCTATAGTATAGATGACGTCTATAGTATAGATGACATCTATAGTATAGATGACGTCTATAGTATAGATGACGTCTATAGTATAGATGACGTCTATAGTATAGATGACGTCTATAGTATAGATGACGTCTATAGTATAGATGACGTCTATAGTATAGATGACGTCCATAGTATAGATGACGTCCATAGTATAGATGACGTCTATAGTATAGATGACGTCTATAGTATAGATGACGTCTATAGTATAGATGAAGTCTATAGTATAGATGACATCTGTAGTATAGAGCACGTCTATGGTATAGATGACGTCTATAGTATAGATGACGTCTATAGTATAGATGACGTCCATAGTATAGATGACGTCTATAGTATAGATGACGTCTATAGTATAGATGACGTCTATAGTATAGATGACGCCTATAGTATAGATGACATCTGTAGTATAGATGACGTCTATGGTATAGATGACGTCTATAGTATAGATGACGTCCATAGTATAGATGACGTCTAAAGTATAGATGACGTCTACAGTATAGATGACGTCCATAGTATAGATGACGTCTATAGTATAGATGACGTCTATAGTATAGATGACGTCTATAGTATAGATGACGTCTATAGTATAGATGACGTCTATAGTATAGATGACGTCTATAGTATAGATGACGTCTATAGTATAGATGACGTCTATAGTATAGATGACGTCTATAGTATAGATGACGTCTATAGTATAGATGACATCTATAGTGTAGATGACATCTATAGTCTATAGTATAGATGACGTCTATAGTATAGATGACGTCTATAGTATAGATGACGTCCATAGTATAGATGACGTCTATAGTATAGATGACGTCTATAGTATAGATGACATCTATAGTATAGATGACGTCTATAGTATAGATGACGTCTATAGTATAGATGACGTCTATAGTATAGATGACGTCTATAGTATAGATGACGTCTATAGTATAGATGACGTCTATAGTATAGATGACGTCCATAGTATAGATGACGTCTATAGTATAGATGACGTCTATAGTATAGATGACGTCTATAGTATAGATGAAGTCTATAGTATAGATGACATCTGTAGTATAGAGCACGTCTATGGTATAGATGACGTCTATAGTATAGATGACGTCTATAGTATAGATGACGTCCATAGTATAGATGACGTCTATAGTATAGATGACGTCTATAGTATAGATGACGTCTATAGTATAGATGACGCCTATAGTATAGATGACATCTGTAGTATAGATGACGTCTATGGTATAGATGACGTCTATAGTATAGATGACGTCCATAGTATAGATGACGTCTAAAGTATAGATGACGTCTACAGTATAGATGACGTCCATAGTATAGATGACGTCTATAGTATAGATGACGTCTATAGTATAGATGACGTCTATAGTATAGATGACGTCTATAGTATAGGTGACGTCTATAGTATAGATGACGTCTATAGTATAGATGACGTCTATAGTATAGATGACGTCTATAGTATAGATGACGTCTATAGTATAGATGACGTCTATAGTATAGATGACATCTATAGTGTAGATGACATCTATAGTATAGATGACGTCTATAGTATAGATGACATCTATAGTATAGATGACGTCTATAGTATAGATGACGTCTATAGTATAGATGACGCCTATAGTATAGATAACGTCTATAGCATAGATGACGTCTATAGTATAGATGACGTCTATAGTATAGATAACATCTGTAGTATAGATGACGTCTATAGTATAGATGACGTCTATAGTATAAATGACGTCTATAGTATAGATGACGTCTATAGTATAGATGACGTCTATAGTATAGATGACGTCTATAGTATAGATGACTTCTATAGTATAGATGAAGTCTATAGTATAGATGACGTCTATAGTATAGATGACGTCTATAGTATAGATGACGTCTATAGTATAGATGACGTCTATAGTATAGATGACGTCTATAGTATAGATGACGTCCATAGTATAGATGACGTCTATAGTATAGATGACGTCTATAGTATAGATGACGTCTAAAGTATAGATGACGTCCATAGTATAGATGACGTCCATAGTATAGATGACGTCTATAGTATAGATGACGTCTATAGTATAGATGACGTCTATAGTATAGATAACATCTGTAGTATAGATGACGTCTATAGTATAGATGATGTCTATAGTATAGATGACGTCTATAGTATAGATGACGTCTATAGTATAGATGACGTCAATAGTATAGATGACGTCAATAGTATAGATGACGTCTATAGTATAGATGACGTCTATAGTATAGATGACGTCTATAGTATAGATGACGTCCATAGTATAGATGACGTCTATAGTATAGATGACGTCTATAGTATAGATGACATCTATAGTATAGATGACGTCTATAGTATAGATGACGTCTATAGTATAGATGACGTCTATAGTATAGATGACGTCTATAGTATAGATGACGTCTATAGTATAGATGACGTCTATAGTATAGATGACGTCTATAGTATAGATGACGTCCATAGTATAGATGACGTCTATAGTATAGATGACGTCTATAGTATAGATGACGTCTATAGTATAGATGAAGTCTATAGTATAGATGACATCTGTAGTATAGAGCACGTCTATGGTATAGATGACGTCTATAGTATAGATGACGTCTATAGTATAGATGACGTCCATAGTATAGATGACGTCTATAGTATAGATGACGTCTATAGTATAGATGACGTCTATAGTATAGATGACGCCTATAGTATAGATGACATCTGTAGTATAGATGACGTCTATGGTATAGATGACGTCTATAGTATAGATGACGTCCATAGTATAGATGACGTCTAAAGTATAGATGACGTCTACAGTATAGATGACGTCCATAGTATAGATGACGTCTATAGTATAGATGACGTCTATAGTATAGATGACGTCTATAGTATAGATGACGTCTATAGTATAGATGACGTCTATAGTATAGATGACGTCTATAGTATAGATGACGTCTATAGTATAGATGACGTCTATAGTATAGATGACGTCTATAGTATAGATGACGTCTATAGTATAGATGACGTCTATAGTATAGATGACATCTATAGTGTAGATGACATCTATAGTATAGATGACATCTATAGTATAGATGACGTCTATAGTATAGATGACGTCTATAGTATAGATGACGCCTATAGTATAGATAACGTCTATAGCATAGATGACGTCTATAGTAAAGATGACGTCTATAGTATAGATGACATCTGTAGTATAGATGACGTCTATGGTATAGATGACGTCTATAGTATAGATGACGTCCATAGTATAGATGACGTCTATAGTATAGATGACGTCTATAGTATAGATGACGTCTATAGTATAGATGACGTCTATAGTATAGATGACGTCCATAGTATAGATGACGTCCATAGTATAGATGACGTCTATAGTATAGATGACGTCTATAGTATAGATGACGTCTAAACTATAGATGACGTCCATAGTATAGACGACGTCTATAGTATAGATGACGTCTATAGTATAGATGACGTCTATAGTATAGATAACATCTGTAGTATAGATGACGTCTATAGTATAGATGACGTCTATAGTATAGATGACGTTTATAGTATAGATGACGTCTATAGTATAGATGACGTCTATAGTATAGATGACGTCTATAGTATAGATGACGTCCATAGTATAGACGACGTCTATAGTATAGATGACGTCTATAGTATAGAGGACGTCTATAGTATAGATGACGTCTATAGTATAGATGACGTCTATAGTATAGATGACGTCCATAGTATAGATGACGTCTATAGTATAGATGACGTCTATAGTATAGATGACGTCCATAGTATAGATGACGTCTATAGTAGAGATGACGTCTATAGTATAGATGACGTCTATAGTATAGATGACGTCTATAGTATAGATGACGTCTATAGTATAGATGACGTCTATAGTATAGATGACGTCTATAGTATAGATGACGTCTATAGTATAGATGACGTCTATAGTATAGATGACGTCTATAGCATAGATGACGTCTATAGTATAGATGACGTCTATAGTATAGATGACGTCTATAGTATAGATGACGTCTATAGTATAGATGACGTCTATAGTATAGATGACGTCTATAGTATAGATGACGTCTATAGCATAGATGACGTCTATAGTATAGATGACGTCTATAGTATAGATGACGTCCATAGTATAGATGACGTCCATAGTATAGATGACGTCTATAGTATAGATGACGTCTATAATATAGATGACGTCTAAACTATAGATGACGTCCATAGTATAGACGACGTCTATAGTATAGATGACGTCTATAGTATAGATGACGTCTATAGTATAGATGACGTCTATAGTATAGATAACATCTGTAGTATAGATGACGTCTATAGTATAGATGACGTCTATAGTATAGATAACGTTTATAGTATAGATGACGTCCATAGTATAGATGACGTCCATAGTATAGATGACGTCTATAGTATAGATGACGTCTATAGTATAGATGACGTCTAAACTATAGATGACGTCCATAGTATAGACGACGTCTATAGTATAGATGACGTCTATAGTATAGATGACGTCTATAGTATAGATGACGTCTATAGTATAGATGACGTCTATAGTATAGATGACGTCTATAGTATAGATGACGTCTATAGTATAGATGACGTCTATAGTATAGATGACGTCTATAGTATAGATGACGTCTATAGCATAGATGACGTCTATAGTATAGATGACGTCTATAGTATAGATGACGTCTATAGTATAGATGACGTCCATAGTATAGATGACGTCCATAGTATAGATGACGTCTATAGTATAGATGACGTCTATAGTATAGATGACGTCTAAACTATAGATGACGTCCATACTATAGACGACGTCTATAGTATAGATGACGTCTATAGTATAGATGACGTCTATAGTATAGATAACATCTGTAGTATAGATGACGTCTATAGTATAGATGACTTCTATAGTATAGATGACGTTTATAGTATAGATGACGTCTATAGTATAGATGACGTCTATAGTATAGATGACGTCTATAGTATAGATGACGTCCATAGTATAGATGACGTCTATAGTATAGATGACGTCTATAGTATAGAGGACGTCTATAGTATAGATGACGTCTATAGTATAGATGACGTCTATAGTATAGATGACGTCCATAGTATAGATGACGTCTATAGTAGAGATGACGTCTATAGTATAGATGACGTCTATAGTATAGATGACGTCTATAGTATAGATGACGTCTATAGTAGAGATGACGTCTTTAGTATAGATGGCGTCTATAGTATAGATGACGTCCATAGTATAGATGACGTCTATAGTATAGATGACGTCCATAGTATAGACGACGTCTATAGTATAGACGACGTCTATAGTATAGACGACGTCTATAGTATAGATGACGTCTATAGTATAGATGACGTCTATAGTATAGATGACATCTATAGTATAGATGACGCCTCTAGCATAGATGACATCTATAGTATAGATGACGTCTATAGTATAGATGACATCTATAGTATAGATGACGTCTATAGTATAGATGACGTCTATAGTATAGATGACGTCTATAGTATAGATGACGTCTATAGTATAGATGACGTCCATAGTATAGATGACGTCTATAGTATAGATGACATCTATAGTATAGATGACGTCCATAGTATAGATGACGTCTATAGTATAGATGACGTCTATAGTATAGATGACGTCTATAGTATAGATGACGCCTATAGTATAGATGACATCTGTAGTATAGATGACGTCTATGGTTTAGATGACGTCTATAGTATAGATGACGTCCATAGTATAGATGACGTCTAAAGTATAGATGACGTCTATAGTATAGATGACGTCCATAGTATAGATGACGTCTATAGTATAGATGACGTCTATAGTATAGATGACGTCTATAGTATAGATGACGTCTATAGTATAGATGACGTCTATAGTATAGATGACGTCTATAGTATAGATGACGTCTATAGTATAGATGACGCCTATAGTATAGATAACGTCTATAGCATAGATGACGTCTATAGTAAAGATGACGTCTATAGTATATATGACATCTGTAGTATAGATGACGTCTATGGTATAGATGACGTCTATAGTATAGATGACGTCTATAGTATAGATGACGTCTATAGTATAGATGACGTCTATAGTATAGATGACGTCTATGGTATAGATGACGTCTATAGTATAGATGACGTCCATAGTATAGATGACGTCTATAGTAGAGATGACGTCTATAGTATAGATGACGTCTATAGTATAGATGACGTCTATAGTATAGATGACGTCTTTCGTATAGATGGCGTCTATAGTATAGATGACGTCCATAGTATAGATGACGTCTATAGTATAGATGACGTCTATAGTATAGATGACGTCTATAGTATAGATGACATCTGTAGTATAGATGACGTCTATAGTATAGATGACATCTGTAGTATAGATGACGTCTTTAGTATAGATGGCGTCTATAGTATAGATGACGTCTATAGTATAGATGACGTCTATAGTATAGATGACGTCTATAGTATAGATGACGTCCATAGTATAGATGACGTCTATAGTATAGATGACGTCTATAGTATAGAGGACGTCTATAGTATAGATGACGTCTATAGTATAGATGACGTCTATAGTATAGATGACGTCCATAGTATAGATGACGTCTATAGTAGAGATGACGTCTATAGTATAGATGACGTCTATAGTATAGATGACGTCTATAGTATAGATGACGTCTATAGTAGAGATGACGTCTTTAGTATAGATGGCGTCTATAGTATAGATGACGTCCATAGTATAGACGACGTCTATAGTATAGACGACGTCTATAGTATAGACGACGTCTATAGTATAGATGACGTCTATAGTATAGATGACGTCTATAGTATAGATGACGTCTATAGTATAGATGACATCTATAGTATAGATGACGCCTCTAGCATAGATGACATCTATAGTATAGATGACGTCTATAGTATAGATGACATCTATAGTATAGATGACGTCTATAGTATAGATGACGTCTATAGTATAGATGACGTCTATAGTATAGATGACGTCTATAGTATAGATGACGTCCATAGTATAGATGACGTCTATAGTATAGATGACGTCCATAGTATAGATGACGTCTATAGTATAGATGACATCTATAGTATAGATGACGTCCATAGTATAGATGACGTCTATAGTATAGATGACGTCTATAGTATAGATGACGTCTATAGTATAGATGACGCCTATAGTATAGATGACATCTGTAGTATAGATGACGTCTATGGTTTAGATGACGTCTAAAGTATAGATGACGTCCATAGTATAGATGACGTCTAAAGTATATATGACGTCTATAGTATAGATGACGTCCATAGTATAGATGACGTCTATAGTATAGATGACGTCTATAGTATAGATGACGTCTATAGTATAGATGACGTCTATAGTATAGATGACGTCTATAGTATAGATGACGTCTATAGTATAGATGGCATCTATAGTATAGACGACGTCTATAGTATAGATGACATCTATAGTATAGATGACGTCTATAGTATAGATGACGTCTATAGTATAGATGACGCCTATAGTATAGATAACGTCTATAGCATAGATGACGTCTATAGTAAAGATGACGTCTATAGTATATATGACATCTGTAGTATAGATGACGCCTATGGTATAGATGACGTCTATAGTATAGATGACGTCTATAGTATAGATGACGTCTATAGTATAGATGACGTCTATAGTATAGATGACGTCTATGGTATAGATGACGTCTATAGTATAGATGACGTCCATAGTATAGATGACGTCTATAGTAGAGATGACGTCTATAGTATAGATGACGTCTATAGTATAGATGACGTCTATAGTATAGATGACGTCTTTAGTATAGATGGCGTCTATAGTATAGATGACGTCCATAGTATAGATGACGTCTATAGTATAGATGACGTCTATAGTATAGATGACGTCTATAGTATAGATGACATCTGTAGTATAGATGACGTCTATAGTATAGATGACGTCTATAGTATAGATGACGTCCATAGTATAGATGACGTCTATAGTATAGATGACGTCTATAGTATAGATGACGTCTATAGTATAGATGACGTCTATAGTATAGATGACGTCTATAGTATAGATGACGTCTATAGTATAGATGACGTCTATAGTATAGATGACGTCTATAGTATAGATGACGTCTATAGTATAGAAGACGTCTATAGTATAGATGACGTCTATAGTATAGAAGACGTCTATAGTATAGAAGACGTCTATAGTATAGATGACGTCTATAGTATAGATGACGTCTATAGTATAGATGACGTCTATAGTATAGATGACGTCTATAGTATAGATGACGTCTATAGTTTAAATGACGTCTATAGTATAAATGACGTCTATAGTATAGATGACGTCTATAGTAAAGATGACGTCTATAGTATAGATGACATCTGTAGTATAGATGACATCTGTAGTATAGATGACGTCTATAGTATAGATGACGTCCATAGTATAGATGACGTCTATAGTATAGATGACATCTGTAGTATAGATGACGTCTATAGTATAGATTACATCTGTAGTATAGATGACGTCTATAGTATAGATGACATCTGTAGTATAGATGACATCTGTAGTATAGATGACGTCTATAGTATAGATGACGTCTATAGTATAGATGACGTCTATAGTATAGATGACGTCCATAGTATAGATGACGTCTATAGTATAGATGACGTCTATAGTATAGATGACGCCTATAGTATAGATGACGTCTATAGTATAGATGACGTCCATAGTATAGATGACGTCTATAGTATAGATGACGTCTATAGTATAGATGACGTCTATAGTATAAATGACGTCTATAGTATAGATGACGTCTATAGTATAGATGACGTCTATAGTATAGATGACGTCTATAGTATAGATGACGTCTATAGTATAGATGACATCTTTAGTATAGATGACGCCTCTAGCATAGATGACATCTATAGTATAGATGACGTCTATAGTATAGATGACATCTGTGGTATAGATGACGTCTATAGTATAGATGACGTCTATAGTATAGATGACGTCTATAGTATAGATGACGTCTATAGTATAGATGACGTCTATAGTATAGATGACGTCTAAACTATAGATGACGTCCATAGTATAGACGACGTCTATAGTATAGATGACGTCTATAGTATAGATGACGTCTATAGTATAGATAACATCTGTAGTATAGATGACGTCTATAGTATAGATGACGTCTATAGTATAGATGACGTTTATAGTATAGATGACGTCTATAGTATAGATGACGTCTATAGTATAGATGACGTCCATAGTATAGATGACGTCTATAGTATAGATGACGTCTATAGTATAGAGGACGTCTATAGTATAGATGACGTCTATAGTATAGATGACGTCCATAGTATAGATGACGTCTATAGTAGAGATGACGTCTATAGTATAGATGACGTCTATAGTATAGATGACGTCTATAGTACAGATGACGTCTATAGTATAGATGACGTCTTTAGTATAGATGGCGTCTATAGTATAGATGACGTCCATAGTATAGATGACGTCTATAGTATAGATGACGTCTATAGTATAGACGACGTCTATAGTATAGACGACGTCTATAGTATAGACGACGTCTATAGTATAGATGACGTCTATAGTATAGACGACGTCTATAGTATAGACGACGTCTATAGTATAGACGACGTCTATAGTATAGATGACGTCTATAGTATAGATGACGTCTATAGTATAGATGACATCTATAGTATAGATGACGCCTCTAGCATAGATGACATCTATAGTATAGATGACGTCTATAGTATAGATGACATCTATAGTATAGATGACGTCTATAGTATAGATGACGTCTATAGTATAGATGACGTCTATAGTATTGATGACGTCCATAGTATAGATGACGTCTATAGTATAGATGACGTCCATAGTATAGATGACGTCTATAGTATAGATGACATCTATAGTATAGATGACGTCCATAGTATAGATGACGTCTATAGTATAGATGACATCTATAGTATAGATGACGCCTCTAGCATAGATGACATCTATAGTATAGATGACGTCTATAGTATAGATGACATCTATAGTATAGATGACGTCTATAGTATAGATGACGTCTATAGTATAGATGACGTCTATAGTATAGATGACGTCCATAGTATAGATGACGTCTATAGTATAGATGACGTCCATAGTATAGATGACGTCTATAGTATAGATGACATCTATAGTATAGATGACGTCCATAGTATAGATGACGTCTATAGTATAGATGACGTCTATAGTATAGATGACGTCTATAGTATAGATGACGTCTATAGTATAGATGACGCCTATAGTATAGATGACATCTGTAGTATAGATGACGTCTATGGTATAGATGACGTCTATAGTATAGATGACGTCCATAGTATAGATGACGTCTAAAGTATAGATGACGTCTATAGTATAGATGACGTCCATAGTATAGATGACGTCTATAGTATAGATGACGTCTATAGTATAGATGACGTCTATAGTATAGATGACGTCTATAGTATAGATGACGTCTATAGTATAGATGACATCTATAGTATAGACGACGTCTATAGTATAGATGACATCTATAGTATAGATGACGTCTATAGTATAGATGACGTCTATAGTATAGATGACGCCTATAGTATAGATAACGTCTATAGCATAGATGACGTCTATAGTAAAGATGACGTCTATAGTATATATGACATCTGTAGTATAGATGACGTCTATGGTATAGATGACGTCTATAGTATAGATGACGTCCATAGTATAGATGACGTCTATAGTATAGATGACGTCTATAGTATAGATGACGTCTATAGTATAGATGACGTCTATAGTATAGATGACCTCTATAGTATAGATGACGTCTATAGTATAGATGACGTCTATAGTATAGATGACGTCTATAGTATAGATGACGTCTATAGTATAGATGACGTCTATAGTATAGATGACGTCTATAGTATAGATAACGTCTATAGTATAGATAACGTCTATAGTATAGATGACATCTGTAGTATAGATGACGTCTATAGTATAGATGACGTCTATTGTATAGATGACGTCTATAGTATAGATGACGTCTATAGTATAGATGACGTCTATAGTATAGATGACGTCTATAGTATAGATGACGTCTATAGTATAGATGACGTCTTTAGTATAGATGACGTCTATAGTATAGATGACGTCCATAGTATAGATGACGTCCATAGTATAGATGACGTCTATAGTATAGATGACGTCTATAGTATAGATGACGTCTATAGTATAGATGACGTCTATAGTATAGATAACGTCTATAGTATAGATGACATCTGTAGTATGGATGACGTCTATAGTATAGATGACGTCTATAGTATAGATGACGTCTATTGTATAGATGACGTCTATAGTATAGATGACGTCTATAGTATAGATGACGTCTATAGTATAGATGACGTCTATAGTATAGATGACGTCTAAAGTATAGATGACGTCCATAGTATAGACGACGTCTATAGTATAGATGACGTCTATAGTATAGATGACGTCTATAGTATAGATAACATCTGTAGTATAGATGACGTCTATAGTATAGATGACGTCTATAGTATAGATGACGTTTATAGTATAGATGACGTCTATAGTATAGATGACGTCTATAGTATAGATGACGTCTATAGTATAGATGACGTCTATAGTATAGATGACGTCTATAGTATAGATGACGTCTATAGTATAGATGACGTCTATAGTATAGATGACGTCTATAGTATAGATAACGTCTATAGTATAGATGACATCTGTAGTATAGATGACGTCTATAGTATAGATGACGTCTATAGTATAGATGACGTCTATTGTATAGATGACGTCTATAGTATAGATGACGTCTATAGTATAGATGACGTCTATAGTATAGATGACGTCTATAGTATAGATGACGTCTATAGTATAGATGACGTCTATAGTATAGATGACGTCTTTAGTATAGATGACGTCTATAGTATAGATGACGTCCATAGTATAGATGACGTCCATAGTATAGATGACGTCTATAGTATAGATGACGTCTATAGTATAGATGACGTCTATAGTATAGATGACGTCTATAGTATAGATGACGTCTATAGTATAGATGACGTCTAAAGTATAGATGACGTCCATAGTATAGACGACGTCTATAGTATAGATGACGTCTATAGTATAGATGACGTCTATAGTATAGATAACATCTGTAGTATAGATGACGTCTATAGTATAGATGACGTCTATAGTATAGATGACGTTTATAGTATAGATGACGTCTATAGTATAGATGACGTCTATAGTATAGATGACGTCTATAGTATAGATGACGTCTATGGTATAGATGACGTCTATAGTATAGATGACGTCCATAGTATAGATGACGTCTATAGTAGAGATGACGTCTATAGTATAGATGACGTCTTTAGTATAGATGACGTCTATAGTATAGATGACGTCTATAGTATAGATGACGTCTTTAGTATAGATGGCGTCTATAGTATAGATGACGTCCATAGTATAGATGACGTCTATAGTATAGATGACGTCTAGAGTATAGATGACGTCTATAGTATAGATGACATCTATAGTATAGATGAAGCCTCTAGCATAGATAAAGCCTCTAGCATAGATGACATCTATAGTATAGATGACGTCTATAGTATAGATGACATCTGTAGTATAGATGACGTCTATAGTATAGATGACGTCCATAGTATAGATGACGTCTATAGTATAGATGACGTCTATAGTATAGATGACGTCTATAGTATAGATGACGTCTATAGTATAGATGACGTCTATAGTATAGATGACGTCTATAGTATAGATGACGTCTATAGTATAGATGACGTCTATAGTATAGATGACGTCTATAGTATAGATGACGTCTATAGTATAGATGACGTCTATAGTATAGAAGACGTCTATAGTATAGAAGACGTCTATAGTATAGATGACGTCTATAGTATAGATGACGTCTATAGTATAGATGACGTCTATAGTATAGATGACGTCTGATGACGTCTATAGTTTAGATGACGTCTATAGTATAAATGACGTCTGTAGTATAGATGACGTCTATAGTAAAGATGACGTCTATTGTATAGATGACATCTGTAGTATAAATGACATCTGTAGTATAGATGACGTCTATAGTATAGATGACGTCCGTAGTATAGATGACGTCTATAGTATAGATGACATCTGTAGTATAGATGACGTCTATAGTATAGATTACATCTGTAGTATAGATGACGTCTATAGTATAGATGACATCTGTAGTATAGATGACATCTGTAGTATAGATGACGTCTATAGTATAGATGACGTCTATAGTATAGATGACGTCTATAGTATAGATGACGTCCATAGTATAGATGACGTCTATAGTATAGATGACGTCTATAGTATAGATGACGTCTATAGTATAGATGACGTCTATAGTATAGATGACGTCCATAGTATAGATGACGTCTATAGTATAGATGACGTCTATAGTATAGATGACGTCTATAGTATAAATGACGTCTATAGTATAGATGACGTCTAAAGTATAGATGACGTCTATAGTATAGATGACGTCTATAGTATAGATGACATCTATAGTATAGATGACGCCTCTAGCATAGATGACATCTATAGTATAGATGACGTCTATGGTATAGATGCCGTCTATAGTATAGATGACGTCCATAGTATAGATGACGTCTATAGTAGAGATGACGTCTATAGTATAGATGACGTCTATAGTATAGATGACATCTGTAGTATAGATGACATCTGTAGTATAGATGACGTCTATAGTATAGATGACGTCTATAGTATAGATGACGTCTATAGTATAGATGACGTCCATAGTATAGATAACGTCTATAGTATAGATGACGTCTATAGTATAGATGACGTCTATAGTATAGATGACGTCTATAGTATAGATGACGTCTATAGTATAGATGACGTCTATAGTATAGATGACGTCTATAGTATAGATGACGTCTATAGTATAGATGACGTCTATAGTATAGATGACGTCTATAGTATAGATGACGTCTATAGTATAGATGACGTCTATAGTATAGATGACGTCTAAACTATAGATGACGTCCATAGTATAGACGACGTCTATAGTATAGATGACGTCTATAGTATAGATGACGTCTATAGTATAGATAACATCTGTAGTATAGATGACGTCTATAGTATAGATGACGTCTATAGTATAGATGACGTTTATAGTATAGATGACGTCTATAGTATAAATGACGTCTATAGTATAGATGACGTCCATAGTATAGATGACGTCTATAGTATAGATGACGTCTATAGTATAGAAGACGTCTATAGTATAGATGACGTCTATAGTATAGAAGACGTCTATAGTATAGATGACGTCCATAGTATAGATGACGTCTATAGTAGAGATGACGTCCATAGTATAGATGACGTCTATAGTAGAGATGACGTCTATAGTATAGATGACGTCTATAGTATAGATGACGTCTATAGTATAGATGACGTCTATAGTATAGATGACGTCTATAGTATAGATGACGTCTATAGTATAGATGACGTCTATAGCATAGATGACGTCTATAGTATAGATGACGTCTATAGTATAGATGACGTCTATAGTATAGATGACAATAGTATAGATGACGTCTATAGTATAGATGACGTCTATAGTATAGATGACGTCTATAGTATAGATGACGTCTATAGCATAGATGACGTCTAAAGTATAGATGACGTCTATAGTATAGATGACGTCTATAGTATAGATGACGTCCATAGTATAGATGATGTCCATAGTATAGATGACGTCTATAGTATAGATGACGTCTATAGTATAGATGACGTCTAAACTATAGATGACGTCCATAGTATAGACGACGTCTATAGTATAGATGACGTCTATAGTATAGATGACGTCTATAGTATAGATAACATCTGTAGTATAGATGACGTCTATAGTATAGATGACGTCTATAGTATAGATGACGTTTATAGTATAGATGACGTCCATAGTATAGATGACGTCCATAGTATAGATTACGTCTATAGTATAGATGACGTCTATAGTATAGATGACGTCTAAACTATAGATGACGTCCATAGTATAGACGATGTCTATAGTATAGATGACGTCTATAGTATAGATGACGTCTATAGTATAGATGACGTCTATAGTATAGATGACGTCTATAGTATAGATGACGTCTATAGTATAGATGACGTCTATAGTATAGATGACGTCTATAGCATAGATGACGTCTATAGTATAGATGACGTCTATAGTATAGATGACGTCTATAGTATAGATGACGTCCATAGTATAGATGACGTCCATAGTATAGATGACGTCTATAGTATAGATGACGTCTATAGTATAGATGACGTCTATAGTATAGATGACGTCTGAACTATAGATGACGTCCATAGTATAGACGACGTCTATAGTATAGATGACGTCTATAGTATAGATGACGTCTATAGTATAGATAACATCTGTAGTATAGGTGACGTCTATAGTATAGATGACGTCTATAGTATAGATGACGTTTATAGTATAGATGACGTCTATGGTATAGATGACGTCTATAGTATAGATGACGTCTATAGTATAGATGACGTCCATAGTATAGATGACGTCTATAGTATAGATGACGTCTATAGTATAGAGGACGTCTATAGTATAGATGACGTCTATAGTATAGATGACGTCTATAGTATAGATGACGTCCATAGTATAGATGACGTCTATAGTAGAGATGACGTCTATAGTATAGATGACGTCTATAGTATAGATGACGTCTATAGTATAGATGACGTCTATAGTATAGATGACGTCTTTAGTATAGATGGCGTCTATAGTATAGATGACGTCCATAGTATAGATGACGTCCATAGTATAGATGACGTCTATAGTATAGACGACGTCTATAGTATAGACGACGTCTATAGTATAGACGACGTCTATAGTATAGATGACGTCTATAGTATAGATGACGTCTATAGTATAGATGACATCTATAGTATAGATGACGCCTCTAGCATAGATGACATCTATAGTATGGATGACGTCTATAGTATAGATGACATCTATAGTACAGATGACGTCTATAGTATAGATGACGTCTATAGTATAGATGACGTCTATAGTATAGATGACGTCTATAGTATAGATGACGTCCATAGTATAGATGACGTCTATAGTTTAGATGACATCTATAGTATAGATGACGTCCATAGTATAGATGACGTCTATAGTATAGATGACGTCTATAGTATAGATGACGTCTATAGTATAGATGACGTCCATAGTATAGATGACGTCTAAAGTATAGATGACGTCTATAGTATAGATGACGTCCATAGTATAGATGACGTCTATAGTATAGATGACGTCTATAGTATAGATGACGTCTATAGTATAGATGACGTCTATAGTATAGATGACGTCTATAGTATAGATGACGTCTATAGTATAGATGACGTCTATAGTATAGATGACGTCTATAGTATAGATGACGTCTATAGTATAGATGACGTCTATAGTATAGATGACGTCTATAGTATAGATGACGTCTATAGTATAGATGACGTCTATAGTATAGATGACGTCTATAGTATAGATGACGTCTATAGTATAGATAACGTCTGTAGTATAGATGACATCTGTAGTATAGATGACGTCTATAGTATAGATGACGTCTAAAGTATAGATGACGTCCATAGTATAGACGACGTCTATAGTATAGATGACGTCTATAGTATAGATGACGTCTATAGTATAGATGACGTCTATAGTATAGATAACATCTGTAGTATAGATGACGTCTATAGTATAGATGACGTCTATAGTATAGATGACGTTTATAGTATAGATGACGTCTATAGTATAGATGACGTCTATAGTATAGATGACGTCTATAGTATAGATGACGTCTATGGTATAGATGACGTCTATAGTATAGATGACGTCCATAGTATAGATGACGTCTATAGTAGAGATGACGTCTATAGTATAGATGACGTCTATAGTATAGATGACGTCTATAGTATAGATGACGTCTTTAGTATATATGACGTCCATAGTATAGATGACGTCTATAGTATAGATGACGTCTATAGTATAGATGACGTCTATAGTATAGATGACGTCTAGAGTATAGATGACGTCTATAGTATAGATGAAGCCTCTAGCATAGATGACATCTATAGTATAGATGACGTCTATAGTATAGATGACATCTGTAGTATAGATGACGTCTATAGTATAGATGACGTCTATAGTATAGATGACGTCCATAGTATAGATGACGTCTATAGTATAGATGACGTCTATAGTATAGATGACGTCTATAGTATAGATGATGTCTATAGTATAGATGACGTCTATAGTATAGATGACGTCTATAGTATAGATGACGTCTATAGTATAGATGACGTCTATAGTATAGATGACGTCTATAGTATAGATGACGTCTATAGTTTAGATGACGTCTATAGTATAAATGACGTCTATAGTATAGATGACGTCTATAGTAAAGATGACGTCTATAGTATAGATGACATCTGTAGTATAGATGACATCTGTAGTATAGATGACGTCTATAGTATAGATGACGTCCATAGTATAGATGACGTCTATAGTATAGATGACATCTGTAGTATAGATGACGTCTATAGTATAGATTACATCTGTAGTATAGATGACGTCTATAGTATAGATGACATCTGTAGTAAAGATGACATCTGTAGTATAGATGACGTCTATAGTATAGATGACGTCTATAGTATAGATGACGTCTATAGTATAGATGACGTCTATAGTATAGATGACGTCCATAGTATAGATGACGTCTATAGTATAGATGACGTCTATAGTATAGATGACGTCTATAGTATAGATGACGTCTATAGTATAAATGACGTCTATAGTATAGATGACGTCTATAGTATAGATGACATCTATAGTATAGATGACGCCTCTAGCATAGATGACATCTATAGTATAGATGACGTCTATAGTATAGATGACATCTGTGGTATAGATGACGTCTATAATATAGATGACGTCCATAGTATAGATGACGTCTATAGTATAGATGACGTCTATAGTATAGATGACGTCTATAGTATAGATGACGTCTAAACTATAGATGACGCCCATAGTATAGACGACGTCTATAGTATAGATGACGTCTATAGTATAGATGACGTCCATAGTATAGATGACGTCTATAGTAGAGATGACGTCTATAGTATAGATGACGTCTATAGTATAGATGACGTCTATAGTATAGATGACGTCTATAGTATAGATGACGTCTTTAGTATAGATGGCGTCTATAGTATAGATGACGTCCATAGTATAGATGACGTCTATAGTATAGATGACGTCTATAGTATAGACGACGTCTATAGTATAGATGACGTCTATAGTATAGATGACGTCTATAGTATAGATGACATCTATAGTATAGATGACGCCTCTAGCATAGATGACATCTATAGTATAGATGACGTCTATAGTATAGATGACGTCTATAGTATAGATGACGTCTATAGTATAGATGACGTCTATAGTATAAATGACGTCTATAGTATAGATGACGTCTATAGTATAGATGACATCTATAGTATAGATGACGCCTCTATAGATGACGTCTATAGTATAGATGACGTCTATAGTATAGAAGACGTCTATAGTATAGATGACGTCTATAGTATAGACGACGTCTATAGTATAGATGACATCTATAGTATAGATGACATCTATAGTATAGATGACGCCTCTAGCATAGATGACATCTATACTATAGACGTCATCTATACTATAGACGTCATCTATACTATAGACGTCATCTATACTATAGACGTCATCTATACTATAGACGACGTCTATAGTATAGATGACATCTATAGTATAGATGACATCTATAGTATAGATGAAGCCTCTAGCATAGATGACATCTATAGTATAGATGACGTCTATAGTATAGATGACATCTGTAGTATAGATGACGTCTATAGTATAGATGACGTCTATAGTATAGATGACGTCTATAGTATAGATGACGTCTATAGTATAGATGACGTCTATAGTATAGATGACGTCTATAGTATAGAAGACGTCTATAGTATAGATGGCGTCTATAGTATAGATGACGTCTATAGTATAGATGACGTCTATAGTATAGATGACGTCTATAGTATAGATGACGTCTATAGTATAGATGACGTCTATAGTATAGATGACGTCTATAGTTTAGATGACGTCTATAGTATAAATGACGTCTATAGTATAGATGACGTCTATAGTAAAGATGACGTCTATAGTATAGATGACATCTGTAGTATAGATGACATCTGTAGTATAGACGACGTCTATAGTATAGATGACGTCCATAGTATAGATGACGTCTATAGTATAGATGACATCTGTAGTATAGATGACGTCTATAGTATAGATTACATCTGTAGTATAGATGACGTCTATAGTATAGATGACATCTGTAGTATAGATGACATCTGTAGTATAGATGACGTCTATAGTATAGATGACGTCTATAGTATAGATGACGTCTATAGTATAGATGACGTCTATAGTATAGATGACGTCTATAGTATAGATGACGTCCATAGTATAGATGACGTCTATAGTATAGATGACGTCTATAGTATAGATGACGTCTATAGTATAGATGACGTCTATAGTATAGATGACGTCCATAGTATAGATGACGTCTATAGTATAGATGACGTCTATAGTATAGATGACGTGTATAGTATAAATGACGTCTATAGTATAGATGACGTCTATAGTATAGATGACGTCTATAGTATAGATGACGTCTATAGTATAGATGACATCTATAGTATAGATGACGCCTCTAGCATAGATGACATCTATAGTATAGATGACGTCTATAGTATAGATGACATCTGTGGTTTAGATGACGTCTATAATATAGATGACGTCCATAGTATAGATGACGTCTATAATATAGATGACGTCCATAGTATAGATGACGTCTATAGTATAGATGACGTCTATAGTATAGATGACGTCTATAGTATAGATGACGTCTATAGTATAGATGACGTCTATAGTATAGATGACGTCTATAGTATAGATGACGTCTATAGTATAGATGACGTCTATAGTATAGATGACGTCTATAGTATAGATGACGTCTATAGTATAGATGACGTCTATAGTATAGATGACGTCTATAGTATAGATGACGTCTATAGTATAGATGACGTCTATAGTATAGATGACGTCTATAGTATAGATGACGTCTATAGTATAGATGACGTCTATAGTATAGATGACGTCTATAGTATAGATGACGTCTATAATATAGATGACGTCTACAGTATAGATGACGTCTATAATATAAATGACGTCTATAGTATGGATGATGTCTATAGTATAGATGACGTCTATAGTATAGACGACGTCTATAGGATAGATGATATCTATAGTATAGATGAAGTTTATAATAATTTTAGATGACGTCTATAGTAAAGATGAAGTCTATAGTAAAGATGACGTCTATAGTATAGACGACGTCTATAGTAAAGACGACGTCTATAGCATAGATGACGTCTATAGTATAGATGACGTCTATAGTATAGATGACGTCTATAGTATAGATGACGTCTATAGTATAGATGACGTCTATAGTATAGATGACGTCTATAGTATAGACGACGTTCTTAGTAATCCGACGACGTCTATAGTATAGATGACGTCTATAGTATAGATGACGTCTATAGTATAGATGACGTCTATGGTATAGATGACGTCTATAGTATAGATGACGTCTATGGTATAGATGACGTCTATAGTATAGATGATTCTATAGTATAGATGACGTCTATAGTATAGATGACGTCTATAGTATAGACGACGTCTATAGTATAGACGACGTCTATAGTATAGATGACGTCTATAGTATAGATGACGTCTATGGTATAGATGACGTCTATAGCATAGATGACGTCTATAGTATAGATGACGTCTATAGTATAGATGACGTCTATAGTATAGATGACGTCTATTGTATAGATGACGTCTATAGCAGAGATATAGTATAGATGACGTCTATTGTATAGATGACGTCTATAGTATAGATGACGTCTATAGTATAGATGACGTCTAAAGTATAGATGACGTCTATTGTATAGATGACGTCTATAGCATAGATATAGTATAGACGACGTCTATAGTATAGACGACGTCTATAGTATAGACGACGTCTATAGTATAGACGACGTCTTTAATATAGACGACGTCTTTAGTATAGACGACGTCTTTAGTATAGACGACGTCTTAAGTATAGACGACGTCTATAGTCTAGATGACGTCTATAGTATAGATGACGTCTATAGTATAGATGACGTCTATAGTATAGATGACGTCTATAGTATAGATGACGTCTATAGTACAGATGACGTCTATAGTATAGATGACGTCTATAGTACAGATGACGTCTATAGTATAGATGACGTCTATAGTAAAGATGAATTCTATAGTATAGATGACGTCTATAGTATAGATGACGCCTCTAGCATAGATGACGTCTATAGTATAGATGACGTCTATAGTAATCCGACGACGTCTATAGTATAGATGACGTCTATAGTATAGATGACGTCTATAGTATAAATGACGTCTATAGTATAGATGACGTCTATAGTATAGATGACGTCTATAGTATAGATGACATCTATAGTATAGATGACGCCTCTAGCATAGATGACATCTATAGTATAGATGACGTCTATAGTATAGATGACATCTGTGGTATAGATGACGTCTATAATATAGATGACGTCCATAGTATAGATGACGTCTATAGTATAGATGACGTCTATAGTATAGATGACGTCTATAGTATGGATGACGTCTATAGTATAGATGACATCTATAGTATAGATGACGTCTATAGTATAGATGACGTCTATAGTATAGATGACGTCTATAGTATAGACGACGTCTATAGTAAAGACGACGTCTATAGCATAGATGACGTCTATAGTATAGATGACGTCTATAGTATAGATGAAGTCTATAGTATAGATGACGTCTAAAGTATAGATGACGTCTATAGTATAGACGACGTTCTTAGTAATCCGACGACGTCTATAGTATAGATGACGTCTATAGTATAGATGATTCTATAGTATAGATGACGTCTATAGTATAGATGACGTCTATAGTATAGATGACGTCTATAGTATAGATGACGTCTATAGTATAGACGACGTCTATAGTATAGATGACGTCTATAGTATAGATGACGTCTATGGTATAGATGACGTCTATAGCATAGATGACGTCTATAGTATAGATGACGTCTATAGTATAGATGACGTCTATAGTATAGATGACGTCTATAGTATAGATGACGTCTATTGTATAGATGACGTCTATAGCAGAGATATAGTATAGATGACGTCTATTGTATAGATGACGTCTATAGCATAGATATAGTATAGACGACGTCTATAGTATAGACGACGTCTATAGTATAGACGACGTCTTTAGTATAGACGACGTCTTTAGTATAGACGACGTCTTTAGTATAGACGACGTCTTTAGTATAGACGACGTCTTTAGTATAGACGACGTCTATAGTCTAGATGACGTCTATGTATAGATGACGTCTATAGTATAGATGACGTCTATAGTATAGATGACGTCTATAGTACAGATGACGTCTATAGTATAGATGACGTCTATAGTACAGATGACGTCTATAGTGTAGATGACGTCTATAGTAAAGATGAATTCTATAGTATAGATGACGTCTATAGTATAGATGACGCCTCTAGCATAGATGACGTCTATAGTATAGATGACGTCTATAGTAATCCGACGACGTCTATAGTATTGATGACGTCTATAGTATAGATGACTTCTATAGTATAGATTACGTCTATAGTATAGATGACGTCTATATAATAGATGACGTCTATAGTATAGATGACGTCTATAGTATAGATGACGTCTATGGTATAGATGACGTCTATAGTATAGATGACGTCTATAGTATAGATGACGTCTATAGCATAGGTGACGTCTATAGTATAGATGACGTCTATAGCATAGGTGACGTCTATAGTATAGATGACGTCTATAGTATTGATGATGTCTATAGTATAGATGACGTCTATAGTATAGATGACGTCTATAGTGTAGATGACGTCTATATAATAGATGACGTCTATAGTATAGATGACGTCTATAGTGTAGATGACGTCTATAGTATAGATGACGTCTATAGTATAGATGACGTCTATAGTATAGATGACGTCTATAGTAGAGATTACGTCTATAATAAAGATGACGTCTATAGTATAGATGACGTCTATAGTATAGATGACGTCTATAGTATAGATGACGTCTATAGTATAGATGACGTCTATAGTATAGATGACGTCTATAGTATAGATGACGTCTATAGTATAGATGACGTCTATAGTATAGATGACGTCTATAGTATAGATGGTGTCTATAGTATATATGACGTCTATAGTATAGATGACGTCTATAGTGTAGATGACGTCTATAATATAGATGACGTCTATAGTATAGATGACGTCTATAATATAGATGACGTCTATAGTATGGATGACGTCTATAGTATAGATGAAGTCTATAGTATAGCTGACGTTTATAGTCTAGATTACGTTTATAGTCTAGATGAAGTTTATAGTTTAGATGACGTCTATAGTATAGACAACGTCTATAGGATAGATGATATCTATAGTATAGATGAAGTTTATAATAATTTTAGATGACGTCTATAGTATAGATGAAGTCTATAGTAAAGATGACGTCTATAGTATAGACGACGTCTATAGTAAAGACGACGTCTAAAGTATAGATGACGTCTATAGTATAGATGACGTCTATAGTATAGATGACGTCTATAGTATAGATGACGTCTATAGTTTAGATGACGTCTATAGTATAGACGACGTTCTTAGTAATCCGACGACGTCTATAGTATAGATGGCGTCTATAGTATAGATGACGTCTATAGTTTAGATGACGTCTATGGTATAGATGACGTCTATAGTATAGATGATTCCATAGTATAGACGACGTCTATAGTATAGACGACGTCTATAGTATAGACGACGTCTATAGTATAGACGACGTCTATAGTATAGATGACGTCTATGGTATAGATGACGTCTATAGTATAGATGACGTCTATAGTATAGATGACGTCTATGGTATAGATGACGTCTATAGCATAGATGACGTCTATAGTATAGATGACGTCTATAGTATAGATGACGTCTATAGTATATATGACGTCTATTGTATAGATGACGTCTATAGTATAGATGACGTCTATAGTATAGATGACGTCTAAAGTATAGATGACGCCTATTGTATAGATGACGTCTATAGTATAGATGACGTCTAAAGTATAGATGACGCCTATTGTATAGATGACGTCTATAGCATAGATATAGTACAGACGACGTCTATAGTATAGGCGACGTCTATAGTATAGACGACGTCCTTAGTATAGACGACGTCTTTAGAAAAGGTGACGTCTATAGTATAGATGACGTCTATAGTATAGATGACGTCTATAGTATAGATGACGTCTATTGTATAGATGACGTCTATAGCATAGATATAGTATAGATGACGTCTATTGTATAGATGACGTCTATAGTTTAGATGACGTCTATAGTATAGATGACGTCTAAAGTATAGATCACGTCTATAGTATAGATGACGTCTATAGTATAGATGACGTCTTTAGTATAGATGACGTCTATAGTATGTATGACGTCTATAGTATGTATGAAGTCTATAGTACAGATGACGTCTATAGTATAGATGACGTCTATAGTATAGATGACGTCTGTAGTATATATGACGTCTGCAGTATAGATGATGTCTATAATATAGATGACGTCTATAGTAAAGATGACGTCTATAATATAGATGGCGGCTACAGTAAAGATGACATCTATAGTATAGATGATGTCTATAGTATAGATGACGTCTATAGTATAGATGACGTCTATAGTATGTATGACGTCTATAGTATAGATGACGTCTATAGTATAGATGACGTCTATAGTATATATGACGTCTATAGTATAGATGACGTCTATAGTATAGATGACGTCTATAGTATAGATGGCGTCTACAGTAAAGATGACATCTATAGTATAGATGAAGTTTATAGTATAGACTACGTCTATAGTAAAGACGACGTCTATAGTATAGACGACGTCTTTAGTATAGATGACGTCTGTAGTATAGATGAAGTTTATAGTACAGATGACGTCTATAGTCTAGATAAAGTCTATAGTATAGATGACGCCTATACTATAGATGACGTTTATAGTATAGATGACGTCTATAGTATGGATGACGTCTGTAGTATAGATGAAGTTTATAGTACAGATGACGTCTATAGTATTGATAAAGTCTATAGTATAGATGACGTCTATAGTATAGACGACGTCTTTAGTATAGATGACGTCTGTAGTATAGATGAAGTTTATAGTACAGATGACGTCTATAGTCTAGATAAAGTCTATAGTATAGATGACGCCTATACTATAGATGACGTTTATAGTATAGATGACGTCTATAGTATGGATGACGTCTGTAGTATAGATGAAGTTTATAGTACAGATGACGTCTATAGTATAGATAAAGTCTATAGTATAGATGACGTCTATACTATAGATGACGTTTATAGTATAGATGACGTCTATAGTATAGATGACGTCTATAGTATAGATGACGTCTATAGTATAGATGACGTCTATAGTATAGATGATGTCTATAGCATAGATGAAGTCTTTAGCTTAGATGACGTCTATAATATAGATGAGTCTATTGTATAGATGACGTCTATAGTATAGATGACGTCTAAAGTATAGATGTTGTCTATAGTATAGATGACGTCTATAGTATAGATGACGTCTATAGTATAGATGATGTATATAGTATAGATGACGTCTATAGTATAGATGACGTCTATAGTATAGATGACGTCTATAGTATAGATGACGTCTATAGTATAGATGACGTCTATAGTATAGATGACGTCTATAGTATAGATGACGTCTATAGTATAGATGACGTCTATAGTATAGATGGCGTCTACAGTAAAGATGACATCTATAGTATGGATGATGTCTATAGTATAGATGACGCTTATAGTCTAGATGAAGTTTATAGTATAGATGACGTCTATAGTATAGATTACGTCTATAGTATAGATGACGACTATAGTATAGATGATGTCTATAGTATTGATGACGTCTATAGTATAGATGACGTCTATAGTATAGATGACGTCTATACTATAGATGACGTCTATAGTATAGATTACGTCTATACTATAGATGACGTCTATAGTATAGATGACGTCTAAAGTATAGATGACGTCTAAAGTATAGATGACGTCTATAGTAGAATTGATCTATAGTATAGATGACGTCTATAGTAGAATTGATCTATAGTATAGATGACGTCTATAGTATAGATGACGTCTATAGTACAGATGAAGTCTATAGTATAGATGGCGTCTACAATAAAGATGACATCTATAGTATAGATGAAGCTTATAGTATAGACTACGTCAATAGTAAAGATGACGTCTATAGTATGAACGGCGTCTATTGTACAGATGACGTCTTTAGTATAGACGACGTCTTTATTATAGACGACGTCTATAGTATAGATGACGTCTATAGTAGAGATGACGTCTATAGTATAGATGACATCTATAGTATAGATGGCGTCTACAATAAAGATGACATCTATAGTATAGATGATGTCTATAGTATAGATGACGCTTATAGTCTAGATGAAGTTTATAGTATAGATGGCGTCTATAGTATAGATTACGTCTATAGTATAGATGACGACTATAGTATAGATGATGTCTATAGTATAGATGATGTCTATAGTATAGATGACGTCTATAGTATGGATGATGTCTATAGTATAGATGACGTCAATTGTAAAGATGAAGTCTATAGTGTAGCTGACGTTTATAGTCTAGATTAAGTTTATAGTCTAGATGAAGTTTATAGTTTAGATGACGTCTATAGTATAGACGACGTCTATAGGATAGATGATATCTATAGGATAGATGATATCTATAGTATAGATGAAGTTTATAATAATTCTAGATGACGTCTATAGTATAGATGAAGTCTATAGTAAAGATGACGTCTATAGTATAGACGACGTCTATAGTAAAGACGACGTCTATAGTATAGATGACGTCTATAGTATAGATTACGTCTATACTATAGATGACGTCTATAGTATAGATGACGTCTATAGTATAGATGACGTCTATAGTATAGATGACGTCTATAGTATAGATGATGTCTATAGTATAGATGACGTCTATAGTATAGATGACGTCTATAGTATAGATGACGTCTATAGTATAGATGACGTCTATAGTATAGATGACGTCTATAGTATAGATGACGTCTATAGTATAGATGATGTCTATAGTATAGATGACGTCTATAGTATAGATGACGTCTATAGTATAGATGATGTCTATAGTATAGATGACGCTTATAGTCTAGATGAAGTTTATAGTATAGATGACGTCTATAGTATAGATTACGTCTATAGTATAGATGACGACTATAGTATAGATGATGCCTATAGTATAGATGACGACTATAGTATAGATGACGTCTATACTATAGATGACGTCTATACTATAGATGACGTCTATAGTATAGATGACGTCTATAGTATAGATGACGTCTACAGTATAGATGACGTCTATAGTATAGATAAAGTCTATAGTATAGATGACGTCTATACTATAGATGACGTTTATAGTATAGATGACGTCTATAATATAGATGAGTCTATTGTATAGATGACGTCTATAGTATAGATAACGTCTAAAGTATAGATGACGTCTATAGTATAGATGACGTCTATAGTATAGATGACGTCTATAGAATAGATGATGTCTATAGTATAGATGACGTCTATAGTATAGATGACGTCTATAGTATAGATGACGTCTATAGTATAGATGACGTCTATAGTATAGATGGCGTCAACAGTAAAGATGACATCTATAGTATAGATGATGTCTATAGTATAGATGATGTCTATAGTATAGATGACGCTTATAGTCTAGATGAAGTTTATAGTATAGATGACGTCTATAGTATAGATTACGTCTATAGTATAGATGACGACTATAGTATAGATGATGTCTATAGTATAGATGACGACTATAGTATAGATGATGTCTATAGTATAGATGACGTCTATAGTATAGATGACGTCTATAGTATAGATGACGTCTATACTACAGATGACGTCTATAGTATAGATGACGTCTAAAGTATAGATGACGTCTAAAGTATAGATGACGTCTATAGTAGAATTGATCTATAGTATAGATGACGTCTATAGTAGAATTGATCTATAGTATAGATGACGTCTATAGTATAGATGACGTCTATAGTACAGATGACGTCTATAGTATAGATGGCGTCTACAGTAAAGATGACATCTATAGTATAGATGAAGCTTATAGTATAGACTACGTCAATAGTAAAGATGACGTCTATAGTATAAACGACGTCTATTGTATAGATGACGTCTTTACTATAGACGACGTCTTTAGTATAGACGACGTCTTAAGTATAGATGACGTCTATAGTAGAGATGACGTCTATAGTATAGATGACATCTATAGTATAGATGGCGTCTACAGTAAAGATGACATCTATAGTATAGATGACGTCTATAGTATAGATTACGTCTATAGTATAGATGACGACTATAGTATAGATGATGTCTATAGTATAGATGACGTCTATAGTATAGATGACGTCTATAGTATAGATGACGTCTATAGTATAGATGACGTAAATACTATAGATGGCGTCTATAGTATAGATGACGTCTAAAGTATAGATGACGTCTAAAGTATAGATGACGTCTATAGTAGAATTGATCTATAGTATAGATGACGTCTATAGTATAGATGACGTCTATAGTATAGACGACGTTCTTAGTAATCCGACGACGTCTATAGTATAGATGACGTCTATAGTATAGATGATGTCTATAGTATAGATGATGTCTATAGTATGGATGATGTCTATAGTATAGATGACGTCTATAGTATAGATGACGTCTATAGTATGTATGACGTCTATAGTATGGATGACGTCTATAGTATATATAACGTCTATAGTATATATAACGTCTATAGTATAGATGACGTCTATAGTATAGATGGCGTCTACAGTAAAGATGATATCTATAGTATAGATGAAGTTTATAGTATAGACTACGTCTATAGTAAAGACTACGTCTATAGTAAAGACGACGTCTATAGTATAGACGACGTCTATAGTATAGACGACGTCTTTAGTATAGACGACGTCTATAGTATAGACGACGTCTTTAGTATAGACGACGTCTTTAGTATAGACGACGTCTTTAGTATAGACGAGGTCTATAGTCTAGATGACGTCTATAGTATAGATGACGTCTATAGTATAGATGACGTCTATAGTATAGGTGACGTCTATAGTATAGATGACGTCTATAGTATAGATGACGTCTATAGTATAGATGACGTCTATAGTATAGATGACGTCTATAGTATAGATGACGTCTATAGTATAGATGACGTCAATAGTATAGATGACGTCTATAGTATAGATGACGTCTATAGTATGTATGACGTCTATAGTATAGATGACGTCCGTCTATAGTATAGATGACGTCTAAAGTATAGAAGACGTCTAAAGTATAGATGACGTCTATAGTAGAATTGATCTATAGTATAGATGACGTCTATAGTATAGATGACGTCTATAGTATAGATGACGTCTATGGTATAGACGACGTTCTTAGTAATCCGACGACGTCTATAGTATAGATGACGTCTATAGTATAGATGATGTCTATAGTATAGATGATGTCTATAGTATGGATGATGTCTATAGTATAGATGACGTCTATAGTATAGATGACGTCTATAGTATGTATGACGTCTATAGTATGGATGACGTCTATAGTATATATAACGTCTATAGTATAGATGACGTCTATAGTATAGATGGCGTCTACAGTAAAGATGACATCTATAGTATAGATGAAGTTTATAGTATAGACTACGTCTATAGTAAAGACGACGTCTATGGTATAGACGACGTCTATAGTATAGACGACGTCTTTAGTATAGACGACGTCTTTAGTATAGACGAGGTCTATAGTCTAGATGACGTCTATAGTATAGATGACGTCTATAGTATAGATGACGTCTATAGTATAGATGACGTCTATAGTATAGATGACGTCTATAGTATAGATGACGTCTATAGTATAGATGACGTCTATAGTATAGATGATGTCTATAGTATAGATGATGTCTATAGTATGGATGATGTCTATAGTATAGATGACGTCTATAGTATAGATGACGTCTATAGTATGTATGACGTCTATAGTATGGATGACGTCTATAGTATATATAACGTCTATAGTATAGATGACGTCTATAGTATAGATGGCGTCTACAGTAAAGATGACATCTATAGTATAGATGAAGTTTATAGTATAGACTACGTCTATAGTAAAGACGACGTCTATAGTATAGACGACGTCTATAGTATAGACGACGTCTTTAGTATAGACGACGCCTTTACTATAGACGACGTCTTTAGTATAGACGAGGTCTATAGTCTAGATGACGTCTATAGTATAGATGACGTCTATAGTATAGATGACGTCTATAGTATAGATGACGTCTATAGTATAGATGACGTCTATAGTATAGATGACGTCTATAGTATAGATGACGTCTATAGTATAGATGAGGTCTATAGTATAGATGACGTCTATAGTATAGATGATGTCTATAGTATAGATGACGTCTATAGTATAGATGACGTCTATAGTATAGATGATGTCTATAGTATAGATGACGCTTATAGACTAGATGAAGTTTATAGTATAGATGACGTCTATAGTATAGATTACGTCTATAGTATAGATGACGACTATAGTATAGATGATGTCTATAGTATAGATGACGTCTATAGTATAGATGACGTCTATAGTATAGATGACGTAAGTACTATAGATGACGTCTATAGTATAGATGACGTCTAAAGTATAGATGACGTCTAAAGTATAGATGACGTCTAAAGTATAGATGACGTCTATAGTAGAAGTGATCTATAGTATAGATGACGTCTATAGTATAGATGACGTCTATAGTATAGATGACGTCTATAGTATAGACGACGTCTATAGTATAGACGACGTCTTTAGTATAGACGACGTCTTTAGTATAGACGACGTCTTTAGTATAGACGACGTCTTTAGTATAGACGAGGTCTATAGTCTAGATGACGTCTATAGTATAGATGACGTCTATAGTATAGATGACGTCTATAGTATAGATGACGTCTATAGTATAGATGACGTCTATAGTATAGATGACGTCTATAGTATAGATGACGTCTATAGTATAGATGACGTCTATAGTATAGATGTCGTCTATAGTATAGATGACGTCTATAGTATAGATGACGTCTATAGTATAGATGACGTCTATAGTATAGATGACGTCTATAGTATAGATGACGTCTATAGTAAAGACGACGTCTATAGTATAGACGACGTCTATAGTATAGACGACGTCTATAGTATAGACGACGTCTATAGTATAGACGACGTCTTTAGTATAGACGAGGTCTATAGTCTAGATGACGTCTATAGTATAGATGACGTCTATAGTATAGATGACGTCTATAGTATAGATGACGTCTATAGTATAGATGACGTCTATAGTATAGATGACGTCTATAGTATAGATGACGTCTATAGTATAGATGACGTCTATAGTATAGATGACGTCTATAGTATAGATGACGTCTATAGTATAGATGACGTCTATAGTATAGATGACGTCTATAGTATAGATGACGTCTATAGTATAGATGACGTCTATAGTAAAGACGACGTCTATAGTATAGACGACATCTATAGTATAGACGACGTCTTTAGTATAGACGACGTCTTTAGTATAGACGACGTCTTTAGTATAGACGAGGTCTATAGTCTAGATGACGTCTATAGTATAGATGACGTCTATAGTATATATGACGTCTATAGTATAGATGACGTCTATAGTATAGATGACGTCTATAGTATAGATGACGTCTATAGTATAGATGACGTCTATAGTATAGATGACGTCTATAGTATAGATGACGTCTATAGTATGTATGACGTCTATAGTATGGATGACGTCTATAGTATATATAACGTCTATAGTATAGATGACGTCTATAGTATAGATGGCGTCTACAGTAAAGATGACATCTATAGTATAGATGAAGTTTATAGTATAGACTACGTCTATAGTAAAGACGACGTCTATAGTATAGACGACGTCTATAGTATAGACGACGTCTTTAGTATAGACGACGTCTTTAGTATAGACGACGTCTTTAGTATAGACGACGTCTTTAGTATAGACGAGGTCTATAGTCTAGATGACGTCTATAGTATAGATGACGTCTATAGTATAGATGACGTCTATAGTATAGATGACGTCTATAGTATAGATGACGTCTATAGTATAGATGACGTCTAAAGTATAGATGACGTCTAAGGTATAGATGACGTCTAAAGTATAGATGACGTCTATAGTAGAATTGATCTATAGTATAGATGACGTCTATAGTATAGACGACGTCTATAGTATAGATGACGTCTATAGTATAGATGACGTCTATAGTATAGATGACGTCTATAGTATAGATGACGTCTATAGTATAGATGACGTCCATAGTATAGATGACGTCCATAGTATAGATGACGTCTATAGTATAGATTACGTCTATTGTATAGATGACGTCTATAGTATAGATGACGTCTATAGTATAGATGACGTCTATAGTATAGATGACGTCTATAGTATAGATGACGTCTATAGTATAGATGACGTCTATAGTATAGATGACGTCTATAGTATAGATGACGTCTATAGTATGTATGACGTCTATAGTATAGATGACGTCCGTCTATAGTATATATGACGTCTATAATGTAGATGACGTCTATAGTATAGATGACGTCTATAGTATAGATGATGTCTTTAGTATAGATGACGTCTAGAGTATAGATGACGTCTATAGTACAGATAACGTCTATAGTACAGATGACGTCTATAGTATAGACGACGTCTTTAGTATAGACGACGTCTTTAGTATAGACGAGGTCTATAGTCTAGATGACGTCTATAGTATAGATGACGTCTATAGTATAGATGACGTCTATAGTATAGATGACGTCTATAGTATAGATGACGTCTATAGTATAGATGACGTCTAAAGTATAGATGACGTCTAAGGTATAGATGACGTCTAAAGTATAGATGACGTCTATAGTAGAATTGATCTATAGTATAGATGACGTCTATAGTATAGACGACGTCTATAGTATAGATGACGTCTATAGTATAGATGACGTCTATAGTATAGATGACGTCTATAGTATAGATGACGTCTATAGTATAGATGACGTCCATAGTATAGATGACGTCCATAGTATAGATGACGTCTATAGTATAGATTACGTCTATTGTATAGATGACGTCTATAGTATAGATGACGTCTATAGTATAGATGACGTCTATAGTATAGATGACGTCTATAGTATAGATGACGTCTATAGTATAGATGACGTCTATAGTATAGATGACGTCTATAGTATGTATGACGTCTATAGTATAGATGACGTCCGTCTATAGTATATATGACGTCTATAATGTAGATGACGTCTATAGTATAGATGACGTCTATAGTATAGATGATGTCTTTAGTATAGATGACGTCTAGAGTATAGATGACGTCTATAGTACAGATGACGTCTATAGTACAGATGACGTCTATAGTATAGATGACGTCTATAGTATAGATGACGTCTGTAGTATTGATGACGTCTATAGTATAGATGATGTCTATAATATAGATGACGTCTATAGTAAAGATGACGTCTATAGTATAGATGGCGTCTACAGTAAAGATGACATCTATAGTATAGATGATGTCTATAGTATAGATGACGTCTATAGTATAGATGACGTCTATAGTATGTATGACGTCTATAGTGTAGATGACGTCTATAGTATATATGACGTCTATAGTATAGATGGCGTCTACAGTAAAGATGACATCTATAGTATAGATGAAGTTTATAGTATAGACTACGTCTATAGTAAAGACGACGTCTATAGTATAGATGACGTCTTTAGTATTGACGACGTATATAGTATAGACGATGTCTTTAGTATAGACGACGTCTTTAGTATAGACGACGTCTATAGTCTAGATGACGTCTATAGTATAGATGACGTCTATAGTATAGATGACGCCTATAGTATAGATGACGTCTATTGTATAGATGACGTCTATGGTATAGATGACGTCTATTGTATAGGTGACGTCTATAGTATAGAAGACGTCTATAGTATATATGACGTCTATAGTATAGATGACGTCTATAGTATAGATGACGTCTATAGTATAGATGACGTCTATAGTATAGATGATGTCTATAGTATAGATTACGTCTATAGTATAGATGACGACTATAGTATAGAAGATGTCTATAGTATAGATGACGTCTATAGTATAGATGACGTCTATAGTATAGATGACGTCTATAGTATAGATGACGTCTATAGTATAGATGACGTAAATACTATAGATGACGTCTATAGTATAGATGACGTCTAAAGTATAGATGACGTCTAAAGTATAGATGACGTCTATAGTATAGATGACGTCTATAGTATAGATGACGTCTATAGTATAGATGACGTCTATAGTATAGACGACGTTCTTAGTAATCCGACGACGTCTATAGTATAGATGACGTCTATAGTATAGATGATGTCTATAGTATAGATGATGTCTATAGTATGGATGATGTCTATAGTATAGATGACGTCTATAGTATAGATGACGTCTATAGTATGTATGACGTCTATAGTATGGATGACGTCTATAGTATATATAACGTCTATAGTATAGATGACGTCTATAGTATAGATGGCGTCTACAGTAAAGATGACATCTATAGTATAGATGAAGTTTATAGTATAGACTACGTCTATAGTAAAGACGACGTCTATAGTATAGACGACGTCTATAGTATAGACGACGTCTTTAGTATAGACGACGTCTTTAGTATAGACGAGGTCTATAGTCTAGATGACGTCTATAGTATAGATGACGTCTATAGTATAGATGACGTCTCTAGTATAGATGACGTCTATAGTATAGATGACGTCTATAGTATAGATGACGTCTATTGTATAGATGACGTCTATAGTATAGATAACGTCTATTGTATAGATGACGTCTATAGTATAGATGACGTCTATAGTATAGATCACGTCTATAGTATAGATGACGTCTATAGTATAGATGACGTCTATAGTATAGATGACGTCTATAGTATAGATGACGTCTATAGTATGTATGACGTCTATAGTATAGATGACGTCCGTCTATAGTATATGTGACGTCTATAATGTAGATGACGTCTATAGTATAGATGACGTCTATAGTATAGATGATATCTATAGTATAGATGACGTCTATAGTATAGATGACGTCTATAGTACAGATGACGTCTATAGTACAGATGACGTCTATAGTATAGATGACGTCTATAGTATAGATGACGTCTGTAGTATTGATGACGTCTGTAGTATAGATGATGTCTATAATATAGATGACGTCTATAGTAAAGATGACGTCTATAGTATAGATGGCGTCTACAGTAAAGATGACATCTATAGTATAGATGATGTCTATAGTATAGATGACGTCTTTAGTATAGATGACGTCTATAGTATGTATGACGTCTATAGTATAGATGACGTCTATAGTATATATGACGTCTATAGTATAGATGGCGTCTACAGTAAAGATGACATCTATAGTATAGATGAAGTTTATAGTATAGACTACGTCTATAGTAAAGACGACGTCTATAGTATAGATGACGTCTTTAGTATTGACGACGTATATAGTATAGACGATGTCTTTAGTATAGACGACGTCTTTAGTATACACGACGTCTATAGTCTAGATGACGTCTATAGTATAGATGACGTCTATTGTATAGATGACGTCTATAGTATAGATGACGTCTATTGTATAGGTGACGTCTATAGTATAGAAGACGTCTATAGTATATATGACGTCTATAGTATAGATGACGTCTAAAGTATAGATCACGTCTATAGTATAGATGACGTCTATAGTATAGATGACGTCTATAGTATAGATGACGTCTATAGTATAGATGACGTCTATAGTATAGATGACGTCTATAGTATAGATGACGTCTATAATATAGATGACGTCTATAGTATGTATGACGCCTATAGTATAGATGACGTCTATAGTATATATGACGTCTATAATGTAGATGACGTCTATAGTATAGATGACGTCTATAGCATAGATGATGTCTATAGTATAGATGACGTCTATAGTATAGATGATGTCTATTGTATAGATGACGTCTATAGTATAGATGACGTCTATAGTACAGATGACGTCTATAGTATAGATGACGTCTATAGTATAGATGACGTCTGTAGTATAGATGACGTCTGTAGTATAGATGATGTCTATAATATAGATGACGTCTATAGTAAAGATGACCTCTATAGTATAGATGGCGTCTACAGTAAAGATGACATCTACAGTATAGATGATGTCTATATTATAGATGGCGTTTATAGTCTAGATGAAGTTTATGGTATAGATGACGTCTATAGTATATATGACGTCTGTAGTATAGATGAAGTTTATAGTACAGATGACGTCTATAGTATAGATAAAGTCTATAGTATAGATGACGTCTATACTATAGATGACGTTTATAGTATAGTTGACGTCTATAGTATGGATGATGTCTATAGTATAGATGATGTCTATAGTATAGATGACGTCCATAGTATAGATGGCTTCAACAGTAAAGATGACATCTATAGTATAGATGATGTCTATAGTATAGCTGTCGTTTATAGACTAGATTACGTTTATAGTCTAGATGAAGTTTATAGTTAAGATGACGTCTATAGTATAGATGACGTCTATAGTATAGATGACGTCTATAGTATAGATGACGTCTATAGTATAGATGACGTCTATAATATAGATGACGTCTATAGTATAGATAAAGTCTATAGTATAGATAAAGTCTATAGTATAGATGACGTCTATAGTATAGATGACGTTTATAGTATAGATGACGTCTATACTATAGATGACATCTATAGTATAGATGACGTCTATAGTATAGATGACGTCTATAGTATAGATAAAGTCTATAGTATAGATGACGTCTATACTATAGATGACGTTTATAGTATAGATGACGTCTATAGTATAGATGACGTCTATAGTATAGATGACGTCTATAGTATAGATGATGTCTATAGCATAGATGAAGTCTATAGCTTAGATGACGTCTATAATATAGATGAGTCTATTGTATAGATGACGTCTATAGTATAGATAACGTCTAAAGTATAGATGACGTCTATAGTATAGATGACGTCTATAGTATAGATGACGTCTATATTATAGATGGCGACTATAGTATAGATGATGTCTATAGTATAGATGACGACTATAGTATAGATGATGTCTATAGTATAGATGACGTCTATAGTATAGATGATGTCTATAGTATAGATGACGTCTATAGTATAGATGACGTCTATAGTATAGATGACGTCTATAGTATAGATGGCGTCTACAGTAAAGATGACATCTATAGTATAGATGATGTCTATAGTATAGATGACGCTTATAGTCTAGATGAAGTTTATAGTATAGATGACGTCTATAGTATAGATTACGTCTATATTATAGATGGCGACTATAGTATAGATGATGTCTAAAGTATAGATGACGACTATAGTATAGATGACGTCTATAGTATAGCTGACGTCTATACTATAGATGACGTCTATAGTATAGATGACGTCTATAGTATAGATGGCGTCTACAGTAAAGATGACATCTATAGTATAGATGAAGCTTATATTATAGACTACGTCAATAGTAAAGATGACGTCTAAAGTATAAACGACGTCTATTGTATAGATGACGTCTTTACTATAGACGACGTCTTTAGTATAGACGACGTCTTTAGTATAGATGACGTCTATAGTAGAGATGACGTCTATAGTATAGATTACGTCTATAGTATAGATGACGACTATAGTATAGATGATGTCTATAGTATAGATGACGTCTATAGTACAGATGACGTCTATAGTATAGATGGCGTCTACAGTAAAGATGACATCTATAGTATAGATGAAGCTTATATTATAGACTACGTCAATAGTAAAGATGACGTCTAAAGTATAAACGACGTCTATTGTATAGATGACGTCTTTACTATAGACGACGTCTTTAGTATAGACGACGTCTTTAGTATAGATGACGTCTATAGTAGAGATGACGTCTATAGTATAGATGACATCTATAGTATAGATGGCGTCTACAGTAAAGATGACATCTATAGTATAGATGATGTCTATAGTATAGATGACGCTTATAGTCTAGATGAAGTTTATAGTATAGATGACGTCTATAGTATAGATTACGTCTATAGTATAGATGACGACTATAGTATAGATGATGTCTATAGTATAGATGACGTCTATAGTATAGATGACGTCTATAGTATAGATGACGTCTATAGTATAGATGACGTAAATACTATAGATGACGTCTATAGTATAGATGACGTCTAAAGTATAGATGACGTCTAAAGTATAGATGACGTCTATAGTAGAATTGATCTATAGTATAGATGACGTCTATAGTATAGATGACGTCTATAGTATAGATGACGTCTATAGTATAGATGACGTCTATAGTATAGATGACGTCTATAGTATAGACGACGTTCTTAGTAATCGGACGACATCTATAGTATAGATGACGTCTATAGTATAGATGATGTCTATAGTATAGATGATGTCTATAGTATGGATGATGTCTATAGTATAGATGACGTCTATAGTATAGATGACGTCTAAAGTATGTATGACGTCTATAGTATGGATGACGTCTATAGTATATATAACGTCTATAGTATAGATGACGACTATATTATAGATGGCGTCTACAGTAAAGATGACATCTATAGTATAGATGAAGTTTATAGTATAGACTACGTCTATAGTAAAGACGACGTCTATAGTATAGACGACGTCTATAGTACAGACGACGTCTTTAGTATAGACGACGTCTTTAGTATAGACGAGGTCTATATTCTAGATGACGTCTATAGTATAGATGACGTCTATAGTATAGATGACGTCTATAGTATAGATGACGTCTATAGTATAGATGACGTCTATAGTATAGATGACGTCTATAGTATAGATGACGTCTATAGTATAGATGACGTCTATTGTATAGATGACGTCTATAGCATAGATGACGTCTATAGTATAGATGGCGTCTACAGTAAAGATGACATCTATAGTATAGATGATGTCTATAGTATAGATGACGCTTATAGTCTAGATGAAGTTTATAGTATAGATGACGTCTATAGTATAGATTACGTCTATATTATAGATGGCGACTATAGTATAGATGATGTCTATAGTATAGATGACGACTATAGTATATATGACGTCTATAATGTAGATGACGTCTATAGTATAGATGACGTCTATAGCATAGATGATGTCTATAGTATAGATGACGTCTATAGTATAGATGATGTCTATTGTATAGATGACGTCTATAGTATAGATGACGTCTATAGTATATATGACGTCTATAATGTAGATGACGTCTATAGTATAGATGACGTCTATAGCATAGATGATGTCTATAGTATAGATGACGTCTATAGTATAGATGATGTCTATTGTATAGATGACGTCTATAGTATAGATGACGTCTATAGTACAGATGACGTCTATAGTATAGATGACGTCTATAGTATAGATGACGTCTGTAGTATAGATGACGTCTGTAGTATAGATGATGTCTATAATACAGATGACGTCTATAGTAAAGATGACCTCTATAGTATAGATGGCCTCTACAGTAAAGATGACATCTACAGTATAGATGATGTCTATATTATAGATGGCGTTTATAGTCTAGATGAAGTTTATGGTATAGATGACGTCTATAGTATATATGACGTCTGTAGTATAGATGAAGTTTATAGTACAGATGACGTCTATAGTATAGATAAAGTCTATAGTATAGATGACGTCTATACTATAGATGACGTTTATAGTATAGTTGACGTCTATAGTATGGATGATGTCTATAGTATAGATGATGTCTATAGTATAGATGACGTCCATAGTATAGATGGCTTCAACAGTAAAGATGACATCTATAGTATAGATGATGTCTATAGTATAGCTGTCGTTTATAGACTAGATTACGTTTATAGTCTAGATGAAGTTTATAGTTAAGATGACGTCTATAGTATAGATGACGTCTATAGTATAGATGACGTCTATAGTATAGATGACGTCTATAGTATAGATGACGTCTATAGTATAGATGACGTCTATAATATAGATGACGTCTATAGTATAGATAAAGTCTATAGTATAGATAAAGTCTATAGTATAGATGACGTTTATAGTATAGATGACGTCTATACTATAGATGACGTCTATAGTATAGATGACGTCTATAGTATAGATGACGTCTATAGTATAGATAAAGTCTATAGTATAGATGACGTCTATACTATAGATGACGTTTATAGTATAGATGACGTCTATAGTATAGATGACGTCTATAGTATAGATGACGTCTATAGTATAGATGAAGTCTATAGCATAGATGAAGTCTATAGCTTAGATGACGTCTATAATATAGATGAGTCTATTGTATAGATGACGTCTATAGTATAGATAACGTCTAAAGTATAGATGACGTCTATAGTATAGATGACGTCTATAGTATAGATGACGTCTATATTATAGATGGCGACTATAGTATAGATGATGTCTATAGTATAGATGACGACTATAGTATAGATGATGTCTATAGTATAGATGACGTCTATAGTATAGATGATGTCTATAGTATAGATGACGTCTATAGTATAGATGACGTCTATAGTATAGATGACGTCTATAGTATAGATGGCGTCTACAGTAAAGATGACATCTATAGTATAGATGATGTCTATAGTATAGATGACGCTTATAGTCTAGATGAAGTTTATAGTATAGATGACGTCTATAGTATAGATTACGTCTATATTATAGATGGCGACTATAGTATAGATGATGTCTATAGTATAGATGACGACTATAGTATAGATGATGTCTATAGTATAGATGACGTCTATAGTATAGATGACGTCTATAGTATAGATGACGTCTATACTATAGATGACGTCTATAGTATAGATGACGTCTAAAGTATAGATGACGTCTATAGTAGAATTGATCTATAGTATAGATGACGTCTATAGTACAGATGACGTCTATAGTATAGATGGCGTCTACAGTAAAGATGACATCTATAGTATAGATGAAGCTTATATTATAGACTACGTCAATAGTAAAGATGACGTCTAAAGTATAAACGACGTCTATTGTATAGATGACGTCTTTACTATAGACGACGTCTTTAGTATAGACGACGTCTTTAGTATAGATGACGTCTATAGTAGAGATGACGTCTATAGTATAGATGACATCTATAGTATAGATGGCGTCTACAGTAAAGATGACATCTATAGTATAGATGATGTCTATAGTATAGATGACGCTTATAGTCTAGATGAAGTTTATAGTATAGATGACGTCTATAGTATAGATTACGTCTATAGTATAGATGACGACTATAGTATAGATGATGTCTATAGTATAGATGACGTCTATAGCATAGATGACGTCTATAGTATAGATGACGTCTATAGTATAGATGACGTAAATACTATAGATGACGTCTATAGTATAGATGACGTCTAAAGTATAGATGACGTCTAAAGTATAGATGACGTCTATAGTAGAATTGATCTATAGTATAGATGACGTCTATAGTATAGATGACGTCTATAGTATAGATGACGTCTATAGTATAGATGACGTCTATAGTATAGATGACGTCTATAGTATAGACGACGTTCTTAGTAATCGGACGACATCTATAGTATAGATGACGTCTATAGTATAGATGATGTCTATAGTATAGATGATGTCTATAGTATGGATGATGTCTATAGTATAGATGACGTCTATAGTATAGATGACGTCTATAGTATAGATGACGTCTAAAGTATGTATGACGTCTATAGTATGGATGACGTCTATAGTATATATAACGTCTATAGTATAGATGACGACTATAGTATAGATGGCGTCTACAGTAAAGATGACATCTATAGTATAGATGAAGTTTATAGTATAGACTACGTCTATAGTAAAGACGACGTCTATAGTATAGACGACGTCTATAGTACAGACGACGTCTTTAGTATAGACGACGTCTTTAGTATAGACGAGGTCTATATTCTAGATGACGTCTATAGTATAGATGACGTCTATAGTATAGATGACGTCTATAGTATAGATGACGTCTATAGTATAGATGACGTCTATAGTATAGATGACGTCTATAGTATAGATGACGTCTATAGTATAGATGACGTCTATAGTATAGATGACGTCTATAGTATAGATGACGTCTATAGTATAGATGACGTCTATAGTATAGATGAAGTCTATAGCATAGATGAAGTCTATAGCTTAGATGACGTCTATAATATAGATGAGTCTATTGTATAGATGACGTCTATAGTATAGATAACGTCTAAAGTATAGATGACGTCTATAGTATAGATGACGTCTATATTATAGATGGCGACTATAGTATAGATGATGTCTATAGTATAGATGACGACTATAGTATAGATGATGTCTATAGTATAGATGACGTCTATAGTATAGATGATGTCTATAGTATAGATGACGTCTATAGTATAGATGACGTCTATAGTATAGATGACGTCTATAGTATAGATGGCGTCTACAGTAAAGATGACATCTATAGTATAGATGATGTCTATAGTATAGATGACGCTTATAGTCTAGATGAAGTTTATAGTATAGATGACGTCTATAGTATAGATTACGTCTATATTATAGATGGCGACTATAGTATAGATGATGTCTATAGTATAGATGACGACTATAGTATAGATGATGTCTATAGTATAGATGACGTCTATAGTATAGATGACGTCTATAGTATAGATGACGTCTATACTATAGATGACGTCTATAGTATAGATGACGTCTAAAGTATAGATGACGTCTATAGTAGAATTGATCTATAGTATAGATGACGTCTATAGTACAGATGACGTCTATAGTATAGATGGCGTCTACAGTAAAGATGACATCTATAGTATAGATGAAGCTTATATTATAGACTACGTCAATAGTAAAGATGACGTCTAAAGTATAAACGACGTCTATTGTATAGATGACGTCTTTACTATAGACGACGTCTTTAGTATAGACGACGTCTTTAGTATAGATGACGTCTATAGTAGAGATGACGTCTATAGTATAGATGACATCTATAGTATAGATGGCGTCTACAGTAAAGATGACATCTATAGTATAGATGATGTCTATAGTATAGATGACGCTTATAGTCTAGATGAAGTTTATAGTATAGATGACGTCTATAGTATAGATTACGTCTATAGTATAGATGACGACTATAGTATAGATGATGTCTATAGTATAGATGACGTCTATAGCATAGATGACGTCTATAGTATAGATGACGTCTATAGTATAGATGACGTAAATACTATAGATGACGTCTATAGTATAGATGACGTCTAAAGTATAGATGACGTCTAAAGTATAGATGACGTCTATAGTAGAATTGATCTATAGTATAGATGACGTCTATAGTATAGATGACGTCTATAGTATAGATGACGTCTATAGTATAGATGACGTCTATAGTATAGATGACGTCTATAGTATAGACGACGTTCTTAGTAATCGGACGACATCTATAGTATAGATGACGTCTATAGTATAGATGATGTCTATAGTATAGATGATGTCTATAGTATGGATGATGTCTATAGTATAGATGACGTCTATAGTATAGATGACGTCTATAGTATAGATGACGTCTAAAGTATGTATGACGTCTATAGTATGGATGACGTCTATAGTATATATAACGTCTATAGTATAGATGACGACTATAGTATAGATGGCGTCTACAGTAAAGATGACATCTATAGTATAGATGAAGTTTATAGTATAGACTACGTCTATAGTAAAGACGACGTCTATAGTATAGACGACGTCTATAGTACAGACGACGTCTTTAGTATAGACGACGTCTTTAGTATAGACGAGGTCTATATTCTAGATGACGTCTATAGTATAGATGACGTCTATAGTATAGATGACGTCTATAGTATAGATGACGTCTATAGTATAGATGACGTCTATAGTATAGATGACGTCTATAGTATAGATGACGTCTATAGTATAGATGACGTCTATAGTATAGATGACGTCTATAGTATAGATGACGTCTATAGTATAGATGACGTCTATTGTATAGATGACGTCTATAGTATAGATAAAGTCTATTGTATAGATGACGTCTATAGTATAGATGACGTCTATAGTATAGATCACGTCTATAGTATAGATGACGTCTATAGTATAGATGACGTCTATAGTATAGATGACGTCTATAGTATAGATGACGTCTATAGTATAGATGACGTCTATAGTATGTATGACGTCTATAATATAGATGACGTCCGTCTATAGTATATATGACGTCTATAATGTAGATGACGTCTATAGTATAGATGACGTCTATAGTATAGATGATGTCTATAGTATAGATGACGTCTATAGTATAGATGACGTCTATAGTATAGATGACGTCTATAGTACAGATGACGTCTATAGTACAGATGACGTCTATAGTATAGATGACGTCTATAGTATAGATGACGTCTGTAGTATTGATGACGTCTGTAGTATAGATGATGTCTATAATATAGATGACGTCTATAGTAAAGATGACGTCTATAGTATAGATGGCGTCTACAGTAAAGATGACATCTATAGTATAGATGATGTCTATAGTATAGATGACGTCTATAGTATAGATGACGTCTATAGTATGTATGACGTCTATAGTATAGATGACGTCTATAGTATATATGACGTCTATAGTATAGATGGCGTCTACAGTAAAGATGACATCTATAGTATAGATGAAGTTTATAGTATAGACTACGTCTATAGTAAAGACGACGTCTATAGTATAGATGACGTCTTTAGTATTGACGACGTATATAGTATAGACGATGTCTTTAGTATAGACGACGTCTTTAGTATAGACGACGTCTATAGTCTAGATGACGTCTATAGTATAGATGACGTCTATAGTATAGATGACGTCTATAGTATAGATGACGTCTATTGTATAGATGACGTCTATAGTATAGATGACGTCTATTGTATAGGTGACGTCTATAGTATAGAAGACGTCTATAGTATATATGACGTCTATAGTATAGATGACGTCTAAAGTATAGATCACGTCTATAGTATAGATGACGTCTATAGTATAGATGACGTCTATAGTATAGATGACGTCTATAGTATAGATGACGTCTATAGTATAGATGACGTCTATAGTATAGATGACGTCTATAGTATAGATGACGTCTATAGTATAGATGACGTCTATAGTATAGATGACGTCTATAGTATAGATGACGTCTATAGTATAGATGACGTCTATAGTATAGATGACGTCTATAATGTAGATGACGTCTATAGTATAGATGACGTCTATAGCATAGATGATGTCTATAGTATAGATGACGTCTATAGAATAGATGATGTCTATAGTATAGATGACGTCTATAGTATAGATGACGTCTATAGTACAGATGACTTCTATAGTATAGATGACGTCTATAGTATAGATGACGTCTGTAGTATAGATGACGTCTGTAGTATAGATGATGTCTATAATATAGATGACGTCTATAGTAAAGATGACGTCTATAGTATAGATGGCGTCTACAGTAAAGATGACATCTACAGTATAGATGATGTCTATATTATAGATGGCGTTTATAGTCTAGATGAAGTTTATGGTATAGATGACGTCTATAGTATATATGACGTCTGTAGTATAGATGAAGTTTATAGTACAGATGACGTCTATAGTATAGATAAAGTCTATAGTACAGATGACGTCTATACTATAGATGACGTTTATAGTATAGTTGACGTCTATAGTATGGATGATGTCTATAGTATAGATGATGTCTATAGTATAGATGACGTCTATAGTAAAGATGACGTCCATAGTATAGATGGCTTCAACAGTAAAGATGACATCTATAGTATAGATGATGTCTATAGTATAGCTGACGTTTATAGTCTAGATTACGTTTATAGTCTAGATGAAGTTTATAGTTAAGATGACGTCTATAGTATAGACGACGTCTATAGGATAGATGATCTCTATAGTATAGATGAAGTTTATAGTAATTTTAGATGACGTCTATATTATAGATGACGTCTATAGTATAGATGACGTCTATAGTTTAGATGACGTCTATAGTATAGATGACGTCTATAGTATAGATGACGTCTATAGTATAGACGACGTTCTTAGTAATCCGACGACGTCTATAGTATAGATGACGTCTATAGTATAGATGACGTCTATAGTATAGATGACGTCTATAGTCTATAGTATAGTATAGACGACGTCTATAGTATAGACGACGTCTATAGTAGAGATGATGTAGAGATAGATGTAGTCTATAGTATAGATGACGTCTATAGTATAGAGGACGTCTATAGTATAAATGACGTCTATAGTATAGATGACGTCTATAGTATATATGACGTCTATAGTATAGATGACGTCTATAGTATAGATGACGTCTATAGTATAGATGACGTCTATAGTATAGAGACGTCTATAGTATAGATGACGTCTATAGTATAGATGACGTCTAAAGTATAGATGACGTCTATAGTATAGACGACGTCTATAGTAAAGACGACGTCTATAGTATAGATGACGTCTATAGTATAGATGACGTCTATAGTATAGATGACGTCTATAGTATAGATGACGTCTATAGTATAGATGACGTCTATAGTATAGATGACGTCTATAGTATAGATGACGTCTATAGTATAGATGACGTTTATAGTATAGATGACGTCTGTAATATAGATGACGTCTATAGTATGCACGACGTCTATTGTATAGATGACATCTATAGTATAGTTGACATCTATAGTATAGATGAAGCTTAAAATATTGACGACGTCTATAGTATAGATGACGTCTATAGTATAGATGACGTCTATAGTATAGATGACGTCTATAGTATAGATGACATCTATGGTATAGATGACGTCTATAGAATAGACGACGTCTATAGTATAGATGACGTCTATAGTATAGATGACGTCTATAGTATAGATGACGTCTATAGTATAGATGACGTCTATAGTATAGATGACGTCTATAGTATAGATGACGCCTATAGTATAGATGACGTCTATAGTATAGATGACGTCTATAGTAAAGATGACGTCTATAGTATAGATGACGTCTATAGTATAGATGACGTCTATAATATAGATGACGTCTATAGTATAGATGACGTCTATAGTATAGATGACGTCTATAGTATAGATGACGTCTATAGTATAGATGACGTCTATAGTATAGATGACGACTATAGTATAGTGGACGTCTATAGTATAGATGACGTCTATAGTATAGATGACGTCTATAGTATAGATGACGTCTATAGTATAGATGACGTCTATAGTATACACGACGTCTATTGTATAGATGACATCTATAGTATAGTTGACATCTATAGTATAGATGACATCTATAGTATAGATGAAGCTTATAATATTGACGACGTCTATAGTATAGATGACATCTATAGTATAGATGAAGCTTATAATATTCACGACGTCTATAGTATAGATGACGTCTATAGTATAGATGACGTCTATAGTATAGATGACGTCTATAGTATGGATGACGTCATTAGTATAGATGACGTCTATAGTATACATGACGTCTATAGTATAGATGACGTCTATAGTATAGATGACGTCTATAGTATACACGACGTCTATTGTATAGATGACATCTATAGTATAGTTGACATCTATAGTATAGGTGACATCTATAGTATAGATGAAGCTTATAATATTGACGACGTCTATAGTATAGATGACGTCTTTAGTATAGATGACGTCTATAGTATAGATGACGTCTATAGTATAGATGACGTCTATAGTATAGATGACGTCTATAGTATAAATGACGTCTATAGTATAGATGACGTCTATGGTATAGATGACGTCTATAGTATAGATGACGTCTATAGTATAGACGACGTCTATAGTATAGATGACGTCTAAAGTATAGATGACGTCTATAGTATAGACGACGTCTATAGTTTAGATGACGTCTATAGTATAGACGACGTCGATAGGTTAGATGACGTCTATAGTATAGATGACGTCTATAGTATAGATGACGTCTATAGTATAGACGACGTCTATAGTTTAGATGACGTCTATAGTATAGATGACGTCTATAGTTTAGATGACGTCTATAGTATAGATGACGTCTATAGTTTAGATGACGTCTATAGTATAGATGACGTCTATAGTATAGATGACGTCTATAGTATACACGACGTCTATTGTATAGATGACATCTATAGTATAGTTGACATCTATAGTATAGATGACATCTATAGTATAGATGAAGCTTATAATATTGACGGCGTCTATAGTATAGATGACGTCTATAGTATAGATGACGTCTATAGTATAGATGACGTCTATAGTATAGATGACGTCTATAGTATAGATGACGTCTATAGTATAGATGACGTCTATAGTATGGATGACGTCATTAGTATAGATGACGTCTATAGTATACATGACGTCTATAGTATAGATGACGTCTATAGTATAGATGACGTCTATAGTATACACGACGTCTATTGTATAGATGACATCTATAGTATAGTTGACATCTATAGTATAGGTGACATCTATAGTATAGATGAAGCTTATAATATTGACGACGTCTATAGTATAGATGACGTCTTTAGTATAGATGACGTCTATAGTATAGATGACGTCTATAGTATAGATGACGTCTATAGTATAGATGACGTCTATAGTATAGATGACGTCTATAGTATAAATGACGTCTATAGTATAGATGACGTCTCTAGTATAGATGACGTCTATAGTATAGATGACGTCTATAGTATAGACGACGTCTATAGTATAGATGACGTCTAAAGTATAGATGACGTCTATAGTATAGACGACGTCTATAGTTTAGATGACGTCTATAGTATAGACGACGTCGATAGTTTAGATGACGTCTATAGTTTAGATGACGTCTATAGTATAGATGACGTCTATAGTATAGATGACGTCAATAGTATAGATGACGTCTATAGTATAGACGACGTCTATAGTTTAGATGACGTCTATAGTTTAGATGACGTCTATAGTATAGATGACGTCTATAGTTTAGATGACGTCTATAGTATAGATGACGTCTATAGTTTAGATGACGTCTATAGTTTAGATGACGTCTATAGTTTAGATGACGTCTATAGTATAGATGACGTCTATAGTTTAGATGACGTCTATGGTATAGATGACGTCTATAGTATAGATGACGTTAATAGTATAGATGACGTCTATAGTATAGATGACGTCTATAGTATAGATGACGTCTATAGTATAAATGACGTCTATAGTATAGATGACGTCTATAGTATAGATGACGTCTATAGAATAACTGACGTCTATAGTATAGATGACGTCTATAGTATAGATGACGTCTATAGTGTAGATGACGTCTATAGTATAGATGACGTCTATAGTATAGATGACGTCTATAGTACAGATGACGTCTATAGTATAGATGACGTCTATAGTATAAATGATGTCTACAGTATAGATGACGTCTATAGTATAGATGACATCTATAGTATAAATGATGTCTACAGTATAGATGACATCTATAGTATAGATGACGTTCTTAGTATAGATGACGTCTATAGTATAGATGACGTCTAAAGTATAGATGACGTCTCTAGTATAGATGACGTCTATAGTATAGATGACGTCTATAGTGTAGATAACGTCTATAGTATAGATGACGTCTATACTATAGAACACGTCTATAGTATGGATGATGTCTATAGCATAGATGATGTCTATAGTATAGGTGACGTCTATAGTATAGATGACGTCTATAATATAGATGACGTCTATAGTATAGATGACGTCTATAGTATAGATGACGTCTATAGTATAGATGACGTCTATAGTATAGATGACGTCTATAGTATAGATGACGTCTATAGTATAGATGACGTCCATAGTATAGACGACGTCTATAGTATAGATGACGTCTATAGTATAGACGACGTCTATAAATGACGTCTATAGTATAGACGACGTCTATAGTATAGATGACGTCTATGGTAGAGACGACGTCTATAGTATGGTATAGAAGACGTCTATAGTATAGATGACGTCTATGGTAAAGATGACGTCTATAGTATAGACGACGTCTATAGTATAGACGACGTCTATAGTATAGACGACGTCTATAGTACAGATGACGACTATAGTATAGATGACGTCTATGGTATAGACGACGTCTATAGTATAGACGACGTCTATAGTATAGACGACCTCTATGGTATAGATGACGTCTATAGTATAGACGACGTCTATAGTATAGAGCACGTCTATAGTATAGATGACGTCTATAGTATAGATAACGTCTATTGTATAGATGACGTCTATAATATAGATGACGTCTATAGTATAGATGACGTCTATAGTATAGATGACGTCTATAGTATAGATGACGTCTATAGTATAGATGACGTCTATAGTATAGATGACGTCTATAGAATAGATGACGTCTATAGTATAGATGACGTCTATAGTATATGTGATATCTATAGTATAGATGACGTCTATAGTATAGATGACGTCTATAGTAATCCGACGACGTCTATAGTATAGATGACGTCTATAGTACAGATGACGACTATAGTATAGATGACGTCTATGGTATAGACGACGTCTATAGTATAGACGACGTCTATAGTATAGACGACGTCTATAGTATAGACGACCTCTATGGTATAGATGACGTCTATAGTATAGACGACGTCTATAGTATAGAGCACGTCTATAGTATAGATGACGTCTATAGTATAGATGACGTCTATTGTATAGATGACGTCTATAATATAGATGACGTCTATAGTATAGATGACGTCTATAGTATAGATGACGTCTATAGTATAGATGACGTCTATAGTATAGATGACGTCTATAGTATAGATGACGTCTATAGTATAGATGACGTCTATAGTATAGATGACGTCTATAGTATAGATGACGTCTATAGTATAGATGACGTCTAGAGAATAGATGACGTCTATAGTATAGATGACGTCTATAGTATATGTGATATCTATAGTATAGATGACGTCTATAGTATAGATGACGTCTATAGTATAGATGACGTCTATATAATAGATGACGTCTATAGTATAGATGACGTCTATAGCATAGGTGACGTCTATAGTATAGATGACGTCTATCGTATAGATGACGTCTATAGTATAGATGACGTCTATAGCATAGGTGACGTCTATAGTATAGATGACGTCTATAGTATTGATGATGTCTATAGTATAGATGACGTCTATAGTATAGATGACGTCTATAGTATAGACGACGTCTATAGTACAGACGACGTCTATAGTATAAACGACGTCTATAGTATAGATGACGTCTATAGTATCGATGACGTCTATAGTATAGATTACGTCTATAGTATAGATGACGTCTATAGTATAGATGACGTCTATAGTATAGATGACGTCTATAGTATAGATGACGTCTATAGTATAGACGACGTCTATAGTATAGATGACGTCTATAGTATAGATGACGTTTATAGTATAGGTGACGTCTATAGTATAGATAACGTCTATAGTATAGATGACGTCTATAGTATAGATGACGTCTATAGTATAGATGACGTCTATAGTATAGATGACGTCTATAGTATAGATGACGTCTATAGTATAGATGACGTCTATAGTATAGATGACGTCTATAGTATAGATGACGTCTATAGTATAGATGACGTCTATAGTATAGATGACGTCTATAGTATAGATGACGTCTATAGTATAGATGACGTCTATAGTATGGATGATGTCTATAGTATAGATGACGTCTATAGTATAGATGAAGTCTATAGTATAGCTGACGTTTATAGTCTAAATAACGTTTATAGTCTAGATGAAGTTAATAGTTTAGATGACGTCTATAGTATAGACGACGTCTATAGGATAGATGACATCTATAGTATAGATGAAGTTTATAATAATTTTAGATGACGTCTATAGTATAGATGACGTCTATAGTAAAGATAACGTCTATAGTATAGACGACGTCTATAGTAAAGACGACGTCTATAGTATAGATGACGTCTATAGTATAGATGACGTCTATAGTATAGACGACGTTCTTAGTAATCCGACGACGTCTACAGTATAGATGACGTCTATAGTATAGATGACGTCTATAGTATAGATGACGTCTATGGTATAGATGACGTCTATAGTTTAGATGATTCTATAGTATAGATGACGTCTATAGTATAGATGACGTCTATAAATGACGTCTATAGTATAGACGACGTCTATAGTATAGATGACGTCTATAGTATAGATGACGTCTATAGTATAGATGACGTCTATAGAATAGATGACGTCTATAGTATAGATGACGTCTATAGTAAAGATGACGTCTATAGTATAGATGACGTCTATAGTAAAGATGACGTCTATAGTATAGATGACGTCTATAGTATAGATGACGTCTATAGTATAGATGACGTCTATAGTATAGATGACGTCTATAGTATAGATGACGTCTATAGTATAGACGACGTCTATAAATGACGTCTATAGTATAGACGACGTCTATAGTATAGACGACGTCTATAGTATAGATGACGTCTATAGTATAGATGACGTCCATAGTATAGACGACGTCTATAGTATAGATGACGTCTATAGTATAGATGACGTCCATAGTATAGACGACGTCTATAGTATAGATGACGTCTATAGTATAGATGACGTCTATGGTAGAGACGACGTCTATAGTATGGTATAGAAGACGTCTATAGTATAGATGACGTCTATGGTAAAGATGACGTCTATAGTATAGACGACGTCTATAGTATAGACGACGTCTATAGTATAGACGACGTTCTTAGTAATCCGACGACGTCTACAGTATAGATGACGTCTATAGTATAGATAACGTCTATAGTATAGATGACGTCTATAGTAAAGACGACGTCTATAGTATAGATGACGTCTATAGTATAGATGACGTCTATAGTATAGACGACGTTCTTAGTAATCCGACGACGTCTACAGTATAGATGACGTCTATAGTATAGATGACGTCTATAGTATAGATGACGTCTATAGTATAGATGACGTCTATAGTATAGATGACGTCTATGGTAGAGACGACGTCTATAGTATGGTATAGAAGACGTCTATAGTATAGATGACGTCTATGGTAAAGACGACGTCTATAGTATAGACGACGTCTATAGTATAGATGACGTCTATAGTATCGATGACGTCTATAGTATAGATGACGTCTATAGTATAGATGACGTCTATAGTATAGATGACGTCTATAGTATAGATGACGTCTATAGTATAGATGACGTCTATAGTATAGATGACGTCTATAGTATAGATGACGTCTATAGTATAGATGACGTCTATAGTACAGATGACGTCTATAGTATAGATGACGTCTATAGTATAGATGACGTCTATAGTATAGATGACGTCTATAGTATAGATGACGTCTATAGTATAGATGACGTCTATAGTATAGATGACGTCTATAGTATAGATGACGTCTATAGTATAGATGACGTCTATAGTATAGATGACGTCTATAGTATAGATGACGTCTATAGTATAGATGACGTCTATAGTATAGATGACGTCTATAGTATAGATGACGTCTATAGTATAGATGACGTCTATAGTATAGATGACGTCTATAGTATAGATGACGTCTATAGTATGGATGATGTCTATAGTATAGATGACGTCTATAGTATAGATGAAGTCTATAGTATAGCTGACGTTTATAGTCTAAATAACGTTTATAGTCTAGATGAAGTTAATAGTTTAGATGACGTCTATAGTATAGACGACGTCTATAGGATAGATGACATCTATAGTATAGATGAAGTTTATAATAATTTTAGATGACGTCTATAGTATAGATGACGTCTATAGTAAAGATAACGTCTATAGTATAGACGACGTCTATAGTAAAGACGACGTCTATAGTATATATGACGTCTATAGTATAGATGACGTCTATAGTATAGACGACGTTCTTAGTAATCCGACGACGTCTACAGTATAGATGACGTCTATAGTATAGATGACGTCTATAGTATAGATGACGTCTATTGTATAGATGACGTCTATAGTATAGATGATTCTATAGTATAGATGACGTCTATAGTATAGATGACGTCTATAAATGACGTCTATAGTATAGACGACTTCTATAGTATAGATGACGTCTATAGTATAGATGACGTCTATAGTATAGATGACGTCTATAGTATAGATGACGTCTATAGTATAGATGACGTCTATAGTATAGATGACGTCTATAGTATAGATGACGTCAATAGTATAGATGACGTCTATAGTATAGATGACGTCCATAGTATAGACGACGTCTATAGTATAGATGACGTCTATAGTATAGACGACGTCTATAAATGACGTCTATAGTATAGACGACGTCTATAGTATAGATGACGTCTATAGTATAGATGACGTCCATAGTATAGACGACGTCTATAGTATAGATGACGTCTATAGTATAGACGACGTCTATAAATGACGTCTATAGTATAGACGACGTCTATAGTATAGATGACGTCTATGGTAGAGACGACGTCTATAGTATGGTATAGAAGACGTCTATAGTATAGATGACGTCTATGGTAAAGATGACGTCTATAGTATAGACGACGTCTATAGTATAGACGACGTCTATAGTATAGACGACGTTCTTAGTAATCCGACGACGTCTACAGTATAGATGACGTCTATAGTATAGATGACGTCTATAGTATAGATGACGTCTATGGTATAGATGACGTCTATAGTATAGATGATTCTATAGTATAGATGACGTCTATAGTATAGATGACGTCTATAAATGACGTCTATAGTATAGACGACGTCTATAGTTTAGATGACGTCTATAGTATATGTGATATCTATAGTATAGATGACGTCTATAGTATAGACGACGTCTATAGTATAGATGACGTCTATAGTATATGTGATATATATAGTATAGATGACGTCTATAGTATAGATGACGTCTATAGTATAGATGACGTCTATAGAATAGATGACGTCTATAGTATAGATGACGTCTATAGTATATGTGATATCTATAGTATAGATGACGTCTATAGTATAGATGACGTCTATAGTAATCCGACGACGTCTATAGTATAGATGACGTCTATAGTATAGATGACGTCTATAGTATAGATGACGTCTATAGTATAGATGACGTCTATAGTATAGATGACGTCTATAGTATAGATGACGTCTATAGTATAGATGACGTCTATAGTATAGATGACGTCTATAGTATAGATAACGTCTATAGTATAGATGACGTCTATAGTATAGACGACGTCTATAGTATAGACAACGTCTATAGTAAAGACGACGTCTATAGTATAGACGACGTCTATAGTAAAGACGACGTCTATAGTAAAGACGACGTCTATAGTATAGATGACGTCTATAGTAAAGACGACGTCTATAGTAAAGACGACGTCTATAGTATAGATGACGTCTATAGTATAGATGACGTCTATAGTATAGATGACGTCTATAGTATAGATGACGTCTATAGTATAGATGACGTCTATTGTATAGATGACGTCTATAGTATAGATGACGTCTATTGTATAGATGACGTCTATAGTATGTAGTCTATAGTATAGATGTAGTCTATAGTATAGATGACGTCTATAGTATAGATAACGTCTATAGTATAGATGACGTCTATAGTATAGATGACGTCTATAGTATAGATGACGTCTATAGTATAGATGACGTCTATAGTATAGATGACGTCTAAAGTATAGATGACGTCTATAGTATAGATGACGTCTATAGTATAGATGACGTCTATAGTATAGATGACGTCTATAGTATAGATGACGTCTATAGTATAGATGACGTCTATAGTATAAATGACGCCTATAGTATGGATGACGTCTATAGTATTGATGACGCCTATAGTATAGATGACGCCTATAGTATAGATGACGTCTATAGTATAGATGACGTCTAAAGTATAGATGCTGTCTATAGTATAGATGTATAGTGTAGATGACGTCTATAGTATAGATGACGTCTATAGTATGGATGATGTCTATAGTATAGATGACGTCTATAGTATAGATGACGTCTATAGTATAGATGAAGTCTATAGTATAGATGACGTCTATAGTACAGATGACGTCTATAGTATAGATGACGTCTATAGCATAGATGACGTCTATAGTATAGATGACGTCTATAGTATAGATGACGTCTATAGTATAGATGACGTCTATAGTATGGATGACGTTTATAGTCTAGATGAAGTTTATAGTTTAGATGACGTCTAAAGTATAGACGACGTCTATAGTATAGATGATATCTATAGTATAGATGAAGTTTATAATATTGACGGCGTCTATGGTATAGATGACGTCTTTAGTATAGACGACGTCTATAGTAAAGACGACGTCTATAGTATAGATGACGTCTATAGTATAGAAGACGTCTATAGTATAGATTACGTCTATAGTATAGATGACGTCTATAGTATAGATGACGTCTATAGTATAGATGACGTCTATAGTATAGATGACGTATATAGTATAGATGACGTCTATAGTATAGATGACGTCTATAGCATAGATGATGTCTATAGTATAGATGACGTCTATAGCATAGATGATGTCTATAGTATAGATGACGTCTATAGTATAGATGACGTCTATAGTATAGACGACGTTCGTTCTTAGTAATCCGACGACGTCTATAGTATAGATGACGTCTATAGTATAGATGACGTCTATAGTATAGATGACGTCTATAGTATAGATGACGTCTATAGTATAGATGACGTCTATAGTATAGATGACGTCTATAGTATAGATGACGTCTATGGTATAGATGACGTGTATAGTATAGATGATTCTATAGTATAGATGACGTCTATAGTATAGATGACGTCTATAGTATAGACGACGTCTAAAGTATAGACGACGTCTAAAGTATAGACGACGTCTATAGTATAGATGACGTCTATAGTATAGATGACGTCTATAGTATAGATGACGTCTATAGTATAGATGACGTCTATAGTATAGATGACGTCTATAGTATTGATGACGTCTATAGTATTTATGACGTCTATAGTATAGATGACGTGTATAGTATAGATGACGTCTATAGTATAGATGACGTCTATAGTATAGATGACGTCTTTAGTATAGATGACGCCTATAGTATAGATGACGTCTATAGTATAGATGACGTCTAAAGTATAGATGACGTCTATAGTATAGTTGTATAGTGAAGATGACGTCTATAGTATAGATGTATAGTGTAGATGACGTCTATAGTATGGATGATGTCTATAGTATAGATGACGTCTATAGTATAGATGACGTCTATAGTATAGATGAAGTCTCTAGTATAGATGACGTCTAAAGTATAGATGACGTCTATAGTACAGATGACGTCTATAGTATAGATAGACGTCTATAGTATAGATGACGTCTATAGTATAGATGACGTCTATAGTATAGATGACGTCTATAGTATAGACGACGTTCTTAGTAATCCGACGACGTCTATAGTATAGATGACGTCTATAGTATAGATGACGTCTATAGTAGAGATGACGTCTATGGTATAGATGACGTCTATAGCATAGATGACGTCTATAGTATAGATGACGTCTATAGTATAGATGACGTCTATAGTATAGATGACGTCTATAGTATAGATGACGTCTATAGTATAGATGACGTCTATAGTATAGATGACGTCTATAGTATAGATGACGTCTATAGTATAGATGACGTCTATAGTATAGATGACGTCTATAGTATAGATGACGTCTATAGTATAGATGACGTCTATAGTATAGATGACGTCTATAGTATAGACGACGTTCTTAGTAATCCGACGACGTCTATAGTATAGATGACGTCTATAGTATAGATGACGTCTATAGTAGAGATGACGTCTATGGTATAGATGACGTCTATAGTATAGATGACGTCTATAGTATAGATGACGTCTATAGTATAGATGTATAGTGTAGATGACGTCTATAGTATAGATGACGTCTATAGTATGGATGATGTCTATAGTATAGATGACGTCTATAGTATAGATGACGTCTATAGTATAGATGAAGTCTCTAGTATAGATGACGTCTATAGTATAGATGACGTCTATAGTACAGATGACGTCTATAGTATAGATAGACGTCTATAGTATAGATGACGTCTATAGTATAGATGACGTCTATAGTATAGACGACGTTCTTAGTAATCCGACGACGTCTATAGTATAGATGACGTCTATAGTATAGATGACGTCTATAGTAGAGATGACGTCTATGGTATAGATGACGTCTATAGCATAGATGACGTCTATAGTATAGATGACGTCTATAGTATAGATGACGTCTATAGTATAGATGACGTCTATAGTATAGATGACGTCTATAGTATAGATGACGTCTATAGTATAGATGACGTCTATAGTATAGATGACGTCTATAGTATAGATGACGTCTATAGTATAGATGACGTCTATAGTATTGATGACGTCTATAGTATTGATGACGTCTATAGTATTGATGACGTCTATAGTATAGATGACGTGTATAGTATAGATGACGTCTATAGTATAGATGACGTCTATAGTATAGATGATGTCTTTAGTATAGATGACGCCTATAGTACAGATGACGCCTATAGTATAGATGACGTCTATAGTATAGATGACGTCTAAAGTATAGATGACGTCTATAGTATAGTTGTATAGTGAAGATGACGTCTATAGTATAGATGTATAGTGTAGATGACGTCTATAGTATAGATGACGTCTATAGTATGGATGATGTCTATAGTATAGATGACGTCTATAGTACAGATGACGTCTATAGTATAAATGACGTTTATAGTCTAGATGAAGTTTAAAGTTTAGATGACGTCTAAAGTATAGACAACGTCTATAGTATAGATGATATCTATAGTATAGATGAAGTTTATAATATTGATGACGTCTATAATATAGATGACGTCTTTAGTATAGATAACGTCTATAGTATAGACGAAGTCTATAGTATAGATGACGTCTATAGTATAGATGACGTCTATAGTATAGATGACGTCTATAGTATAGATGACGTCTATAGTATAGATGACGTCTATAGTATAGATGACGTCTATAGTATAGACGACGTTCTTAGTAATCCGACGACGTCTATAGTATAGATGACGTCTATAGTATAGATGACGTCTATAGTAGAGATGACGTCTATGGTATAGATGACGTCTATAGCATAGATGACGTCTATAGTATAGATGACGTCTATAGTATAGATGACGTCTATAGTATAGATGACGTCTATAGTATAGACGACGTCTATAGTATAGATGACGTCTATAGTATAGATGACGTCTATAGTATAGATGACGTCTATAGTATAGATGACGTCTATGGTATAGATTACGTCTATAGCATAGATGACGTCTATAGTATAGATGACGTCTATAGTATAGATGACGTCTATAGTATAGATGACGTCTATAGTATAGATGACGTCTATAGTATAGATGTCGTATATAGAATAGATGACGTCTATGGTATAGATGACGTCTATAGTATAGATGGCGTCTATAGTATAAATGACGTCTATAGTATAGATGACGTCTATAGTATAGACGACGTCTATAGTATAGACGACGTCTATACTATAGACGACGTCTATAGTATACGACCTATAGTATACGTCTATAGTATAGACGACGTCTATAGTAAGGACGACGTCTATAGTAAAGACGACGTCTATAGTAAAGACGACGTCTATAGTATAGATGACGTCTATAGTATAGATGTAGTCTATTGTATAGATGTAGTCTATTGTATAGATGTAGTCTATAGTATAGATGTAGTCTATAGTATAGATGACGTCTATAGTATAGATGACGTCTATAGTATAGATGACGTCTATAGTATAGATGACGTCTATAGTATAGATGACGTCTATAGTATAGATGACGTCTATAGTATAGATGACGTCTATAGTATAGATGACGTCTATAATATAGATGAGTCTATTGTATAGATGACGTCTATAGTATAGATGACGTCTATAGTATAGATGACGTCTATAGTATAAATGACGTCTATAGTATAGATGACGTCTATAGTATAGATGACGTCTATAGTATAGATGACGTCTATAGTATAGATGACGTCTATAGTATAGATGACGTCTCTAGTATAGATGACGTCTATAGTATAGATGACGTCTATAGTATGGATGATGCCTATAGTATAGATGACGTCTATAGTATGGATGATGTCTATAGTATAGATGACGTCTATAGTATAGATGAAGTCTATAGTATAGCTGACGTGTATAGTCTAGATTACGTTTATAGTCTAGATGAAGTTTATAGTTTAGATGACGTCTATAGTATAGACGACGTCTATAGGATAGATGATATCTATAGTATAGATGAAGTTTATAATAATTTTAGATGACGTCTATAGTATAGATGACGTCTATAGTAAAGATGACGTCTATAGTATAGACGACGTCTATAGTAAAGACGACGTCTATAGTATAGATGACGTCTATAGTATAGACGACGTTCTTAGTAATCCGACGACGTCTATAGTATAGATGACGTCTATAGTATAGATGACGTGTATAGTATAGATGATTCTATAGTATAGATGACGTCTATAGTATAGATGAAGTCTATAGTATAGATGACGTCTATAGTATAGATGAAGTCTATAGTATAGATGACGTCTATAGTATAGATGAAGTCTATAGTATAGATGACGTCTATAGTATAGATGACGTCTATAGTACAGATGACGTCTATAGTATAGATGACGTCTATAGTATAGATGACGTTTATAGTCTAGATGAAGTTTAAAGATGACGTCTAAAGTTTAGATGACGTCTAAAGTATAGACGACGTCTATAGTATAGATGATATCTATAGTATAGATGAAGTTTATAATATTGATGACGTCTATAGTATAGATGACGTCTTTAGTATAGATGACGTCTATAGTATAGACGAAGTCTAAAGTATAGATGACGTCTATAGTATAGATGACGTCTAAAGTATACATGACGTCTATAGCATAGATGAAGTCTATAGTATAGATGACGTCTATAGTATAGATGACGTCTATAGTATAGATGACGTCTATAGTATAGATAGCGTCTACAGTAAAGATGACATCTATAGTTAGCTGACGTTTATAGTCCAGATTACGTTTATAGTCTAGATGAAGTTTATAGTTTAGATGACGTCTATAGTATAGACGACGTCTATAGGATAGATGATATCTATAGTATAGATGAAGTTTAGATGACGTCTATAGTATAGATGATATCTATAGTATAGATGAAGTTTATAATAATTTTATATGACGTCTATAGTATAGATGACGTCTATAGTAAAGATGATGTCTATAGTATAGACGACGTCTATAGTAAAGACGACGTCTATAGTATAGATGACGTCTATAGTAAAGACGACGTCTATAGTATAGATGACGTCTATAGTAAAGATGACGTCTATAGTATAGATGACGTCTATAGTATAGACGACGTTCTTAGTAATCCGACGACGTCTATAGTAAAGATGACGTCTATAGTATAGATGACGTCTATAGTAGAGATGACGTCTATGGTATAGATGACGTCTATAGTATAGATAATACTATAGTATAGACGACGTCTATAGTATGGACGACGTCTATAGTATAGACGACGTCTATAGTATAGATGACGTCTATAGTATAGATGACGTCTATAGTATAGATGACGTCTATAGTATAGATGACGTCTATAGTATAGATGACGTCTATAGTATAGATGACGTCTATGGTATAGATTACGTCTATAGCATAGATGACGTCTATAGTATAGATGACGTCTATAGTATAGATGACGTCTATAGTATAGATGACGTCTATAGTATAGATGACGTCTATAGTATAGATGTCGTATATAGAATAGATGACGTCTATGGTATAGATGACGTCTATAGTATAGATGGCGTCTATAGTTTAAATGACGTCTATAGTATAGATGACGTCTATAGTATAGACGACGTCTATAGTATAGACGACGTCTATACTATAGACGACGTCTATAGTATACGACCTATAGTATACGTCCTTACTATAGACGACGTCTATAGTATAGACGACGTCTATAGTAAGGACGACGTCTATAGTAAAGACGACGTCTATAGTAAAGACGACGTCTATAGTATAGATGACGTCTATAGTATAGATGTAGTCTATTGTATAGATGTAGTCCATTGTATAGATGTAGTCTATAGTATAGATGTAGTCTATAGTATAGATGACGTCTATAGTATAGATGACGTCTATAGTATAGATGACGTCTATAGTATAGATGACGTCTATAGTATAGATGACGTCTATAATATAGATGAGTCTATTGTATAGATGACGTCTATAGTATAGATGACGTCTATAGTATAGATGACGTCTATAGTATAGATGACGTCTATAGTATAGATGACGTCTATAGTATAGATGACGTCTATAGTATAGATGACGTCTATAGTATAGATGACGTCTATAGTATAGATGAAGTCTCTAGTATAGATGACGTCTATAGTATAGATGACGTCTATAGTATGGATGATGCCTATAGTATAGATGACGTCTATAGTATGGATGATGTCTATAGTATAGATGACGTCTATAGTATAGATGAAGTCTATAGTATAGCTGACGTTTATAGTCTAGATTACGTTTATAGTCTAGATGAAGTTTATAGTTTAGATGACGTCTATAGTATAGACGACGTCTATAGGATAGATGATATCTATAGTATAGATGAAGTTTATAATAATCTTAGATGACGTCTATAGTATAGATGACGTCTATAGTAAAGATGACGTCTATAGTATAGACGACGTCTATAGTAAAGACGACGTCTATAGTATAGATGACGTCTATAGTATAGACGACGTTCTTAGTAATCCGACGACGTCTATAGTATAGATGACGTCTATAGTATAGATGACGTGTATAGTATAGATGATTCTATAGTATAGATGACGTCTATAGTATAGATGAAGTCTATAGTATAGATGACGTCTATAGTATAGATGAGGTCTATAGTATAGATGACGTCTATAGTATAGATGACGTCTATAGTACAGATGACGTCTATAGTATAGATGACGTCTATAGTATAGATGACGTTTATAGTCTAGATGAAGTTTAAAGATAACGTCTAAAGTTTAGATGACGTCTAAAGTATAGACGACGTCTATAGTATAGATGATATCTATAGTATAGATGAAGTTTATAATATTGATGACGTCTATAGTATAGATGACGTCTATAGTATAGATGACGTCTAAAGTATAGATGACGTCTATAGCATAGATGAAGTCTATAGTATAGATGACGTCTATAGTATAGATGACGTCTATAGTATAGATGACGTCTATAGTATAGATAGCGTCTACAGTAAAGATGACATCTATAGTATAGCTGACGTTTATAGTCCCGATTACGTTTATAGTCTAGATGAAGTTTATAGTTTAGATGACGTCTATAGTATAGACGACGTCTATAGGATAGATGATATCTATAGTATAGATGAAGTTTAGATGACGTCTATAGTATAGATGATATCTATAGTATAGATGAAGTTTATAATAATTTTATATGACGTCTATAGTATAGATGACGTCTATAGTAAAGATGATGTCTATAGTATAGACGACGTCTATAGTAAAGACGACGTCTATAGTATAGATGACGTCTATAGTAAAGACGACGTCTATAGTATAGATGACGTCTATAGTAAAGATGACGTCTATAGTATAGATGACGTCTATAGTATAGACGACGTTCTTAGTAATCCGACGACGTCTATAGTAAAGATGACGTCTATAGTATAGATGACGTCTATAGTAGAGATGACGTCTTTGGTATAGATGACGTCTATAGTATAGATAATTCTATAGTATAGACGACGTCTATAGTATGGACGACGTCTATAGTATAGACGACGTCTATAGTATAGATGACGTCTATAGTATAGATGACGTCTATAGTATAGATGACGTCTATAGTATAGAAGACGTCTATAGTATAGATGACGTCTATGGTATAGATGACGTCTATAGCATAGATGACGTCTATAGTATAGATGACGTCTATAGTATAGATGACGTCTATAGTGTAGATGACGTCTATAGTGTAGATGGCGTCTATAGTATAAATGACGTCTATAGTATAGATGACGTCTATAGTATAGACGACGTCTATAGTATAGACGACGTCTTTAGTATAGACGACGTCTATAGTATAGACGACGTCTTTAGTATAGACGACGTCTATAGTATAGACGACGTCTATAGTATAGATGACGTCTATAGTATAGATGACGTCTATAGCATAGATGACGTCTATAGTATAGACGACGTCTATAGTATAGACGACGTCTATAGTATAGACGACGTCTATAGTATAGACGACGTCTATAGTATAGACGACGTCTATAGTATAGACGTCATCTATACTATAGTATAGTATACTAGTACTATAGTATAGTATATACTATAGTATACTATAGTATAGATGACGTCTATAGTATAGATGACGTCTATAGTATAGATGACGTCTAAAGTATAAATGACGTCTATAGCATAGATGAAAGCTATAGTATAGATGATGTCTATATTATAGATGACGTCTATAGTATAGATAGCGTCTACAGTAAAGATGACATCTATAGTATAGCTGACGTTTATAATCTAGATTACGTTTATAGTCTAGATGAAGTTTATAGTTTAGATGACGTCTATAGTATAGACGACGTCTATAGGATAGATAATATCTATAGTATAGATGAAGTTTATAATAATTTTAGATGACGTCTATAGTATAGTGGAAGTCTATAGTATATATGACGTCTAAAGTATAGATAACGTCTATAGTATAGATGACGTCTATAGTATAGATGACGTCTATAGTATAGATGAAGTCTATAGTATATATGACGTCTAAAGTATAGATGACGTCTATAGTATAGATGACGTCTATAGTATAGCTGATGTCTATAGCATAGATGAAGTCTATAATATAGATGACGTCTATAATATAGATGAGTCTATTGTATAGATGACGTCTATAGTATAGATGACGTCTATAGTATAGATGACGTCTATAGTATAGATGACGTCTATAGTATAGATGACGTCTATAGTATAGATGACGTCTATAGTATAGATGACGTCTATAGTATAGATGACGTCTATAGTATAGATGACGTCTATAGTATAGATTACGTCTATAGTATAGATGACGTCTATAGAATAGATGGCGTCTACAGTAAAGATGACATCTATAGTATAGATGACGTCTATAGTATAGATGACGTCTATAGTGTAGATGACGTCTATACTATAGATGACGCCTATAGTATAGATGACGTCTATAGTATAGCTGATGTCTATAGCATAGATGAAGTCTATAATATAGATGACGTCTATAATATAGATGAGTCTATTGTATAGATGACGTCTATAGTATAGATGACGTCTATAGTATAGATGACGTCTATAGTATAGATGACGTCTATAGTATAGATGACGTCTATAGTATAGATGACGTCTATAGTATAGATGACGTCTATAGTATAGATGACGTCTATAGTATAGATGACGTCTATAGTATAGATGACGTCTATAGTATAGATGACGTCTATAGTATAGATGACGTCTATAGTATAGATGACGTCTATAGTATAGATGACGTCTATAGTATAGATGACGTCTATAGTATAGATGACGTCTATAGTATAGATTACGTCTATAGTATAGATGACGTCTATAGTATAGATGACGTCTACAGTATAGATGACGTCTATAGTATAGATGACGTCTATAGTATAGATGGCGTCTACAGTAAAGATGACATCTATAGTATAGATGATGTCTATAGTATAGATGACGCTTATAGTCTAGATGAAGTTTATAGTATAGATGACGTCTATAGTATAGATTACGTCTATAGTATAGATGACGACTATAGTATAGATGACGTCTATAGTATAGATGACGTCTATAGTATAGATGACGTCTATAGAATAGATGACGTCTATAGTATAGATGACGTCTATACTATAGATGACATCTATAGTATAGATGACGTCTAAAGTATAGATGACGTCTAAAGTATAGATGACGTCTATAGTAGTATTGATCTATAGTATAGATGACGTCTACAGTATAGATGACGTCTATAGTATAGATGACGTCTATAGTATAGATGGCGTCTACAGTAAAGATGACATCTATAGTATAGATGAAGTTTATGGTATAGACTACGTCAATAGTAAAGATGACGTCTATAGTATAAACGACGTCTATTGTATAGATGACGTCTTTAGTATAGACGACGACTTTAGTATAGACGACGTCTATAGTCTAGATGACGTCTATAGTATAGATCATGTCTATAGTATAGATGACGTCTATTGTATAGATGACGTCTATAGTATAGATGACGTCTATTGTATAGATGACGTCTATAGTATAGATGATGTCTATAGTATAGATGATGTCTATAGTATAGATGATGTCTATAGTATGGATGATGTCTATAGTATAGATGACGTCTATAGTATAGATGACGTCTATAGTATGTATGATGTCTATAGTATAGATGACGTCTTTAGTATATATGACGTCTATAGTATAGATGACGTCTATAGTATAGATGGCGTCTACAGTAAAGATGACATCTATAGTATAGATGAAGTTTATAGTATAGACTACGTCTATAGTAAAGACGACATCTATAGTATAGATCACGTCTATAGTATAGATGACGTCTATAGTATAGATGACGTCTATAGTATAGATGACGTCTATAGTATATATGACGTCTATAGTATAGATGACGTCTATAGTATATATGACGTCTATACTGTAGATGACGTCTATAGTATAGACGACGTCTTTAGTATAGACGACGTCTATAGTATAGATGACGTCTATAGTATAGATGACGTCTATAGTATAGATGACGTCTATAGTATAGATGACGTCTATAGTATAGATGACGTCTATAGTATAGATGACGTCTATAGTATAGATGACGTCTATAGTATAGATGACGTCTATAGTATAGATGACGTCTATAGTATAGATGACGTCTATAATATAGATGACGTCTATAGTATAGATGACGTCTATAGTAGAGATGACGTCTATACTATAGACGTCATCTATACTATAGACGTCATCTATACTACGTCTATAGTATAGATGACGTCTATAGTATAGATGACGTCTATAGTATAGATGACGTCTATAGTATAGATGACGTCTATAGTATAGATGACGTCTATAGTATAGATGACGTCTATAATATAGATGACGTCTATAGTATAGATGACGTCTATAGTATAGATGACGTCTATAGTATAGATGACGTCTATAGTATAGATGGCATCTAAAGTATAGATGACGTCTATAGTACAGATGACGTCTATACTATAGATGACGTCTAAAGTATAGATGACGTCTATAGTAGAATTGATCTATAGTATAGATGACGTCTATAGTATAGATGACGTCTGTAGTATAGATGACGTCTATACTATAGATGACGTCTATAGTATATATGATGTCTAAAGTATAGATGACCTCTTAAGTATAGATGACGTCTATAGTAGTATTGATCTATAGTATAGATGACGTCTACAGTATAGATGACGTCTAGAGTATAGATGACGTCTATAGTATAGATGGCGTCTACAGTAAAGATGACATCTATAGTATAGATGAAGTTTATAGTATAGACTACGTCAATAGTAAAGATGACGTCTATAGTATAGATCACGTCTATAGTATAGATGACGTCTATAGTATAGATGAGGTCTATAGTATATATGACGTCTATACTGTAGATGACGTCTATAGTATAGACGACGTCTTTAGTATAGACGACGTCTTTAGTATAGACGACGTCTTTAGTATAGATGACGTCTATAGTATAGATGACGTCTATAGTATAGATGACGTCTATAGTATAGATGACGTCTATAGTATAGATGACGTCTATAGTATAGATGACGTCTATAGTATAGATGACGTCTATAGTATAGATGGCGTCTACAGTAAAGATGACATCTATAGTATAGATGAAGTTTATAGTATAGACTACGTCAATAGTAAAGATGACGTCTATAGTATAAACGACGTCTATTGTATAGATGACGTCTTTAGTATAGACGACGACTTTAGTATAGACGACGTCTATAGTCTAGATGACGTCTATAGTATAGATCACGTCTATAGTATAGATGACGTCTATTGTATAGATGACGTCTATAGTATAGATGACGTCTATTGTATAGATGACGTCTATAGTATAGATGATGTCTATAGTATAGATGATGTCTATAGTATAGATAATGTCTATAGTATGGATGATGCCTATAGTATAGATGACGTCTATAGTATAGATGACGTCTTTAGTATGTATGACGTCTATAGTATAGATGACGTCTATAGTATATATGACGTCTATAGTATAGATGACGTCTATAGTATAGATGGCGTCTACAGTAAAGATGACATCTATAGTATAGATGAAGTTTATAGTATAGACTACGTCTATAGTAAAGACGACGTCTATAGTATAGATCACGTCTATAGTATAGATGACGTCTATAGTATAGATGAGGTCTATAGTATATATGACGTCTATACTGTAGATGACGTCTATAGTATAGATGACGTCTATAGTATAGATGACGTCTATAGTATAGATGACGTCTATTGTATAGATGACGTCTATAGAATAGATGGCGTCTACAGTAAAGATGACATCTATAGTATAGATGATGTCTATAGTACAGATGACGCTTATAGTCTAGATGAAGTTAATAGTATAGATGACGTCTATAAAATAGATGACGACTATAGTATAGATGACCTCTATAGTATAGATGACGTCTATAGTATAGATGACGTCTATAGTATAGATGACGTCTATAGTATAGATGAAGTCTATACTATAGATGACGTCTATAGTATAGATGAAGTCTATACTATAGATGACGTCTATAGTATAGATGACGTCTATATTAGAATTGATCTATAGTATAGATGACGTCTATTGTATAGATGACGTCTATAGTATAGATGACGTCTATACTATAGATGACGTCTATAGTATAGATGATGTCTAAAGTATAGATGACGTCTAAAGTATAGATGACGTCTATAGTAGTATTGATCTATAGTATAGATGACGTCTACAGTATAGATGACGTCTATAGTATAGATGACGTCTATAGTATAGATGGCGTCTACAGTAAAGATGACATCTATAGTATAGATGAAGTTTATAGTATAGACTACGTCAATAGTAAAGATGACGTCTATAGTATAAACGACGTCTATTGTATAGATGACGTCTTTAGTATAGACGACGACTTTAGTATAGACGACGTCTATAGTCTAGATGACGTCTATAGTATAGATCACGTCTATAGTATAGATGACGTCTATTGTATAGATAGACGTCGTCTTTAGTATAGACGACGTCTTTAGTATAGACGACGTCTTTAGTATAGACGACGTCTTTAGTATAGACGACGTCTATAGTCTAGATGACGTCTATAGTATAGATGACGTCTATAGCATAGATGACGTCTATTGTATAGATGAATTCTATAGTATAGATGACGTCTATTGTATAGATGACGTCTATAGTATAGATGACGTCAATAGTATAGATGACGTCTAAAGTATAGATCACGTCTATAGTATAGATGACGTCTATAGTATAGATGACGTCTATAGTATAGATGACGTCTATAGTATAGATGACGTCTATAGTATATATGACGGGTATACTGTAGATGACGTCTATAGTATAGATGACGTCTATAGTATAGATGACGTCTATAGTATAGATGATGTCTATAGTATAGATGATGTCTATAGTATAGATGACTACTATAGTATAGATGACGTCAATAGTACAGATGACGTCTATAGTATAGATGACGCCTGTAGTATAGATGACGTCTGTAGTATAGATGACGTCTGTAGTATAGATGATGTCTATAATATAGATGACGTCTATAGTAAAGATGACGTCTATAGTATAGATGGCGTCTACAGTAAAGATGACATCTATAGTATAGATGATGTCTATAGTACAGATAACGTTTATAGTCTAGATGAAGTTTATAGTATAGATGACGTCTATAGTATAGATGACATCTGTAGTATAGATGAAGTTTATAGTACAGATGACGTCTTTATTATAGATAAAGTCTATAGTATAGATGACGTTTATACTATAGATGACGTTTATAGTATAGATGACGTCTATAGTATGGATGATGTCTATAGTATAGATGATGTCTATAGTATAGATGACGTCTATAGTATATATGACGTCTATAATGTAGATGACGTCTATAGTATAGATGACGTCTATAGTATAGATGATGTCTGTAGTATAGATGATGTCTATAGTATAGATGACGTCTATAGTATAGATGACGTCTGTAGTATAGATGACGTCTGTAGTATAGATGATGTCTATAATATAGATGACGTCTATAGTAAAGATGACGTCTATGGTATAGATGGCGTCTACAGTAAAGATGACATCTATAGTATAGATGATGTCTATAGTATAGATGACGTCTAAAGTATAGATGACGTCTATAGTATGTATGACGTCTGTAGTATAGATGACGTCTATAGTATATATGACTTCTATACTCTAGATAACGTCTATTGTATAGATGACGTCTATAGTATAGATGATGTCTATAGTATAGATGATGTCTATAGTATAGATGATGTCTATAGTATAGATGACGTCTATAGTACAGATGACGTCTATAGTATAGATGACGCCTATAATATAGATGACGTCTGTAGTATAGATGACGTCTGTAGTATAGATGATGTCTATAATATAGATGACGTCTATAGTAAAGATGACGTCTATAGTATAGATGGCGTCTACAGTAAAGATGACATCTATAGTATAGATGATGTCTATAGTATAGATGACGTTTATAGTCTAGATGAAGTTTATAGTATAGATGACGTCTATAGTATAGATGACGTCTGTAGTATAGATGAAGTTTATAGTACAGATAACGTCTATAGTATAGATAAAGTCTATAGTATAGATGACGTCTATACTATAGATGACGTTTATAGTATAGATGACGTCTATAGAATGTATAACGTCTATAGTATAGATGACGTCTATAGTATATATGACGTCTATAATGTAGATGACGTCTATAGTATAGATGACGTCTATAGTGTAGATGACGTCTATAGTATAGATGACGTCTATAGTACAGATGACGTCTATAGTATAGATGACGTCTATAGTACAGATGACGTCTATAGTATAGATGACGTCTATAGTATAGATGACGTCTATAGTAAAGATGACGTCTATAGTATTGATGGCGTCTACAGTAAAGATGACATCTATAGTATAGATGATGTCTATAGTATAGATGACGTCTATAGTATAGATGACGTCTATAGTATGTATGACGTCTATAGTATAGATGACGTCTATAGTATATATGACGTCTATACTGTAGATGACGTCTATAGTATAGATGACGTCTATAGTATAGATGATGTCTATAGTATAGATGACGTCTATAGTATAGATGACGTCTATAGTACAGATGACGTCTATAGTATAGATGACGCCTATAGTATAGATGACGTCTGTAGTATAGATGACGTCTGTAGTATAGATGATGTCTATAATATAGATGACGTCTATAGTAAAGATGACGTCTATAGTATAGATGGCGTCTACAGTAAAGATGACATCTATAATATAGATGATGTCTATAGTATAGATGACGTTTATAGTCTAGATGAAGTTTATAGTATAGATGACGTCTATAGTATAGATAAAGTCTATAGTATAGATGACGTCTATACTATAGATGACGTTTATAGTATAGATGAGGTCTGTAGTATAGATGAAGTTTATAGTACAGATGACGTCTATAGTATAGATAAAGTCTATAGTATAGATGACGTCTATACTATAGATGACGTTTATAGTATAGATGACGTCTATAGTATGGATGATGTCTATAGTATAGATGATGTCTATAGTATAGATGACGTCTATAGTATATATGACGTCTATAATGTAGATGACGTCTATAGTATAGATGACGTCTATAGTATAGATGATGTCTATAGTATAGTTGACGTCTATAGTATAGATGATGTCTGTAGTATAGATGATGTCTATAGTATAGATGACGTCTATAGTATAGATGACGTCTATAGTATAGATGACGTCTGTAGTATAGATAACGTCTGTAGTATAGATGATGTCTATAATATAGATGACGTCTATAGTAAAGATGACGTCTATAGTATAGATGGCGTCTACAGTAAAGATGACATCTATAGTATAGATGATGTCTATAGTATAGATGACGTCTATAGTATAGATGACGTCTATAGTATATATGACATCTATAATGTAGATGACGTCTATAGTATAGATGACGTCTATAGTGTAGATGGTGTCTATAGTATAGATGACGTCTATAGTATAGATGACGTCTATAGTACAGATGACGTCTATAGTATAGATGACGTCTATAGTACAGATGACGTCAATAGTATAGATGACGTCTATAGTATAGATGACGTCTGTAGTATAGATGATGTCTGTAGTATAGATGATGTCTATAGTATAGATGACGTCTATAGTATAGATGACGTCTGTAGTATAGATGACGTCTGTAGTATAGATGACGTCTATAGTATAGATGACGTCTATAGTATAGATGACGTCTATTGTATAGATGACGTCTATAGTATAGATGACGTCTATTGTATAGATGACGTCTATAGTATAGATGACGTCAATAGTATAGATGACGTCTAAAGTATAGATTACGTCTATAGTATAGATGACGTCTATAGTATAGATGACGTCTATAGTATAGATGACGTCTATAGTATATATGACGTCTATACTGTAGATGACGTCTATAGTATAGATGACGTCTATAGTATAGATGATGTCTATAGTATAGATGACTACTATAGTATAGATGACGTCAATAGTACAGATGACGTCTATAGTATAGATGACGCCTGTAGTATAGATGACGTCTGTAGTATAGATGACGTCTGTAGTATAGATGATGTCTATAATATAGATGACGTCTATAGTAAAGATGACGTCTATAGTATAGATGGCGTCTACAGTAAAGATGACATCTATAGTATAGATGATGTCTATAGTACAGATAACTTTTATAGTCTAGATGAAGTTTATAGTATAGATGACGTCTATAGTATAGATGACGTCTGTAGTATAGATGAAGTTTATAGTACAGATGACGTCTTTACTATAGATAAAGCCTATAGTATAGATGACGTCTATACTATAGATGACGTTTATAGTATAGATGACATCTATAGTATGGATGATGTCTATAGTATAGATGATGTCTATAGTATAGATGACGTCTATAGTATATATGACGTCTATAATGTAGATGACGTCTATAGTATAGATGACGTCTATAGTATAGATGATGTCTGTAGTATAGATGATGTCTATAGTATAGATGACGTCTATAGTATAGATGACGTCTGTAGTATAGATGACGTCTGTAGGATAGTTGATGTCTATAATATAGATGACGTCTTTAGTAAAGATGACGTCTATAGTATAGATGGCGTCTACAGTAAAGATGACATCTATAGTATATATGATGTCTATAGTATAGATGACGTCTATAGTATAGATGACGTCTATAGTATGTATGACGTCTATAGTATAGATGACGTCTATAGTATATATGACTTCTATACTCTAGATAACGTCTAAAGTATAGATGACGTCTATAGTATAGATGATGTCTATAGTATAGATGATGTCTATAGTATAGATGACGTCTATAGTACAGATGACGTCTATAGTATAGATGACGCCTATAATATAGATGACGTCTGTAGTATAGATGACGTCTGTAGTATAGATGATGTCTATAATATAGATGACGTCTATAGTAAAGATGACGTCTATAGTATAGATGGCGTCTACAGTAAAGATGACATCTATAGTATAGATGATGTCTATAGTATAGATGACGTTTATAGTCTAGATGAAGTTTATAGTATAGATGACGTCTATAGTATAGATGACGTCTGTAGTATAGATGAAGTTTATAGTACAGATGACGTCTATAGTATAGATAAAGTCTATAGTATAGATGACGTTTATAGTATAGATGACGTCTATAGAATGTATAACGTCTATAGTATAGATGACGTCTATAGTATATATGACGTCTATAATGTAGATGACGTCTATAGTATAAATGACGTCTATAGTGTAGATGGTGTCTATAGTATAGATGACGTCTATAGTATAGATGACGTCTATAGTACAGATGACGTCTATAGTATAGATGACGTCTATAGTACAGATGACGTCTATAGTATAGATGACGTCTATAGTATAGATGACGTCTGTAGTATAGATGACGTCTGTAGTATAGATGATGTCTATAATATAGATGACGTCTATAGTAAAGATGACGTCTATAGTATAGATGGCGTCTACAGTAAAGATAACATCTATAGTATAGATGATGTCTATAGTATAGATGACGTCTATAGTATAGATGACGTCTATAGTATGTATGACGTCTATAGTATAGATGACGTCTATAGTATATATGACGTCTATACTGTAGATGACGTCTATAGTATAGATGACGTCTATAGTATAGATGATGTCTATAGTATAGATGACGTCTATAGTATAGATGACGTCTATAGTACAGATGACGTCTATAGTATAGATGACGCCTATAGTATAGATGACGTCTGTAGTATAGATGACGTCTGTAGTATAGATGATGTCTATAATATAGATGACGTCTATAGTAAAGATGACGTCTATAGTATAGATGGCGTCTACAGTAAAGATGACATCTATAGTATAGATGATGTCTATAGTATAGATGACGTTTATAGTCTAGATGAAGTTTATAGTATAGATGACGTATATAGTATAGATGAGGTCTGTAGTATAGATGAAGTTTATAGTACAGATGACGTCTATAGTATAGATAAAGTCTATAGTATAGATGACGTCTATACTATAGATGACGTTTATAGTATAGATGACGTCTATAGTATGGATGATGTCTATAGTATAGATGATGTCTATAGTATAGATGACGTCTATAGTATATATGACGTCTATAATGTAGATGACGTCTATAGTATAGATAAAGTCTATAGTATAGATGACGTCTATACTATAGATGACGTTTATAGTATAGATGACGTCTATAGTATGGATGATGTCTATAGTATAGATGATGTCTATAGTATAGATGACGTCTATAGTATATATGACGTCTATAATGTAGATTTCGTCTATAGTATAGATGACGTCTATAGTATAGATGATGTCTATAGTATAGTTGACGTCTATAGTATAGATGACGTCTACAGTACAGATGACGTCTATAGTATAGATGACGTCTGTAGTATAGATAACGTCTGTAGTATAGATGATGTCTATAATATAGATGACGTCTATAGTAAAGATGACGTCTATAGTATAGATGGCGTCAACAGTAAAGATGACATCTATAGTATAGATGATGTCTATAGTATAGCTGACGTTTATAGTCTAGATTACGTTTATAGTCTAGATGAAGTTTATAGTTAAGATGACGTCTATAGTATAGACGACGTCTATAGGATAGATGATATCTATAGTATAGATGAAGCTTATAATAATTTTAGATGACGTCTATAGTATAGATGACGTCTAAAGTATAGATCACGTCTATAGTATAGATGACGTTTATAGTATAGATGACGTCTATAGTATAGATGACGTCTATAGTATAGATGACGTCTAAAGTATAGATCACGTCTATAGTATAGATGATGTCTATAGTATAGATGACGTCTATAGTACAGATGACGTCTATAGTATAGTTAACGTCTATAGTATAGATGACGTCTGTAGTATAGATGACGTCTGTAGTATAGATGATGTCTATAATATAGATGACGTCTATAGTAAAGATGACGTCTATAGTATTGATGGCGTCTACAGTAAAGATGACATCTATAGTATAGATGACGTCTATAGTATAGATGACGTCTGTAGTATAGATGAAGTTTATAGTACAGATGACGTCTATAGTATGGATAAAGTCTATAGTATAGATGACGTCTATACTATAGATGACGTTTATAGTATAGATGACGTCTATAGTAAAGATGACATCTATAGTATAGATGATGTCTATAGTATAGATGACGTTTATATTCTAGATGAAGTTTATAGTGTAGATGACGTCTATAGTATAGATGACGTCTATAGTACAGATGAAGTTTATAGTATAGATGACGTCTATAGTATATATGACGTCTATACTGTAGATGACGTCTATAGTATAGATGACGTCTATAGTATAGATGATGTCTATAGTATAGATGACTACTATAGTATAGATGACGTCAATAGTACAGATGACGTCTATAGTATAGATGACGCCTGTAGTATAGATGACGTCTGTAGTATAGATGACGTCTGTAGTATAGATGATGTCTATAATATAGATGACGTCTATAGTAAAGATGACGTCTATAGTATAGATGGCGTCTACAGTAAAGATGACATCTATAGTATAGATGATGTCTATAGTACAGATAACTTTTATAGTCTAGATGAAGTTTATAGTATAGATGACGTCTATAGTATAGATGACGTCTGTAGTATAGATGAAGTTTATAGTACAGATGACGTCTTTACTATAGATAAAGCCTATAGTATAGATGACGTCTATACTATAGATGACGTTTATAGTATAGATGACATCTATAGTATGGATGATGTCTATAGTATAGATGATGTCTATAGTATAGATGACGTCTATAGTATATATGACGTCTATAATGTAGATGACGTCTATAGTATAGATGACGTCTATAGTATAGATGACGTCTGTAGTATAGATGACGTCTGTAGTATAGATGATGTCTATAATATAGATGACGTCTATAGTAAAGATGACGTCTATAGTATAGATGGCGTCAACAGTAAAGATGACATCTATAGTATAGATGATGTCTATAGTATAGCTGACGTTTATAGTCTAGATTACGTTTATAGTCTAGATGAAGTTTATAGTTAAGATGACGTCTATAGTATAGACGACGTCTATAGGATAGATGATATCTATAGTATAGATGAAGCTTATAATAATTTTAGATGACGTCTATAGTATAGATGACGTCTAAAGTATAGATCACGTCTATAGTATAGATGACGTTTATAGTATAGATGACGTCTATAGTATAGATGACGTCTATAGTATAGATGACGTCTAAAGTATAGATCACGTCTATAGTATAGATGATGTCTATAGTATAGATGACGTCTATAGTACAGATGACGTCTATAGTATAGTTAACGTCTATAGTATAGATGACGTCTGTAGTATAGATGACGTCTGTAGTATAGATGATGTCTATAATATAGATGACGTCTATAGTAAAGATGACGTCTATAGTATAGATGGCGTCTACAGTAAAGATGACATCTATAGTATAGATGACGTCTATAGTATAGATGACGTCTGTAGTATAGATGAAGTTTATAGTACAGATGACGTCTATAGTATGGATAAAGTCTATAGTATAGATGACGTCTATACTATAGATGACGTTTATAGTATAGATGACGTCTATAGTAAAGATGACATCTATAGTATAGATGATGTCTATAGTATAGATGACGTTTATATTCTAGATGAAGTTTATAGTGTAGATGACGTCTATAGTATAGATGACGTCTATAGTACAGATGAAGTTTATAGTATAGATGACGTCTATAGTATATATGACGTCTATACTGTAGATGACGTCTATAGTATAGATGACGTCTATAGTATAGATGATGTCTATAGTATAGATGACTACTATAGTATAGATGACGTCAATAGTACAGATGACGTCTATAGTATAGATGACGCCTGTAGTATAGATGACGTCTGTAGTATAGATGACGTCTGTAGTATAGATGATGTCTATAATATAGATGACGTCTATAGTAAAGATGACGTCTATAGTATAGATGGCGTCTACAGTAAAGATGACATCTATAGTATAGATGATGTCTATAGTACAGATAACTTTTATAGTCTAGATGAAGTTTATAGTATAGATGACGTCTATAGTATAGATGACGTCTGTAGTATAGATGAAGTTTATAGTACAGATGACGTCTTTACTATAGATAAAGCCTATAGTATAGATGACGTCTATACTATAGATGACGTTTATAGTATAGATGACATCTATAGTATGGATGATGTCTATAGTATAGATGATGTCTATAGTATAGATGACGTCTATAGTATATATGACGTCTATAATGTAGATGACGTCTATAGTATAGATGACGTCTATAGTATAGATGATGTCTGTAGTATAGATGATGTCTATAGTATAGATGACGTCTATAGTATAGATGACGTCTGTAGTATAGATGACGTCTGTAGTATAGATGATGTCTATAATATAGATGACGTCTATAGTAAAGATGACGTCTATAGTATAGATGGCGTCTACAGTAAAGATGACATCTATAGTATATATGATGTCTATAGTATAGATGACGTCTATAGTATAGATGACGTCTATAGTATGTATGACGTCTATAGTATAGATGACGTCTATAGTATATATGACTTCTATACTCTAGATAACGTCTATAGTATAGATGACGTCTATAGTATAGATGATGTCTATAGTATAGATGATGTCTATAGTATAGATGACGTCTATAGTACAGATGACGTCTATAGTATAGATGACGCCTATAATATAGATGACGTCTGTAGTATAGATGACGTCTGTAGTATAGATGATGTCTATAATATAGATGACGTCTATAGTAAAGATGACGTCTATAGTATAGATGGCGTCTACAGTAAAGATGACATCTATAGTATAGATGATGTCTATAGTATAGATGACGTTTATAGTCTAGATGAAGTTTATAGTATAGATGACGTCTATAGTATAGATGACGTCTGTAGTATAGATGAAGTTTATAGTACAGATGACGTCTATAGTATAGATAAAGTCTATAGTATAGATGACGTCTATACTACAGATGACGTTTATAGTATAGATGACGTCTATAGAATGTATAACGTCTATAGTATAGATGACGTCTATAGTATATATGACGTCTATAATGTAGATGACGTCTATAGTATAAATGACGTCTATAGTGTAGATGGTGTCTATAGTATAGATGACGTCTATAGTATAGATGACGTCTATAGTACAGATGACGTCTATAGTATAGATGACGTCTATAGTACAGATGACGTCTATAGTATAGATGACGTCTATAGTATAGATGACGTCTGTAGTATAGATGACGTCTGTAGTATAGATGATGTCTATAATATAGATGACGTCTATAGTAAAGATGACGTCTATAGTATAGATGGCGTCTACAGTAAAGATAACATCTATAGTATAGATGATGTCTATAGTATAGATGACGTCTATAGTATAGATGACGTCTATAGTATGTATGACGTCTATAGTATAGATGACGTCTATAGTATATATGACGTCTATACTGTAGATGACGTCTATAGTATAGATGACGTCTATAGTATAGATGATGTCTATAGTATAGATGACGTCTATAGTATAGATGACGTCTATAGTACAGATGACGTCTATAGTATAGATGACGCCTATAGTATAGATGACGTCTGTAGTATAGATGACGTCTGTAGTATAGATGATGTCTATAATATAGATGACGTCTATAGTAAAGATGACGTCTATAGTATAGATGGCGTCTACAGTAAAGATGACATCTATAGTATAGATGATGTCTATAGTATAGATGACGTTTATAGTCTAGATGAAGTTTATAGTATAGATGACGTATATAGTATAGATGAGGTCTGTAGTATAGATGAAGTTTATAGTACAGATGACGTCTATAGTATAGATAAAGTCTATAGTATAGATGACGTCTATACTATAGATGACGTTTATAGTATAGATGACGTCTATAGTATGGATGATGTCTATAGTATAGATAATGTCTATAGTATAGATGACGTCTATAGTATATATGACGTCTATAATGTAGATGACGTCTATAGTATAGATGACGTCTATAGTATAGATGATGTCTATAGTATAGTTGACGTCTATAGTATAGATGACGTCTACAGTACAGATGACGTCTATAGTATAGATGACGTCTATAGTATAGATGACGTCTGTAGTATAGATGACGTCTGTAGTATAGATGATGTCTATAATATAAATGACGTCTATAGTAAAGATGACCTCTATAGTATAGATGGCGTCTACAGTAAAGATGACATCTATAGTATAGATGATGTCTATAGTATAGATGACGTTTATAGTCTAGATGAAGTTTCGTCATAGTCAAGTTACGTCTATAGTATAGATGACGTCTGTAGTATAGATGAAGTTTATAGTACAGATGACGTCTATAGTATAAATAAATTCTATAGTATAGATGACGTCTATACTATAGATGACGTTTATAGTATAGATGACGTCTATAGTATGGATGATGTCTATAGTATAGATGATGTCTATAGTATAGATGACGTCTATAGTAAAGTAACGTCCATAGTATAGATGGCGTCAACAGTAAAGATGACATCTATAGTATAGATTATGTCTATAGTATAGATGACGTCTGTAGTATAGATGAAGTTTATAGTACAAATGACGTCTATAGTATAGATAAAGTCTATAGTATAGATGACGTCTATACTATAGATGACGTTTATAGTATAGATGACGTCTATAGTATGGATGATGTCTATAGTATAGATGATGTCTATAGTATAGATGACGTCTATAGTATATATGACGTCTATAGTATAGATGATGTCTATAGTATAGATGACGTCTATAGTAAAGTAACGTCCATAGTATAGATGGCGTCAACAGTAAAGATGACATCTATAGTATAGATGATGTCTATAGTATAGATGACGTCTGTAGTATAGATGAAGTTTATAGTACAGATGACGTTATAGTATAGATAAAGTCTATAGTATAGATGACGTCTATACTATAGATGACGTTTATAGTATAGATGACGTCTATAGCATGGATGAAGTTTATAGTATAGATGACGTCTATAGTATAGATGACGTCTGTAGTATAGATGAAGTTTATAGTACAGATGACGTCTATAGTATAGATAAAGTCTATAGTATAGATGACGTCTATACTATAGATGACGTTTATAGTATAGATGACGTCTATAGTATGGATGATGTCTATAGTATAGATGATGTCTATAGTATAGATGACGTCTATAGTATATATGACGTCTATAATGTAGATGACGTCTATAGTATAGATGACGTCTATAGTATAGATGATGTCTATAGTATAGATGACGTCTATAGTATAGATGACGTCTATAGTATAGATGACGTCTATAGTACAGATGACGTCTATAGTATAGATGACGTCTATAGTATAGATGACGTCTATAGTATGGATGATGTCTATAGTATAGATGATGTCTATAGTATAGCTGACGTTTATAGTCTAGATTACGTTTATAGTCTAGATGAAATTTATAGTTAAGATGACGTCTATAGTATAGACGACGTCTATAGGATAGATGATATCTATAGTATAGATGAAGCTTATAATAATTTTAGATGACGTCTATAGTATAGATGACGTCTATAGTAAAGACGACGTCTATAGTATAGATGACGTCTATAGTATAGATGACGTCTATAGTATAGATGACGTCTATAGTATAGATGACGTCTATAGTATAGATGACGTCTATAGTATAGATGACTATAGATGTCTATAGTATAGATGACGTCTATAGTATAGATGACGTCTATAGTATAGATGACGTCTATAGCATAGACGACGTTTTTAGTAATCCGACGACGTCTATAGTATAGATGACGTCTATAGTATAGATGACGTCTATAGTATTGATGACGTCTATAGTATAGATGATTCTATAGTATAGATGACGTCTATAGTAAAGATGACGTCTATAGTAGAGATGACGTCTATAGTATAGACGACGTCTATAGTATAGATGGCGTCTATAGTATAGACGACGTCTATAGTATAGATGACGTCTATAGTATATATGACGTTATAGATGACGTCCATAGTATAGATGACGTCTATAGTATAGATGACGTCTATAGTATAGATGACGTCTAAAGTATAAACGACGTCTATAGTAAAGACGACGTCTATAGTATAGATGGCGTCAACAGTAAAGATGACATCTATAGTATAGATGATGTCTATAGTATAGCTGACGTTTATAGTCTAGATTACGTTTATAGTCTAGATGAAGTTTATAGTTAAGATGACGTCTATAGTATAGACGACGTCTATAGGATAGATGATATCTATAGTATAGATGAAGCTTATAATAATTTTAGATGACGTCTATAGTATAGATGACGTCTATAGTAAAGACGACGTCTATAGTATAGATGACGTCTATAGTATAGATGACGTCTGTAGTATAGATGACGTCTGTAGTATAGATGATGTCTATAATATAAATGACGTCTATAGTAAAGATGACCTCTATTGTATAGATGGCGTCTACAGTAAAGATGACATCTATAGTATAGATGATGTCTATAGTATAGATGACGTCTATAGTATAGATGACGTCTGTAGTATAGAAGAAGTTTATAGTACAGATGACGTCTTTAGTATAGATGACGTCTATAGTATAGATGACGTCTATAGTAAAGATGACGTCTATAGTAGAGATGACGTCTATAGTATAGACGACGTCTATAGTATAGATGACGTCTATACTATAGATGACGTTTATAGTATAGATGACGTCTATAGTATGGATGATGTCTATAGTATAGATGATGTCTATAGTATAGATGACGTCTATAGTAAAGTAACGTCCATAGTATAGATGGCGTCAACAGTAAAGATGACATCTATTGTATAGATGATGTCTATAGTATAGCTGACGTTTATAGTCTAGATTACGTTTATAGTCTAGATGGAGTTTATAGTTAAGATGACGTCTATAGTATAGACGACGTCTATAGGATAGATGATATCTATAGTATAGATGAAGCTTATAATAATTTTAGATGACGTCTATAGTATAGATGACGTCTAAAGTATAGATCACGTCTATAGTATAGATGACGTTTATAGTATAGATGACGTCTATAGTATAGATGACGTCTATAGTATAGATGACGTCTAAAGTATAGATCACGTCTATAGTAGAGATGATGTCTATAGTATAGATGACGTCTATAGTACAGATGACGTCTATAGTATAGTTAACGTCTATAGTATAGATGACGTCTGTAGTATAGATGACGTCTGTAGTATAGATGATGTCTATAATATAGATGACGTCTATAGTAAAGATGACGTCTATAGTATAGATGGCGTCTACAGTAAAGATGACATCTATAGTATAGATGACGTCTATAGTATAGATGACGTCTGTAGTATAGATGAAGTTTATAGTACAGATGACGTCTATAGTATGGATAAAGTCTATAGTATAGATGACGTCTATACTATAGATGACGTTTATAGTATAGATGACGTCTATAGTAAAGATGACATCTATAGTATAGATGATGTCTATAGTATAGATGACGTTTATATTCTAGATGAAGTTTATAGTGTAGATGACGTCTATAGTATAGATGACGTCTATAGTACAGATGAAGTTTATAGTATAGATGACGTCTATAGTATAGATGCGTCTATAGTATAGATGATGTCTATAGTATAGATGATGTCTATTGTATAGATGATGTCTATAGTATAGATGATGTCTATAGTATGGATGATGTCTATAGTATAGATGACGTCTATAGAATAGATGACGTCTATAGTATAGATGACGTCTATAGTATAGATGACGTCTATAGTATAGATGACGTCTATAGTATAGATGACGCCTATAGTATAGATGACGTCTATAGTATAGATGACGTCTATAGTATAGATGACGTCTATGGTATAGATGACGTCTATAGTACAGATGACGTCTCTAGTATAGATGACGTCTATAGTATAGATGATGTCTATAGTATAGATGACGTCTATAGTATAGAGGACGTTTATAGTATAGATGACGCCTATAGTATAGATGACGTCTATAGTATAGATGACGTCTATAGTATAGATGACTCCTATAGTACAGATGACGCCTATAGTATAGATGACGTCTAAAGTATAGATGACGTCTATAGTATAGATGACGTCTATAGTATAGATGACGTCTATAGTATAGATGACGTCTATAGTATAGATGATACGTCTATAGTGTAGATAACGTCTATAGTGTAGATGACGTCTATAGTATAGATGACGTCTATAGTATGGATGATGTCTATAGTATAGATAACGTCTATAGTATAGATGACGTCTATTGTATAGATGACGTCTATAGTATGGATGATGTCTATAGTATAGATAACGTCTATAGTATAGATGACGTCTATTGTATAGATGACGTCTATGGTATAGATGATGTCTATAGTATAGATGATGTCTATAGTATAGATGATGTCTATAGTATGGATGATGTCTATAGTATAGATGACGTCTATAGTATGTATGACGTCTATAGTATAGATGACGTCTATAGTTTATATGACGTCTATAGTATAGATGACGTCTATAGTATAGATGGCGTCTACAGTAAAGATGACATCTATAGTATAGATGAAGTTTATAGTATAGACTACGTCTATAGTGTAGATGACGTCTATAGTATAGATGACGTCTATAGTATAGATGACGTCTATTGTATAGATGATGTCTATAGCATAGATGAAGTCTATAGTATAGATGACGTCTATAATATAGATGACGTCTATAGTATAGATGACGTCTATAGTATAGATGACGTCTATTGTATAGATCACGTCTATTGTATAGATGACGTCTATAGTATAGATGACGTCTATAGTATAGATGACGTCTATAGTATAGATGACGTCTATAGTATAGCTGACGTCTATAGTATGTATGACGTCTATAGTATAGATGACGTCTATAGTATATATGACGTCTATAATGTAGATGACGTCTATAGTATAGATGACGTCTATAGTATAGATGATGTCTATAGTATAGATGACGTCTATAGTATTGATGACGTCTATAGTACAGATGACGTCTATAGTATAGATGACGTCTATAGTATAGGTGACGTCTGTAGTATAGATGACGTCTGTAGTATAGATGATGTCTATAATATAGATGACGTCTATAGTAAAGATGACGTCTATAGTATAGATGGCGTCTACAGTAAAGATGACTTCTATAGTATAGATGGTGTCTATAGTATAGATGACGTTTATAGTCTAGATGAAGTTTATAGTATAGATGACGTCTATAATATAGATGACGTCTGTAGTATAGATGAAATTTATAGTACAGATGACGTCTATAGTATAGATAAAGTCTATAGGATAGATGACGTCTATACTATAGATGACGTCTATAGTATAGATGACGTCTATAATATAGATGACGTCTATAGTATAGATGACGTCTATAGTCTAGATGACGTCTATAGTATAGATCACGTCTATAGTATAGATGACGTCTATTGTATAGATGACGTCTATAGTATAGATGACGTCTATTGTATGGATGACGTCTATAGTATAGATGATGTCTATAGTATAGATGATGTCTATAGTATAGATGATGTCTATAGTATGGATGATGTCTATAGTATAGATGACGTCTATAGTATAGATGACGTCTATAGTATGTATGACGTCTATAGTATAGATGACGTCTATAGTATATATGACGTCTATAGTATAGATGACGTCTATAGTATAGATGCCGTCTACAGTAAAGATGACATCTATAGTATAGATGAAGTTTATAGTATAGACTACGTCTATAGTGTAGATGACGTCTATAGTATAGATGACGTCTATAGTAAAGATGACGTCTATAGTATAGATGACGTCTATAGTATAGATGATGTCTATAGCATAGATGAAGTCTATAGTATAGATGACGTCTATAATATAGATGACGTCTATAGTATAGATGACGTCTATAGTATAAATGACGTCTATTATATAGATCACGTCTATAGTATAGATGACGTCTATAGTATAGATGACGTCTATAGTATAGATGACGTCTAAAGTATGTATGACGTCTATAGTATAGATGACGTCTATAGTATATATGACGTCTATAATGTAGATGACGTCTATAGAATAGATGACGTCTATAGTACAGATGATGTCTATAGTATAGATGACGTCTATAGTATTGATGACGTCTATAGTACAGATGACGTCTATAGTATAGATAACGTCTATAGTATAGGTGACGTCTGTAGTATAGATGACGTCTGTAGTATAGATGATGTCTATAATATAGATGACGTCTATAGTAAAGATTACGTCTATAGTATAGATGGCGTCTACAGTAAAGATGACTTCTATAGTATAGATGGTGTCTATAGTATAGATGACGTTTATAGTCTAGATGAAGTTTATAGTATAGATGACGTCTATAGTATAGATGACGTCTGTAGTATAGATGAAATTTATAGTACAGATGACGTCTATAGTATAGATAAAGTCTATAGTATAGATGACGTCTATACTATAGATGACGTTTATAGTATAGATGACGTCTATAGTATGGATGATGTCTATAGTATAGATGATGTCTATAGTATAGATGACGTCTATAGTAAAGATGACGTCCATAGTATAGATGGCGTCTACAGTAAAGATGACATCTATAGTATAGATGATGTCTATAGTATAGATGACGTTTATATTCTAGATGAAATTTATAGTGTAGATGACGTCTATAGTATAGATGACGTCTATAGTACAGATGAAGTTTATAGTGTAGATGACGTCTATAGTATAGATGCGTCTATAGTACAGATGATGTCTATAGTATAGATGATGTCTATAGTATAGATGATGTCTATAGTATGTATGATGTCTATAATGTAGATGACGTCTATAGTATAGATGACGTCTATAGTATAGATGAAGTCTATAGTACATATGACGTCTAAAGTATAGATGACGTCTATAGTATATATGACGTCTATAGTGTAGATGACGTCTATAGTATAGATGACGTCTATAGTATAGATGGCGTCTATAGTATAGATGACGTCTATAGTATATATGATGTCTATAGCATAGATGAAGTCAATAGTATAGATGACGTCTATAATATAGATGAGTCTATTGTATAGATGACGTCTATAGTATAGATGACGTCTATAGTATAGATGACGTCTATAGTATAGATGACGTCTATAGTATAGATGACGTCTATAGTATAGATGACGTCTATTGTATAGATGACGTCTATAGTATAGATGATGTCTATAGTATAGATGATGTCTATAGAATAGATGATGTCTATAGTATGGATGATGTCTATAGTATAGATGACGTCTATAGTATAGATGACGTCTATAGTATGTATGACGTCTATAGTATACATGACGTCTATAGTTTAAATGACGTCTATAGTATAGATGACGTCTATAGTATAGATTGCGTCTACAGTAAAGATGACATCTATAGTATAGATGCAGTTTATAGTATAGACTACGTCTATAGTGTAGATGACGTCTATAGTATAGATGACGTCTATAGTATAGATGACGTCTATAGTATAGATGATGTCAATAGCATAGATGAAGTCTATAGTATAGATGACGTCTATAGTATAGATGACGTCTATAGTATAGATGACGTCTATTGTATAGATGACGTCTATTGTATAGATGACGTCTATTGTATAGATGACGTCTATAGTATAGATGACGTCTATAGTATAGATGACGTCTAAAGTATAGATCACGTCTATAATATAGATGACGTCTATAGTATGTATGACGTCTATAGTATGGATGACGTCTATAGTATATATGACGTCTATACTGTAGATGACGTCTATAGTATAGATGACGTCTATAGTATAGATGATGTCTATAGTATAGATGACGTCTATAGTATAAATGACGTCTATAGTACAGATGACGTCTATAGTATAGATGACGTCTATAGTATAGATGACGTCTGTAGTATAGATGACGTCTATAATATAGATGACGTCTATAGTAAAGATGACGTCTATAGTATAGATGGCGTCTACAGTAAAGATGACATCTATAGTATAGATGATGTCTATAGTATAGATGACGTTTATAGTCTAGATGAAGTTTATAGTATAGATGACGTCTTTAGTATAGATGACGTCTGTAGTATAGATGAAGTTTATAGTACAGATGACGTCTATAGTATAGATAAAGTCTATAGTATAGATGACGTCTATACTATAGATGACGTTTATAGTGTAGATGACGTCTATAGTATGGATGATGTCTATAGTATAGATGATGTCTATAGTATAGATGACGTTTATAGTAAAGATGACGTCCATAGTATAGATGGCGTCTACAGTAAAGATGACATCTATAGTATAGATGATGTCCATAGTTTTGATGACGTTTATATTCTAGATGAAGTTTATAGTGTAGATGACGTCTATAGTATAGATGACGTCTATAGTATAGATGAAATCTATAGTATAGATGACGTCTATAGTATAGATACGTCTATGGTATAGATGATGTCTATAGTATAGATGATGTCTATAGTATAGATGATGTCTATAGTATGGATGATGTCTATAGTTTTGATGACGTTTATATTCTAGATGAAGCTTATAGTGTAGATGACGTCTATAGTATAGATGACGTCTATAGTATAGATGAAATCTATAGTATAGATGACGTCTATAGTATAGATGCGTCTATGGTATAGATGATGTCTATAGTATAGATGATGTCTATAGTATAGATGATGTCTATAGTATGGATGATGCCTATAGTATAGACGACGTCTATAGTATAGAAGATGTCTATAGTATAGATGACGTCTATAGTATAGATGACGTCTATAGTATAGATGACGTCTATAGTATAGATGACGTCTATAGTATAGATGACGTCTATAGTATAGATGACGTCTATAGTATAGATGACGTCTATAGTATAGATGACGTCTATAGTATAGATGACGTCTATAGTATAGATGACGTCTATAATTTAGATGACGTCTATAGCATAGATGACGTCTATAGTATAGATGACGTCTACAGTATAGATGACGTCTACAGTATAGATGACGTCTGTAGTATAGATGACGTCTATAGTATAGATGACGTCTATAGTATAGATGACGTCTATAGTATAGATGACGTCTATAGTATAGATGACGTCTATAGTATAGATGACGTCTATAGTATAGATGACGTCTATAGTATAGACGACGTCTATAGTATATATGACGTCTATAGTATAGATGACGTCTATAGTAAAGATGACGTCTATAGTATAGATGACGTCTATAGTATAGATGACGTCTATAGTATTGATGACGTCTATGGTATAGATGACGTCTATAGTATAGATGACGTCTATAGTATAGATGACGTCTATAGTATAGATGACGTCTATAGTATAGATGACGTCTATAGTATAAATGATGTCTATAGTATAGATGATGTCTATAGTATAGATGACGTCTATAGTAGAGATGACGTCTATAGTATAGATGACGTCTATAGTATAGATGACGTCTATAGTATAGATGACGTCTATAGTATAGATGACGTCTACCTTATAGATGACGTCTATAGTATAGATGACGTCTATAGTATAGATGACGTCTATAGTATTGATGATGTCTATAGTATAGATGACGTCTGTAGTATAATTGACGTCTATAGTATAGACGACTTCTTTAGTATAGACGACGTCTTTAGTATAGACGACGTCTATAGTATATATGACGTCTATAGTATAGATTACGTCTATAGTATAGATGACGTCTATAGTATAGATGACGTCTATAGTATAAATGACTTTTATAGTATAGACGACGTCTTTAGTATAGACGACGTCTTTAGTATAGACGACGTCTATAGTATATATGACGTCTATAGTATAGACGACGTGTATAGTATAGATGACGTCTATAGTATAGATGACGTCTATAGTATAGATGACTACTATAGTATAGTTAACGTCTATAGTATAGATGACGTCTATAGTATAGATAAAGTCTATAGTATAGATGACGTCTATACTTTAGATGACGTTTATAGTGTAGATGACGTCTATAGTATGGATGATGTCTATAGTATAGATGATGTCTATAGTATAGATGACGTTTATAGTAAAGATGACGTCCATAGTATAGATGGCGTCTACAGTAAAGATGACATCTATAGTATAGATGATGTCTATAGTTTTGATGACGTTTATATTCTAGATGAAGTTTATAGTGTAGATGACGTCTATAGTATAGATGACGTCTATAGTATAGATGAAATCTATAGTATAGATGACGTCTATAGTATAGATACGTCTATGGTATAGATGATGTCTATAGTATAGATGATGTCTATAGTATAGATGATGTCTATAGTATGGATGATGTCTATAGTTTTGATGACGTTTATATTCTAGATGAAGCTTATAGTGTAGATGACGTCTATAGTATAGATGACGTCTATAGTATAGATGAAATCTATAGTATAGATGACGTCTATAGTATAGATGCGTCTATGGTATAGATGATGTCTATAGTATAGATGATGTCTATAGTATGGATGATGTCTATAGTATAGACGACGTCTATAGTATAGATGATGTCTATAGTATAGATGACGTCTATAGTATAGATGACGTCTATAGTATAGATGACGTCTATAGTATAGATGACGTCTATAGTATAGATGACGTCTATAGTATAGATGACGTCTATAGTATAGATGACGTCTGTAGTATAGATGACGTCTATAGTATAGATGACGTCTATAGTATAGATGACGTCTATAGTTTAGATGACGTCTATAGCATAGATGACGTCTATAGTATAGATGACGTATACAGTATAGATGACGTCTACAGTGTAGATGACGTCTGTAGTATAGATGACGTCTATAGTATAGATGACGTCTATAGTATAGATGACGTCTATAGTATAGATGACGTCTATAGTATAGATGACGTCTATAGTAAAGATGACGTCTATAGTATAGATGACGTCTATAGTATAGATGTCGTCTATAGTATTGATGATGTCTCTAGTATAGATGATGTCTATAGTATAGATGACGTCTATAGTATAGATGACGTCTATAGTATAGATGACGTCTATAGTATAGATGACGTCTATAGTATAGATGACGTCTACAGTATAGATGACGTCTATAGTATAGATGACGTCTATAGTATAGATGACGTCTATAGTATATATGACGTCTATAGTATAGACGACGTGTATAGTATAGATGACGTCTATAGTATAGATGACATCTATAGTATAGATGACTACTATAGTATAGTTAACGTCTATAGTATAGATGACGTCTATAGTATTGATGATGTCTATAGTATAGATGACGTCTGTAGTATAATTGACGTCTATAGTATAGACGACTTCTTTAGTATAGACGACGTCTTTAGTATAGACGACGTCTATAGTATATATGACGTCTATAGTATAGATGACGTCTATAGTATAGATGACGTCTATAGTATAGATGACGTCTATAGTATAAATGACGTCTATAGTATAGACGACGTCTTTAGTATAGACGACGTCTATAGTATATATGACGTCTATAGTATAGACGACGTGTATAGTATAGATGACGTCTATAGTATAGATGACATCTATAGTATAGATGACTACTATAGTATAGTTAACGTCTATAGTATAGATGACGTCTATAGTATAGATGGCGTCTACAGTAAAGATGACATCTATAGTATAGATGAAGTTTATAGCATAGATGACGTCTATAATATAGATGACGTCTGTAGTATATATGACGTCTATAGTATATATGACGTCTATATTATAGATGACGTCTATTGTATAGACGACGTCTATAGTCTATATGACGTCTATAGTCTATATAACGTCTATAGTATAGATGACGTCTATAGTATAGATGACGTCTATAGTATAGATGACGTCTATAGTATAGATGACGTCTATAGTATAGATGACGTCTATAGTATAGATGACGTCTATAGTATAGATGACGTCTATAGTATAGATGACGTCTATAGTATTGATGATGTCTATAGTATAGATGACGTCTGTAGTATAATTGACGTCTATAGTATAGAGGACGTCTTTAGTATAGACGACGTCTATAGTATATATGACGTCTATAGTATAGATGACGTCTATAGTACAGATGACGTCTTTAGTATAGATGACGTCTATAGTATAGATGACGTCTATAGTATAGATGACGTCTATAGTATAGATGACGTCCATAGTATAGATGACGTCTATAGTATAGATGATGTCTGTAGTATAGATGACGTCTATAGGATAGATGGCGTCTACAGTAAAGATGACATCTATGGTAAAGATGATGTCTATAGTATAGATGACGTTTATAATCTAGATGAAGTTTATAGTGTAGATGACGTCTATAGTAAAGATGACGTCTATAGTACAGATGAAGTTTATAGTATAGATGACGTCTATAGTATAGATGCGTCTGTAGTATAGATGATGTCTATAGTATAGATGATGTCTATAGTATAGATGATTTCTATAGTATGGATGATGTCTATAGTATAGATGATGTCTATAGTGTAGATGACGTCTATAGTATAGATGACGTCTATATTATAGATGGCGTCTACAGTAAAGATGACATCTATAGTATAGATGATGTCTATAGTATATATGACGTTTATAGTATAGATGAAGTATATAGTATAGATGACGTCTATAGTAGAGATGACGTCTATAGTATAGATGACTACTATAGTATAGTTAACGTCTATAGTATAGATGACGTCTATAGTATAGATGGCGTCTACAGTAAAGATGACATCTATAGTATAGATGAAGTTTATAGTATAGACGACGTCTATAGTATAGGTGACGTCTATAGTATAGATGACGTCTATAGTATAGACGACGTGTATAGTATAGACGACGTCTATAGTATAGATGACGTCTATAGTATAGACGACGTCTATAGTATAGATGACGTCTATAGTATAGATGACGTCTATAGTATAGATGACGTCTATAGTATAGATGACGTCTATAGTATAGATGACGTCTAAAGTATAGATGACGTCTTTAGTATAGATGACGTCTATAGTATAGATGACGTCTATAGTATAGATGACGTCTATAGTATAGATGACGTCTATAGTATAGATGACGTCTATAGTATAGATGACGTCTATAGTATAGATGACGTCTATAGTATAGATGACGTCTGTAGTATAGATGACGTCTATAGTATAGATGACGTCTATAGTATAAATGACGTCTATAGTATAGATGACGTCTATAGTATAGAACACGTCTATAGTTTAGATGACGTCTATAGCATAGATGACGTCTATAGTATAGATGACGTATACAGTATAGATGACGTCTATAGTATAGATGACGTCTGTAGTATAGATGACGTCTATAGTATAGATGACGTCTATAGTATAGATGACGTCTATAGTATAGATGACGTCTATAGTATAGATGATGTCTGTAGTATAGATGACGTCTATAGTATAGATGGCGTCTACAGTAAAGATGACATCTATAGTATAGATGACGTCTATAGTATAGATGACGTCTATAGTATAGATGACGTCTGTAGTATAGATGACGTCTATAGTATAGATGACGTCTATAGTATAGATGACGTCTATAGTATAAATGACGTCTATAGTATAGATGACGTCTATAGTATAGATGACGTATACAGTATAGATGACGTCTACAGTATAGATGACGTCTGTAGTATAGATGACGTCTATAGTATAGATGACGTCTATAGTGTAGATGACGTCTATAGTATAGATGATGTCTGTAGTATAGATGACGTCTATAGTATAGATGGCGTCTACAGTAAAGATGACATCTATGGTAAAGATGATGTCTATAGTATAGATGACGTTTATAATCTAGATGAAGTTTATAGTGTAGATGACGTCTATAGTAAAGATGACGTCTATAGTACAGATGAAGTTTATAGTATAGATGACGTCTATAGTATAGATGCGTCTGTAGTATAGATGATGTCTATAGTATAGATGATGTCTATAGTATAGATGATTTCTATAGTATGGATGATGTCTATAGTATAGATGATGTCTATAGTGTAGATGACGTCTATAGTATAGATGACGTCTATATTATAGATGGCGTCTACAGTAAAGATGACATCTATAGTATAGATGATGTCTATAGTATATATGACGTTTATAGTATAGATGAAGTATATAGTATAGATGACGTCTATAGTAGAGATGACGTCTATAGTATAGATGACTACTATAGTATAGTTAACGTCTATAGTATAGATGACGTCTATAGTATAGATGGCGTCTACAGTAAAGATGACATCTATAGTATAGATGAAGTTTATAGTATAGACGACGTCTATAGTATAGGTGACGTCTATAGTATAGATGACGTCTATAGTATAGATGACGTCTATAGTATAGATGACGTCTATAGTATAGATGACGTCTATAGTATAGATGACGTCTAAAGTATAGATGACGTCTTTAGTATAGATGACGTCTATAGCATAGATGACGTCTATAGTATAGATGACGTCTATAGCATAGATGACGTCTATAGTATAGATGACGTCTACAGTACACATGACGTCTTTAGTATAGATGACGTCTATAGCATAGATGACGTCTATAGTATAGATGACGTCTATAGTATAGATGACGTCTATAGTATAGATGACGTCTATAGTATAGATGACGTCTATAGTATTGATGATGTCTATAGTATAGATGACGTCTGTAGTATAATTGACGTCTATAGTATAGATGACGTCTATAGTATAGATGACGTCTATAGTATAGATGACGTCTATAGTATAGATGACGTGTATAGTATAGATGACGTCTATAGTATAGATGACGTCTATAGTATAGATTACGTCTATAGTATAGATTACGTCTATAGTATAGATGACGTCTATAGTATAGATGACGTCTATAGTATAGATGACGTCTATAGTATAGATGACGTCTATAGTATAGATGACGTCTATAGTATAGATGACGTCTATAGTATAGATGACGTCTTTAGTATAGATGACGTCTATAGTATAGATGACGTCTATAGTATAGATGCTGTCTGTAGTATAGATGACGAGTATAGATGGCGTCTACAGTAAAGATGACATCTATAGTAAAGATGATGTCTATAGTATAGATGACGTTTATATTCTAGATGAAGTTTATAGTGTAGATGACGTCTATAGTATAGATGACGTCTATAGTACAGATGAAGTTTATAGTATAGAGGACGTCTATAGTATAGATGCGTCTATAGTATAGATGATTTCTATAGTATAGATGATGTCTATAGTATAGATGATTTCTATAGTATGGATGATGTCTATAGTATAGATGATGTCTATAGTATAGATGACGTCTATAGTATAGATGACGTCTATATTATAGATGGCGTCTACAGTAAAGATGACATCTATAGTATAGATGATGTCTATAGTATATATGACGTTTATACTATAGATGAAGTATATAGAATAGATGACGTCTTTAGTATAGATGACATCTATAGTATAGATGAAGTTTATAGTATAGACGACGTCTATAGTATAGGTGACGTCTATAGTACAGTTGACGTCTATAGTATAGATGACGTCTATAGTATAGATGACGTCTATAGTATAGATGACGTCTATAGTATAGATGACGTCTATAGTATAGATGACGTCTATAGTATAGATGACGTCTATAGTATAGATGACGTCTATAGTATAGATGACGTCTATAGTATAGATGACGTCTATAGTATAGATGACGTCTATAGTATAGATGACGTCTATAGTATAGATGACGTCTATAGTATAGATGACGTCTATAGTATAGATGACGTCTATAGCATAGATGACGTTTATAGTATAGATGACGTCTATAGTATAGATGACGTCTATAGTATAGATGACGTCTATAGTATAGATGACGTCTATAGTATAGATGATGTCTATAGTATAGATGACTTCTATAGTATAGATGATGTCTATGGTAGAGATGACGTCTGTAGTATAATTGACGTCTATAGTATAGACGACGTCTTAAGTATAGACGACGTCTATAGTATATATGACGTCTATAGTATATATGACGTCTATAGTATAGATGGCGTCTACAGTAAAGATGACATCTATAGTATAGATGAAGTTTATAGTATAGACTACGTCTATAGTATAGACTACGTCTATAGTGTAGATGACGTCTATAGTATAGATGACGTCTATAGTATAGATGACGTCTATTGTATAGATGATGTCTATAGCATAGATGAAGTCTATAGTATAGATGACGTCTATAATATAGATGACGTCTATAGTATAGATGACGTCTATAGTATAGATGACGTCTATTGTATAGATCACGTCTATAGTATAGATGACGTCTATAGTATAGATGACGTCTATAGTATAGATGACGTCTATAGTATAGCTGACGTCTATAGTATGTATGACGTCTATAGTATAGATGACGTCTATAGTATATATGACGTCTATAATGTAGATGACGTCTATAGTATAGATGACGTCTATAGTATAGATGATGTTTATAGTATAGATGACGTCTATAGTATTGATGACGTCTATAGTACAGATGACGTCTATAGTATAGATGACGTCTATAGTATAGGTGACGTCTGTAGTATAGATGACGTCTGTAGTATAGATGATGTCTATAATATAGATGACGTCTATAGTAAAGATGACGTCTATAGTATAGATGGCGTCTACAGTAAAGATGACTTCTATAGTATAGATGGTGTCTATAGTATAGATGACGTTTATAGTCTAGATGAAGTTTATAGTATAGATGACGTCTATAATATAGATGACGTCTGTAGTATAGATGAAATTTATAGTACAGATGACGTCTATAGTATAGATAAAGTCTATAGTATAGATGACGTCTATACTATAGATGACGTCTATAGTATAGATGACGTCTATAATATAGATGACGTCTATAGTATAGATGACGTCTATAGTCTAGATGACGTCTATAGTATAGATCACGTCTATAGTATAGATGACGTCTATTGTATAGATGACGTCTATAGTATAGATGACGTCTATTGTATAGATGACGTCTATAGTATAGATGATGTCTATAGTATAGATGATGTCTATAGTATAGATGATGTCTATAGTATGGATGATGTCTATAGTATAGATGACGTCTATAGTATAGATGACGTCTATAGTATGTATGACGTCTATAGTATAGATGACGTCTATAGTATATATGACGTCTATAGTATAGATGACGTCTATAGTATAGATGCCGTCTACAGTAAAGATGACATCTATAGTATAGATGAAGTTTATAGTATAGACTACGTCTATAGTATAGATGACGTCTATAATATAGATGACGTCTATAGTAAAGATGACGTCTATAGTATAGATGGCGTCTACAGTAAAGATGACTTCTATAGTATAGATGGTGTCTATAGTATAGATGACGTTTATAGTCTAGATGAAGTTTATAGTATAGATGACGTCTATAATATAGATGACGTCTGTAGTATAGATGAAATTTATAGTACAGATGACGTCTATAGTATAGATAAAGTCTATAGTATAGATGACGTCTATACTATAGATGACGTCTATAGTATAGATGACGTCTATAATATAGATGACGTCTATAGTATAGATGACGTCTATAGTCTAGATGACGTCTATAGTATAGATCACGTCTATAGTATAGATGACGTCTATTGTATAGATGACGTCTATAGTATAGATGACGTCTATTGTATAGATGACGTCTATAGTATAGATGATGTCTATAGTATAGATGATGTCTATAGTATAGATGATGTCTATAGTATGGATGATGTCTATAGTATAGATGACGTCTATAGTATAGATGACGTCTATAGTATGTATGACGTCTATAGTATAGATGACGTCTATAGTATATATGACGTCTATAGTATAGATGACGTCTATAGTATAGATGACGTCTATAGTAAAGATGACGTCTATAGTATAGATGACGTCTATAGTATAGATGATGTCTATAGCATAGATGAAGTCTATAGTATAGATGACGTCTATAATATAGATGACGTCTATAGTATAGATGACGTCTATAGTATAAATGACGTCTATTGTATAGATCACGTCTATAGTATAGATGACGTCTATAGTATAGATGACGTCTATAGTATAGATGACGTCTATAGTATGTATGACGTCTATAGTATAGATGACGTCTATAGTATATATGACGTCTATAATGTAGATGACGTCTATAGAATAGATGACGTCTATAGTATAGATGATGTCTATAGTATAGACGACGTCTATAGTATTGATGACGTCTATAGTACAGATGACGTCTATAGTATAGATGACGTCTATAGTATAGGTGACGTCTGTAGTATAGATGACGTCTGTAGTATAGATGATGTCTATAATATAGATGACGTCTATAGTAAAGATGACGTCTATAGTATAGATGGCGTCTACAGTAAAGATGACTTCTATAGTATAGATGGTGTCTATAGTATAGATGACGTTTATAGTCTAGATGAAGTTTATAGTATAGATGACGTCTATAGTATAGATGACGTCTGTAGTATAGATGGAATTTATAGTACAGATGACGTCTATAGTATAGATAAAGTCTATAGCATAGATGACGTCTATACTATAGATGACGTCTATAGTATAGATGACGTCTATAGTATAGATGACGTCTATAGTATAGATGACGTCTATAGTATAGATGACGTCTACAGTATAGATGACGTCTATAGCATAGATGACGTCTATAGTGTAGATGACGTCTATAGCATAGATGACGTCTATAGTATAGATGACGTCTATAGTATAGATGACGTCTATAGTATAGATGACGTCTATAGTATAGATGACGTCTATAGTATGGATGATGTCTATAGTATAGATGACGTCTATAGTTTTGATGACGTTTATATTCTAGATGAAGCTTATAGTGTAGATGACGTCTATAGTATAGATGACGTCTATAGTATAGATAAAGTCTATAGTATAGATGACGTCTATACTATAGATGACGTCTATAGTATAGATGACGTCTATAATATAGATGACGTCTATAGTATAGATGACGTCTATAGTCTAGATGACGTCTATAGTATAGATCACGTCTATAGTATAGATGACGTCTATTGTATAGATGACGTCTATAGTATAGATGACGTCTATTGTATAGATGACGTCTATAGTATAGATGATGTCTATAGTATAGATGATGTCTATAGTATAGATGATGTCTATAGTATGGATGATGTCTATAGTATAGATGACGTCTATAGTAAAGATGACGTCTATAGTATGTATGACGTCTATAGTATAGATGACGTCTATAGTATATATGACGTCTATAGTATAGATGACGTCTATAGTATAGATGCCGTCTACAGTAAAGATGACATCTATAGTATAGATGAAGTTTATAGTATAGACTACGTCTATAGTGTAGATGACGTCTATAGTATAGATGACGTCTATAGTAAAGATGACGTCTATAGTATAGATGACGTCTATAGTATAGATGATGTCTATAGCATAGATGAAGTCTATAGTATAGATGACGTCTATAATATAGATGACGTCTATAGTATAGATGACGTCTATAGTATAAATGACGTCTATTGTATAGATCACGTCTATAGTATAGATGACGTCTATAGTATAGATGACGTCTATAGTATAGATGACGTCTATAGTATAGATGACGTCTATAGTATGTATGACGTCTATAGTATAGATGACGTCTATAGTATATATGACGTCTATAATGTAGATGACGTCTATAGAATAGATGACGTCTATAGTATAGATGATGTCTATAGTATAGATGACGTCTATAGTATTGATGACGTCTATAGTACAGATGACGTCTATAGTATAGATGACGTCTATAGTATAGGTGACGTCTGTAGTATAGATGACGTCTGTAGTATAGATGATGTCTATAATATAGATGACGTCTATAGTAAAGATGACGTCTATAGTATAGATGGCGTCTACAGTAAAGATGACTTCTATAGTATAGATGGTGTCTATAGTATAGATGACGTTTATAGTCTAGATGAAGTTTATAGTATAGATGACGTCTATAGTATAGATGACGTCTGTAGTATAGATGAAATTTATAGTACAGATGACGTCTATAGTATAGATAAAGTCTATAGTATGGATGATGTCTATAGTATAGATGATGTCTATAGTATAGATGACGTCTATAGTAAAGATGACGTCCATAGTATAGATGGCGTCTACAGTAAAGATGACATCTATAGTATAGATGATGTCTATAGTATAGATGACGTTTATATTCTAGATGAAATTTATAGTGTAGATGACGTCTATAGTATAGATGACGTCTATAGTACAGATGAAGTTTATAGTGTAGATGACGTCTATAGTATAGATGACGTCTATAGTAAAGATGACGTCTATAGTATAGATGACGTCTATAGTATAGATGATGTCTATAGCATAGATGAAGTCTATAGTATAGATGACGTCTATAATATAGATGACGTCTATAGTATAGATGACGTCTATAGTATAAATGACGTCTATTGTATAGATCACGTCTATAGTATAGATGACGTCTATAGTATAGATGACGTCTATAGTATAGATGACGTCTATAGTATGTATGACGTCTATAGTATAGATGACGTCTATAGTATATATGACGTCTATAATGTAGATGACGTCTATAGAATAGATGACGTCTATAGTATAGATGATGTCTATAGTATAGATGACGTCTATAGTATAGATGACGTCTATAGTATAGGTGACGTCTGTAGTATAGATGACGTCTGTAGTATAGATGATGTCTATAATATAGATGACGTCTATAGTAAAGATGACGTCTATAGTATAGATGGCGTCTACAGTAAAGATGACTTCTATAGTATAGATGGTGTCTATAGTATAGATGACGTTAATAGTCTAGATGAAGTTTATAGTATAGATGACGTCTATAGTATAGATGACGTCTGTAGTATAGATGAAATTTATAGTACAGATGACGTCTATAGTATAGATAAAGTCTATAGTATAGATGACGTCTATACTATAGATGACGTTTATAGTATAGATGACGTCTATAGTATGGATGATGTCTATAGTATAGATGATGTCTATAGTATAGATGACGTCTATAGTAAAGATGACGTCCATAGTATAGATGGCGTCTACAGTAAAGATGACATCTATAGTATAGATGATGTCTATAGTATAGATGACGTTTATATTCTAGATGAAATTTATAGTGTAGATGACGTCTATAGTATAGATGACGTCTATAGTACAGATGAAGTTTATAGTGTAGATGACGTCTATAGTATAGATGCGTCTATAGTACAGATGATGTCTATAGTATAGATGATGTCTATAGTATAGATGATGTCTATAGTATGTATGATGTCTAAAGTATAGATGACGTCTATAGTATAGATGACGTCTATAGTATGTATGACGTCTATAGTATACATGACGTCTATAGTATATATGACGTCTATAATGTAGATGACGTCTATAGTATAGATGACGTCTATAGTATAGATGAAGTCTATAGTACATATGACGTCTAAAGTATAGATGACGTCTATAGTATATATGACGTCTATAGTGTAGATGACGTCTATAGTATAGATGACGTCTATAGTATAGACGGCGTCTATAGTATAGATGACGTCTATAGTATATATGATGTCTATAGCATAGATGAAGTCAATAGTATAGATGACGTCTATAATATAGATGAGTCTATTGTATAGATGACGTCTATAGTATAGATGACGTCTATAGTATAGATGACGTCTATAGTATAGATGACGTCTATAGTATAGATGACGTCTATAGTATAGATGACGCCTATAGTATAGATGACGTCTATAGTATATATGACGTCTATAGCATAGATCACGTCTATAGTATAGATGACGTCTATTGTATAGATGACGTCTATAGTATAGATGACGTCTATTGTATAGATGACGTCTATAGTATAGATGATGTCTATAGTATAGATGATGTCTATAGAATAGATGATGTCTATAGTATGGATGATGTCTATAGTATAGATGACGTCTATAGTATAGATGACGTCTATAGTATGTATGACGTCTATAGTATACATGACGTCTATAGTTTAAATGACGTCTATAGTATAGATGACGTCTATAGTATAGATGGCGTCTACAGTAAAGATGACATCTATAGTATAGATGCAGTTTATAGTATAGACTACGTCTATAGTGTAGATGACGTCTATAGTATAGATGACGTCTATAGTATAGATGACGTCTATAGTATAGATGATGTCAATAGCATAGATGAAGTCTATAGTATAGATGACGTCTATAGTATAGATGACGTCTATAGTATAGATGACGTCTATTGTATAGATGACGTCTATTGTATAGATGACGTCTATTGTATAGATGACGTCTATAGTATAGATGACGTCTATAGTATAGATGACGTCTAAAGTATAGATCACGTCTATAATATAGATGACGTCTATAGTATAGATGACGTCTATAGTATAGATGACGTCTATAGTATTTATGACGTCTATAGTATAGATGACGTCTATAGTATATATGACGTCTATACTGTAGATGACGTCTATAGTATAGATGACGTCTATAGTATAGATGATGTCTATAGTATAGATGACGTCTATAGTATAAATGACGTCTATAGTACAGATGACGTCTATAGTATAGATGACGTCTATAGTATAGATGACGTCTGTAGTATAGATGACTTCTATAATATAGATGACGTCTATAGTAAAGATGACGTCTATAGTATAGATGGCGTCTACAGTAAAGATGACATCTATAGTATAGATGATGTCTATAGTATAGATGACGTTTATAGTCTAGATGAAGTTTATAGTATAGATGACGTCTTTAGTATAGATGACGTCTGTAGTATAGATGAAGTTTATAGTACAGATGACGTCTATAGTATAGATAAAGTCTATAGTATAGATGACGTCTATACTATAGATGACGTTTATAGTGTAGATGACGTCTATAGTATGGATGATGTCTATAGTATAGATGATGTCTATAGTATATATGACGTTTATAGTAAAGATGACGTCCATAGTATAGATGGCGTCTACAGTAAAGATGACATCTATAGTATAGATGATGTCCATAGTTTTGATGACGTTTATATTCTAGATGAAGTTTATAGTGTAGATGACGTCTATAGTATAGATGACGTCTATAGTATAGATGAAATCTATAGTATAGATGACGTCTATAGTATAGATACGTCTATGGTATAGATGATGTCTATAGTATAGGTGATGTCTATAGTATAGATGATGTCTATAGTATGGATGATGTCTATAGTTTTGATGACGTTTATATTCTAGATGAAGCTTATAGTGTAGATGACGTCTATAGTATAGATGACGTCTATAGTATAGATGAAATCTATAGTATAGATGACGTCTATAGTATAGATGCGTCTACGGTATAGATGATGTCTATAGTATAGATGATGTCTATAGTATAGATGATGTCTATAGTATGGATGATGTCTATAGTATAGACGACGTCTATAGTATAGATGATGTCTATAGTATAGATGACGTCTATAGTATAGATGACGTCTATAGTATAGATGACGTCTATAGTATAGATGACGTCTATAGTATAGATGACGTCTATAGTATAGATGACGTCTATAGTATAGATGACGTCTATAGTATAGATGACGTCTATAGTATAGATGACGTCTATAGTATAGATGACGTCTATAATTTAGATGACGTCTATAGCATAGATGACGTCTATAGTATAGATGACGTATACAGTATAGATGACGTCTACAGTATAGATGACGTCTACAGTATAGATGACGTCTGTAGTATTGATGACGTCTATGGTATAGATGACGTCTATAGTATAGATGACGTCTATAGTATAGATGACGTCTATAGTATAGATGACGTCTATAGTATAGATGACGTCTATAGTATAAACGATGTCTATAGTATAGATGATGTCTATAGTATAGATGACGTCTATAGTATAGATGACGTCTATAGTATAGATGACGTCTATAGTATAGATGACGTCTATAGTATAGATGACGTCTATAGTATAGATGACGTCTATAGTATAGATGACGTCTACCGTATAGATGACGTCTATAGTATAGATGACGTCTATAGTATAGATGACGTCTATAGTATTGATGATGTCTATAGTATAGATGACGTCTGTAGTATAATTGACGTCTATAGTATAGACGACTTCTTTAGTATAGACGACGTCTTTAGTATAGACGACGTCTATAGTATATATGACGTCTATAGTATAGATGACGTCTATAGTATAGATGACGTCTATAGTATAGATGACGTCTATAGTATAAATGACGTTTATAGTATAGACGACGTCTTTAGTATAGACGACGTCTATAGTATATATGACGTCTATAGTATAGACGACGTGTATAGTATAGATGACGTCTATAGTATAGATGACGTCTATAGTATAGATGACTACTATAGTATAGTTAACGTCTATAGTTTAGATGACGTCTATAGTATAGATAAAGTCTATAGTATAGATGACGTCTATACTATAGATGACGTTTATAGTGTAGATGACGTCTATAGTATGGATGATGTCTATAGTATAGATGATGTCTATAGTATTGATGATGTCTATAGTATAGATGACGTCTGTAGTATAATTGACGTCTATAGTATAGACGACTTCTTTAGTATAGACGACGTCTTTAGTATAGACGACGTCTATAGTATATATGACGTCTATAGTATAGATGACGTCTATAGTATAGATGACGTCTATAGTATAGATGACGTCTATAGTATAAATGACGTCTATAGTATAGACGACGTCTTTAGTATAGACGACGTCTATAGTATATATGACGTCTATAGTATAGACGACGTGTATAGTATAGATGACGTCTATAGTATAGATGACGTCTATAGTATATATGACGTCTATAGTATAGATGACGTCTATAGTATAGATGACGTCTATAGTATAGATGACGTCTACCGTATAGATGACGTCTATAGTATAGATGACGTCTATAGTATAGATGACGTCTATAGTATTGATGATGTCTATAGTATAGATGACGTCTGTAGTATAATTGACGTCTATAGTATAGACGACTTCTTTAGTATAGACGACGTCTTTAGTATAGACGACGTCTATAGTATATATGACGTCTATAGTATAGATGACGTCTATAGTATAGATGATGTCTATAGTATAGATGACGTCTATAGTATAAATGACGTCTATAGTATAGACGACGTCTTTAGTATAGACGACGTCTATAGTATATATGACGTCTATAGTATAGACGACGTGTATAGTATAGATGACGTCTATAGTATAGATGACGTCTATAGTATAGATGACTACTATAGTATAGTTAACGTCTATAGTATAGATGACGTCTATAGTATAGATGGCGTCTACAGTAAAGATGACATCTATAGTATAGATGAAGTTTATAGCATAGATGACGTCTATAGTATAGATGACGTCTGTAGTATATATGACGTCTATAGTATATATGACGTCTATATTATAGATGACGTCTATAGTATAGACGACGTCTATAGTCTATATGACGTCTATAGTCTATATAACGTCTATAGTATAGATGACGTCTATAGTATAGATGACGTCTATAGTATAGATGACGTCTATAGTATAGATGACGTCTATAGTATAGATGACGTCTATAGTATAGATGACGTCTATAGTATAGATGACGTCTATAGTATAGATGACGTCTATAGTATTGATGATGTCTATAGTATAGATGACGTCTGTAGTATAATTGACGTCTATAGTATAGAGGACGTCTTTAGTATAGACGACGTCTATAGTATATATGACGTCTATAGTATAGATGACGTCTATAGTACAGATGACGTCTATAGTATAGATGACGTCTATAGTATAGATGACGTCTATAGTATAGATGACGTCTATAGTATAGATGACGTCTATAGTATAGATGACGTCTAAAGTATAGATGACGTCCATAGTATAGATGACGTCTATAGTATAGATGATGTCTGTAGTATAGATGACGTCTATAGTATAGATGGCGTCTACAGTAAAGATGACATCTATGGTAAAGATGATGTCTATAGTATAGATGACGTTTATAATCTAGATGAAGTTTATAGTGTAGATGACGTCTATAGTAAAGATGACGTCTATAGTACAGATGAAGTTTATAGTATAGATGACGTCTATAGTATAGATGCGTCTGTAGTATAGATGATGTCTATAGTATAGATGATGTCTATAGTATAGATGATTTCTATAGTATGGATGATGTCTATAGTATAGATGATGTCTATAGTGTAGATGACGTCTATAGTATAGATGACGTCTATATTATAGATGGCGTCTACAGTAAAGATGACATCTATAGTATAGATGATGTCTATAGTATATATGACGTTTATAGTATAGATGAAGTATATAGTATAGATCACGTCTATAGTAGAGATGACGTCTATAGTATAGATGACTACTATAGTATAGTTAACGTCTATAGTATAGATGACGTCTATAGTATAGATGGCGTCTACAGTAAAGATGACATCTATAGTATAGATGAAGTTTATAGTATAGACGACGTCTATAGTATAGGTGACGTCTATAGTAGAGTTGACGTCTATAGTATAGATGACGTCTATAGTATAGACGACGTCTATAGTATAGATGACGTCTATAGTATAGATGACGTCTATAGTATAGATGACGTCTATAGTATAGATGACGTCTATAGTATAGATGACGTCTTAAGTATAGATGACGTCTTTAGTATAGATGACGTCTATAGCATAGATGACGTCTATAGTATAGATGACGTCTATAGCATAGATGACGTCTATAGTATAGATGACGTCTACAGTACACATGACGTCTTTAGTATAGATGACGTCTATAGCATAGATGACGTCTATAGTATAGATGACGTCTATAGTATAGATGACGTCTATAGTATAGATGACGTCTATAGTATAGATGACGTCTATAGTATTGATGATGTCTATAGTATAGATGACGTCTGTAGTATAATTGACGTCTATAGTATAGACGACGTCTTTAGTATAGACGACGTCTATAGTATATATGACGTCTATAGTATAGATGACGTCTATAGTATAGATGACGTCTATAGTATAGATGACGTCTATAGTATAGATGACGTCTATAGTATAGATGACGTCTATAGTATAGATGACGTCTATAGTACAGATGACGTCTATAGTATAGATGACGTCTATAGTATAGATGACGTCTATAGTATAGATGACGTCTATAGTATAGATGACGTCTATAGTATAGATGACGTATATAGTATAGATGACGTCTGTAGTATAGATGACGTCTATAGTATAGATGACGTCTATAGTATAGATGACGTCTATAGTATAGATGACGTCTATAGTATAGATGACGTCTATAGTATAGATGACGTCTTTAGTATAGATGACGTCTATAGTATAGATGACGTCTATAGTATAGATGCTGTCTATAGTATAGATGACGAGTATAGATGGCGTCTACAGTAAAGATGACATCTATAGTAAAGATGATGTCTATAGTATAGATGACGTTTATATTCTAGATGAAGTTTATAGTGTAGATGACGTCTATAGTATAGATGACGTCTATAGTACAGATGAAGTTTATAGTATAGATGACGTCTATAGTATAGATGCGTCTATAGTATAGATGATTTCTATAGTATAGATGATGTCTATAGTATAGATGATTTCTATAGTATGGATGATGTCTATAGTATAGATGATGTCTATAGTATAGATGACGTCTATAGTATAGATGACGTCTATATTATAGATGGCGTCTACAGTAAAGATGACATCTATAGTATAGATGATGTCTATAGTATATATGACGTTTATACTATAGATGAAGTATATAGAATAGATGACGTCTTTAGTATAGATGACGTCTATAGTATAGATGACTACTATAGTATAGTTAACGTCTATAGTATAGATTACGTCTATAGTATAGATGGCGTCTACAGTTAAGATGACATCTATAGTATAGATGAAGTTTATAGTATAGACGACGTCTATAGTATAGATGATTTCTATAGTATGGACGATGTCTATAGTATAGATGATGTCTATAGTGTAGATGACGTCTATAGTATAGATGACGTCTATAGTATAGTATAGATGACGTCTATAGTATAGATGACGTCTATAGTATAGATGACGTCTATAGTATAGATGACGTCTATAGTATAGATGACGTCTATAGTATAGATGACGTCTATAGTATTGATGATGTCTATAGTATAGATGACGTCTGTAGTATAATTGACGTCTGATTACAGATAGATGATGTCTGTAGTATAGATGACGTCTATAGTATAGATGGCGTCTACAGTAAAGATGACATCTATGGTAAAGATGATGTCTATAGTATAGATGACGTTTATAATCTAGATGAAGTTTATAGTGTAGATGACGTCTATAGTAAAGATGACGTCTATAGTACAGATGAAGTTTATAGTATAGATGACGTCTATAGTATAGATGCGTCTGTAGTATAGATGATGTCTATAGTATAGATGATGTCTATAGTATAGATGATTTCTATAGTATGGATGATGTCTATAGTATAGATGATGTCTATAGTGTAGATGACGTCTATAGTATAAATGACGTCTATATTATAGATGGCGTCTACAGTAAAGATGACATCTATAGTATAGATGATGTCTATAGTATATATGACGTTTATAGTATAGATGAAGTATATAGTATAGATCACGTCTATAGTAGAGATGACGTCTATAGTATAGATGACTACTATAGTATAGTTAACGTCTATAGTATAGATGACGTCTATAGTATAGATGGCGTCTACAGTAAAGATGACATCTATAGTATAGATGAAGTTTATAGTATAGACGACGTCTATAGTATAGGTGACGTCTATAGTATAGATGACGTCTATAGTATAGATGACGTCTATAGTATAGATGACGTCTATAGTATAGATGACGTCTAAAGTATAGATGACGTCTTTAGTATAGATGACGTCTATAGCATAGATGACGTCTATAGTATAGATGACGTCTATAGCATAGATGACGTCTATAGTATAGATGACGTCTACAGTACACATGACGTCTTTAGTATAGATGACGTCTATAGTATAGATGACGTCTATAGTATAGATGACGTCTATAGTATAGATGACGTCTATAGTATTGATGATGTCTATAGTATAGATGACGTTTGTAGTATAATTGACGTCTATAGTATAGACGACGTCTTTAGTATAGACGACGTCTATAGTATATATGACGTCTATAGTATAGATGACGTCTATAGTATAGATGACGTCTATAGTATAGATGACGTCTATAGTATAGATGACGTCTATAGTATAGATGACGTCTATAGTATAGATGACGTCTATAGTATAGATGACGTCTATAGTATAGATGACGTCTATAGTATAGATGACGTCTATAGTATAGATGACGTCTATAGTATAGATGACGTCTATAGTATAGATGACGTCTATAGTATAGATGACGTCTATAGTATAGATGACGTCTATAGTATAGATGACGTCTGTAGTATAGATGACGTCTATAGTATAGATGACGTCTGTAGTATAGATGACGTCTATAGTATAGATGACGTCTATAGTATAGATGACGTCTATAGTATAGATGACGTCTATAGTATAGATGACGTCTATAGTATAGATGACGTCTTTAGTATAGGAGACGTCTATAGTATAGATGACGTCTATAGTATAGATGCTGTCTGTAGTATAGATGACGAGTATAGATGGCGTCTACAGTAAAGATGACATCTATAGTAAAGATGATGTCTATAGTATAGATGACGTTTATATTCTAGATGAAGTTTATAGTGTAGATGACGTCTATAGTATAGATGACGTCTATAGTACAGATGAAGTTTATAGTATAGATGACGTCTATAGTATAGATGCGTCTATAGTATAGATGATTTCTATAGTATAGATGATGTCTATAGTATAGATGATTTCTATAGTATGGATGATGTCTATAGTATAGATGATGTCTATAGTATAGATGACGTCTATAGTATAGATGACGTCTATATTATAGATGGCGTCTACAGTAAAGATGACATCTATAGTATAGATGATGTCTATAGTATATATGACGTTTATACTATAGATGAAGTATATAGAATAGATGACGTCTTTAGTATAGATGACGTCTATAGTATAGATGACTACTATAGTATAGTTAACGTCTATAGTATAGATTACGTCTATAGTATAGATGGCGTCTACAGTAAAGATGACATCTATAGTATAGATGAAGTTTATAGTATAGATGACGTCTATAGTATAGGTGACGTCTATAGTACAGTTGACGTCTATAGTATAGATGACGTCTATAGTATAGATGACGTCTATAGTATAGATGACGTCTATAGTATAGATGACGTCTATAGTATAGATGACGTCTATAGTATAGATGACGTCTATAGTATAGATGACGTCTATAGTATAGATGACGTCTATAGTATAGATGACGTCTATAGTATAGATGACGTCTATAGTATAGATGACGTCTACAGTATAGATGACGTCTATAGCATAGATGACGTCTATAGTGTAGATGACGTCTATAGCATAGATGACGTCTATAGTATAGATGACGTCTATAGTATAGATGACGTCTATAGTATAGATGACGTCTATAGTATAGATGACGTCTATAGTATAGATGATGTCTATAGTATAGATGACTTCTATAGTATAGATGATGTCTATGGTAGAGATGACGTCTGTAGTATAATTGACGTCTATAGTATAGACGACGTCTTAAGTATAGACGACGTCTATAGTCGTCTAGATGACGTCTATAGTATAGATGACATCTATAGTATAGATGACGTCTATAGTATAGATGACGTCTATAGTATAGATGACGTCTATAGTATAGATGACGTCTATAGTATAGATGACGTCTATAGTATAGATGCATCTATAGTATAGATGACGTCTATAGTATAGATGACGTCTATAGTATAGATGACGTCTATAGTATAGATGACGTCTATAGTATAGATGACGTCTATAGTATAGATGACGTCTACAGTATAGATGACGTCTATAGTATAGATGACGTCTATAGTATAGATGACGTCTATAGTATAGATGACGTCTACAGTATAGATGACGTCTATAGTATAGATGACGTCTATAGTATAGATGACGTCTATAGTATAGATGACGTCTATAGTATAGATGACGTCTATAGTATAGATGGCGTCTATAGTATAGATGACTTCTATAGTATAGATGACGTCTATAGTATAGATGACGTCTATAGTATAGATGACGTCTATAGTATAGATGACGTCTATAGTATAGATGACGTCTATAGTATAGATGACGTCTTTAGTATAGATGACGTCTATAGTTTAGATGACGTCTATAGTATAGATGACGTCTATAGTATAGATGACGTCTATAGTATAGATGATGTCTATAGTATAGATGACGTCTATATTATAATTGACGTCTTTAGTATAGATGACGTCTATAGTATAGATGACGTCTATAGTATAGATGACGTCTATAGTATAGATGACGTCTATAGTATAAATGACATCTATAGTATAGACGACGTCTATAGTATAAATGACGGCTATAGTATAGACGACGTCTATAGTATAGACGACGTCTTTAGTATAGACGACGTCTATAGTATAGACGACGTCTATAGTATAGACGACGTCTATAGTATAGACGACTTGAATGTTTCTTCTAAATGTTCAGCAAACAAATTCGCTTTCTCTTTGTCTTCTCTTGCCCATTCGCCGTTAGCTTTTTTTATTGGTGCCGAGTGGATTATAGGTTTCTTGATATACTTAACTGCTTTCCACAGCGAGTAGTTTGAGCTCCTATCCGCCGACAAGCCTTCAAGGTATTCAGTGGTCTCACGATTTTTAAGATCTTGCAACATTCCTTTCAGTTTGTTAGAGAGGTGGTTCAATAGGGTTTTGTCTGGGGGGGCCCTCATGCCTTGCCATCTCCTACGCGCTCTTCTCTTTTCACGAATCAATTCTTCGATTTCGAGCGGATATGTTTTACGTACATGCCCGTCGGTGCTAACTGCGTTTTTTTGGGACGAATTGTTGTTCCAAGCAGCGCTCTGAATTGCTTCAATGAATGTGTCAACTGCGGTTTCTAACTCGAAAGGAGTTTTCAATGGCACATTCAAGCCAACACCCTCCTTACAGTCCTTTCTGAAAGCGTCCCAGTTCATGTTTTTGCTAGCTAATCTAGGAGCTCTTTCTATTTTCGCCAGTCTTCCACCCATCTTCAAGATAACTCCTGAGTGGTCTGAGCAAAGATCATAACACTCTTCGATTCGCGTAAGGTATATGGGGTACCCTTTAGCGATGAAAAAATCGACAAGGTCAGGCTTTTTATTCCTATCGGTTGGCCAATATGTTGGCTTACCCGTGGAGAAAAAGTCCAGCCCACGCTTCATACTATTTTTGTACAGTAATCTGCCTCTTGTTGAATTGCATCGTGAGCCCCAAAAAGTATGCTTTGCGTTAAAGTCACCCCCTATGATAAAATTGGACCCAATGAAGTCATACATACGATCAAGATCGTCTTCCACCAGTCTATATCCTGGCGGGAAATAACAAGATGCAATGTTATAATCTAAGCAGTCAATTTTTACAGAAACTGAACTGATCTGCATAGAGTCTAGCTCAACTTCTGTGTTCTTGAAGTTCTTTATGCAGTTCTTAATGTAGAGGGAGGATCCTCCTCTTGAATTTTGCGAGGGGTGATGTGCGTGATAGTCATTGTAACCTTTAAGTTTGGGTGTAGACCCGTTTTTAAGGTGAGTTTCCGTAATCATGCAAATATCAATATTGTTTTTCCGTAGAAATACTTCTAGTTCGTCTATTTTATTCAGAAAGCCGTTTGCATTCCATGTTAGTATTTTAAGTAACTGTTTCATATTCATGTTCTCTTGTAATTTTTTCGAGGCTTAAACTCGAGCTTGCTCAGTTTGTCAAATATAACTTTGTTGATTTTAGTCTGATCCTCAAGTTTCTCCAAGATTACAGCGAGGATCTGAGACACTGCATCTGTTGTGGGCGATCTTGCCTTGCTTTCGTTTGCCGCAACCTGTGCGTATGGTTTCGGTGCGACCAGTGGTGGTTTCTCCGCTGCACTTGAACTGGCGCCGCTCTTTTGTGGAGCTTTTACGCCTTTTGTCGACGCCTCCTTTGCCAATCTTCCACTTTTGATCGGCCTTGGCGTCTTTGGAGTCTTTGGCTTAGGAGTTTCAGCAGGTTTTGGGCGTCCTAGGCTTTGATTCTGACCTCTAGTATTTTACTTAAGAGGTTCTCGTCCCTTTTGCAGCTCTATGGCTACTTCGCATCCTCGATAGTTCGCGGGGTGGTTTCCGTGGCAATTGGCGCAAACTGCTGGAGCCTTTATGTCAACTTTGCACTCTGTTGACAGGTGTTTCCCGGCACATTTCACGCAACGTGGTTCTTTTTGGCAGTAGGCACTTGTGTGCCTGAATTCTTGGCATCGTTTACACTCTGGTATCAGTCTATTGCCCTTTCGCAAGGGTTCGATTTTAACCCTGATGTTAAGTATCATTTTTATTTTATAGATATCGTTTATGCTCTCAGTTCTTTCAAAGGAGAGCATAAAAATTGGAAGGCCGCGTCTGATCACAGTGTCTCTTTCTCCTTCCGTGCGTTGCTTTTCCTTTTTAATGATATTGACGGCATCAATAATCTTAAGGCCTTTATTTTTTACGTCTTTTACAACGTCTTCTTTTGTGCATGATGGGTGGAACCCCCTTACAATGACTCGCAGTGGTTTCTCGTACTTATTTTGATAAGTATACCACTCGATTCTTTCTGCATTCAGTCTAAGAGACAGTGCGCGATAGGAATCGGCGTTGTCAACAATTACTTTCCACACGTTATTTCGGTGCGAGGCAAGCTTATAGTTTTCTGTTCTCACCGTGTTTGCAAGAAGGTTGCGCAATCTCCCAAAGTCTGCTATCCCGACGATGTTTATTGCGGGAGGTGGACGAATTTTCGCTTCTGGTTTAGCCTTGTTTGAGCCAGAGGGCTTATCTTCTTTTTGTATTACTTCGGGAGAGGAATTCGCCTTTCGCTTCTTGTAGACCTTTTCCTTAAGACTGAATCGGTCTCAAGTGCAAGTTCGTCCTCGTCCGTGAAGTATTCGACTGCTGGTCGGTTCGGTGTTACACACTCTTTCGTTACCTCACAGTCTTTCGTTAAACGAGTATTTTTAATATCCTCGTTTTCTTTTCGTAGAGAATCAACTTCCATTTTTAGATCTTGGAAGAGTCGCTCCATTTCAATAAGCTTAGCTCGGAGTTCATTATTCTCCTTTTCTAAGCTCTTAATTTTCACAGAGTCCTGGTTTACCGGTGGACTGCTTTTTCCGGATATGTTCGATCTAGGTGGTGGTGATCGATTTAGTTTTGTCCTTTTCTCAAAAGGATTAATAAGCAATAAAAGGCTCTCCCCAAAATCCGTAGACCCTGCCTCCGAAGAGGGTGGATTTTCCAGCATAGCTGGGCTACCACCTGGGGTTATCAAATCTTTCGTTTTGTTCATTGGCATTTTTTTTAACTTGTCGTTTTTATGATAAATAGGTAAGTCACTTCTATTTTCATTTTTAAATACAGCCGCCCCTTTGGAGACGCCGACCAGTGAGCCGCACAATGTGTAACAGACGCTTCTGGATTTTGATTTAACCTTCAGATTCATCTATAAGTTAAAACCTTACTGCCAAAAGTTGCCCCAAATGGAGCAGCATCGACAGCATCCGTTGGAACATTAAAGAATACTTCTTCCGGTGGACTTAAATCGGCTCTTACGACAGGCATACCTTACCTCAAGGCTATTGTAACCCCGACCTTGCAGGGGTAAAGATGACATCTATAGTATAGATGATGTCTCTATCATAGATGACGTCTATAGTATAGATGACGTCCAAAGTATTACGACGTTTATAGTATAGACGACGTCTATAGTCTATATGACGTCTATAGTATAGATGGCGTCTATAGTATTGATGACGTCTATAGTATAGATGACGTCTCTAGTATAGATGACGTCTCTAGTATAGATGACGTCTATAGTATAGATGACGTCTACAGTATAGATGACGTCTATATTATAGATGACGTCTATAGTATAGATTACGTCTACAGTATAGATGACGTCTATAGTATAGATGACGTCTATAGTATAGATGACGTCTATAGTATAGATGACGTCTATAGTATAGATGACGTCTATAGTATAGATGACGTCTATAGTATAGATGACGTCTATAGTATAGATGACGTCTACGGTATAGATGACATCTATAGTATAGATGACGTCTATAGCATAGACGTCTAACATCTATAGTATAGATGACGTCTATAGCATAGATGACGTCTATAGTATAGATGACGTGTATAGTATTGATGACGTCTATAGTATAGATGACGTCTATAGTATAGATGAAATTTATAGTAAAGATGACGTCTAAAGTATAGATGACGTCTAAAGTATAGATGGCGTCAACAGTTAAGATGACATCTATAGTATAGATGAAGTTTATAGTATAGACGAAGTCTAAAGTATAGATGACGTCTATAGTATAGACAACGTATATAGTATAGATGACGTCTATCTTTTAGATGAAATCTATAGTATAGATGATGCCTATAGTGTAGATGACGTTCATAATATAGATGAAGTATATAGTATAGACTACGTCTATAGTATAGATGACGTCTATAGTATAAATGATGTCTATAGTATGGATGATGTCTATAGTATAGATGATGTCTATAGTATAGATGATGTCTATAGTCTAGATGACGTCTATAGTATAGATGACGTCTATAGTATAGACGACGTCTATAGTCTATATGACGTCTATAGTATAGATGGCGTCTATAGTATAGATGACGTCAATAGTATAGATGACGTTTATTGTATAGATGCGTCTATAGTATAGATGATGTCTATAGTATAGATGATGTCTATAGTATAAATGATGTCTATAGTATAGATGATGTCTATAGTCTAGATGACGTCTATAGTATAGATGGCGTCTATAGTATAGATGACGTCAATAGTATAGATGACGTTTATTGTATAGATGCGTCTATAGTATAGATGATGTCTATAGTATAGATGATGTCTATAGTATAAATGATGTCTATAGTATAGATGATGTCTATAGTCTAGATGACGTCTATAGTATAGATGACGTCTACAGTAAAGATGACATCTATAGTATAGATGACGTTTATTGTATAGATGCGTCTATAGTATAGATGATGTCTATAGTATAGATGATGTCTATAGTATAAATGATGTCTATAGTATGGATGATGTCTATAGTATGGATGATGTCTATAGTATAGATGATGTCTATAGTATAGATGATGTCTATAGTCTAGATGACGTCTATAGTATAGATGACGTCCACAGTAAAGATGACATCTATAGTATAGATGATGTCTATAGTATAGATGACGTCTATAGTATAGATGACGTCTACAGTAAAGATGACATCTATAATATAGATGACGTCTAAAGTCTATATGGCGTCTAAAGTATAGATGGCGTCTATAGTATAGATGACGTCAATAGTATAGATGACGTTTATTGTATAGATGCGTCTAAAGTATAGATGATGTCTATAGTATAGATGATGTCTATAGTATAAATGATGTCTGTAGTATAGATGATGTCTATAGTCTAGATGACGTCTATAGTATAGATGACGTCTACAGTAAAGATGACATCTATAGTATAGATGACGTTTATTGTATAGATGCGTCTATAGTATAGATGATGTCTATAGTATAGATGATGTTTATAGTATAAATGATGTCTATAGTATGGATGATGTCTATAGTATAGATGATGTCTATAGTATAGATGATATCTATAGTCTAGATGACGTCTATAGTATAGATGACGTCTACAGTAAAGATGACATCTATAGTATAGATGATGTCTATAGTATAAATGATGTCTATAGTATAGATGACGTCTATAGTATAGATGACGTCTATAGTATTGACGGCGTCTATAGTCTATATGACGTCTATAGTATAGATGGCGTCTATAGTATAGATGACGTCAATAGTATAGATGACGTTTATTGTATAGATGCGTCTAAAGTATAGATGATGTCTATAGTATAGATGATGTCTATAGTATAAATGATGTCTGTAGTATAGATGATGTCTATAGACTAGATGACGTCTATAGTATAGATGACGTCTACAGTTAAGATGACATCTATAGTATAGATGACGTTTATTGTATAGATGCGTCTATAGTATAGATGATGTCTATAGTATAGATGATGTCTATAGTATAAATGATGTCTATAGTATGGATGATGTCTATAGTATAGATGATGTCTATAGTATAGATGATATCTATAGTCTAGATGACGTCTATAGTATAGATGACGTCTACAGTAAAGATGACATCTATAGTATAGATGATGTCTATAGTATAAATGATGTCTATAGTATAGATGACGTCTATAGTATAGATGACGTCTATAGTATTGACGGCGTCTATAGTCTATATGACGTCTATAGTATAGATGGCGTCTATAGTATAGATGACGTCTATAGTATAGATGACGTCTATAGTATAGATGACGTCTATAGTATAGATGACGTCTATGGTATAGATGACGTCTATAGTATAGATGACGTCTATAGTATAGATGACGTCTATAGTATAGACGACGTCTATAGTATAGACGACGTCTATAGTCTATATGACGTCTATAGTATAGATGACGTCTATAGAATAGATGACGTTAATATTATAGATGACGTCTATAGTATAGATGACGTCTATAGTATAGATGACGTCTATAGTATAGATGACGTCTATAGTATAGATGACGTCTATATTATAGATGACGTCTATAGTATAGATGACGTCTGTCTATAGTATAGATGACGTCTATAGTATAGATGACGTGCATAGTTTAGATGGCGTCTTCAGTAAAAATAACATCTATAGTAAAGATGACGTCTATAGTATAGACGACGTCTATAGTATAGATGACGTTTATAGTATAGACGACGTCTATAGTATAGATGACGTCTATAGTCTAGATGACGTCTATAGTTTAGATGACATCTATAGTATAGATGAAATCTATAGTATAGATGATGTCTATAGTATAGATGACGTTCATAGTATAGATTAAGTATATAGTATAGATTACGTCTATAGTATAAATGACGTCTATAGTATAGATGACGTCTATATGACGTCTATATTATAGATAACGTCTAAAGTATAGATGGCGTCTACAGTAAAGATGACATCTATAGTATAGGTGAAGTTAATAGTATAGACGACGTCTATAGTATAGATGACGTCTATTGCTTTGGAATCAATCTTGATTTACAAATCAGTGATCATTGCATGACGGGACTTCTGCTCAAAAGCCTTTCAGGTCTAAGGCGATCTTGTAGTATTTGTCCAAGTGCTGTCACACGGATCAACTACGCCTCATAGAATTATCTACTCTTTCTCGAAAATTGGGAGGAGGTCTATTCAGAGAGCAATGCTTCTGCAGCATATGACACCTTCCTCAAAATTTTTCAAAATTACGTAAGGGCATCAAGTTCCACTGTTGTAAAAAAGAAATACAAGCAAAGATTAAAGCCCTGGGTCAGTGATCATATTTTGAAAAAAATTAGGACAACGAATAAACTGCGTAAGTTGTGCTACAAGCATCCACTTAACTCCAGCCTAAAAAAACGATTTAAGACTTTTAGTAAGAAACTTAATAAGGAAATCTTAGTTTGCCGGAATAACTACTATCAGTTTAAATTTCAGGATGCGCTAGGAAACCCGAAAAAGGAATGGAGCTTGATCAACAGTATTGTTAATCGAACTCCCAGCCATCAATTCGATCTGATTGTTCTAAGCGGTGAAGAAGCTGATATCATAGACCCTGCCGAGGTAGCAAACGTATTTAATGACTATTTTGCTACAGTTGCGAATGCGTCTTTAAATTCAGACTGTAGGTTTCTAGTAGAGAGTAGGCCGGTTATGAACAGTTTCTTTTTCGAAAGCATTACTGGGCTAGAGGTGCTAAAAACTATATACTCATTAAATAACTCGAGTTCTTGTGGAAAGGATGGCCTTTGTAATGGAACACTAAAGAAAGTTGCACCCTTTTTAGTTGATGTTCTAGCTCATATATTTAATTTGAGCGTCTTAAGTGGAGTTTTTCCGGACGATTTGAAATCTGCAGTCGTGATACCGCTTTTCAAAAAGGGTAGTCATAAGGAAAAAAATAACTACAGGCCGATTTCCTTGCTTCCATCAACGTCAAAAGTTTTTGAAAAACTTATAAAAAATAGAATGTGTGGACATCTTCACAAAATAACTCTTTAATGCAGCGCAATTTGGTTTTAGAGAAGGTTGCTCTACAGAAGACGCACTTTTATATTTTTTCTCTCTTATTAACAAAGCATTAGACGACTCTAAGCTTTGCGCTGGTCTTTTTGTTGATATCACGAAAGCATTTGACATGGTTGTTCATGATATTCTCTTGCAAAAGTTGTATGATGCTGGATTTCGTGGCTTTTTCTACAATTGGCTCACATCGTATTTGAAAGACCGCAAACAAAGAGTAAAAATTGGAGACTTCCTAAGTAGTCCTAGGGTACTTACCTTTGGTGTGCCTCAAGGATCGGTATTGGGGCCCATTCTTTTCCTCATATTTATCAACTCCTTGTTTTCTTTGGCTTTTCAAGGTAGAGTAACAGCCTTTGCAGATCACCTTGGCATCGCGTATGGCTCATCGAGCGCTTTGAATTTAATAGCTGAGTTAAATCATGATACTCATTTGTTGAGAACTTGGTTTGCCACGCACAGGCTAATTGTAAGCAACAAGACTAAACTAATGTTTTTTAACTTAGGCTCTTCCGAGTTTCCACATGTTGAGATCTATTTACCCTCAACTGATTGCCAACGTTTTCAGCTGAGCCAGAGCGCCTGGACCTCACCACCTGAAGCTATTTTAAACAGAACTGCCGCATGCAATTTTAACTGTTTTTCAATTGAAGTAGTGAAAAATTTCAAGTACCTTGGTGTAATCATTGACCATAAAATGAGTTGGGCACAACACGCATCAGTCTTGAAACAGTATTCCCGCTCTTAAATCCGTTCTTTTTACCACCTTAGGAAGTTTTGTTCTAATGAAACTCTGAAGACTGTGTATTATGGCATTTTACACTCAAAATTGCAATACGGGATTAGTTGTTGGGGGAGTGCTTACACGACAAATCTAAAGCCACTTGCAGTCTTACAGAAATATGCCATACGTAAGATCTGTAATGCTCGTCGTTTTTCTCATTCGATGGTCCTTTTAAGATACTTGGGTATTCTTCCATTAAAACATTTGTTTTATTTTAGAGTCCTAAAAATATTTTTTATAAGAGGCGGATACATGCAAAGCCCAATTTTTGCTCTTCGCAGTTTACGTAGCTCTAGACGTCACGTTGTTGAAATTCCAGCCTTTCGCACCACTCACTACAGAAACTCCTACCCAGTTGTATCCTGCAAGCTATATAATCGTCTTCCTCTTAGTATAAGACTTATAAGAGTAAAGGAAATATTTCTAAAAAAGCTAAAGCCATGGCTTCTTGAGTTCGGACATGATGAGATTGAAGTTTTGCTCTCCTACATTGTTTAAATTTAGTAAACTCTCATATAATAAAAGTCAAAAAAAAAAAAAAAAAAAAACCACACCATTATCTACTTTCAATTATTATTTTTATATGTAACACATATTTGCACCCCGCAATGTTTAACACTTAATGTTTCAAATTATCATTTAACTTTAGAACGGCATTTAACACTATTTTCTTAGAAGAAAATAAAATGTCATCACTTATTCTTTATTTAACTATATCTGTTGAATTCCTATATGTTATACTATATTAAGAAACAAAGAATAATGAAATAAATAAATAAAAATAAAAATAATAAAAATAGTATAGACGACGTCTATAGTATAGATGACATCTATAGTATAGACGACGTCTATAGTATAGATGACGTCTATAGTATAGACGACGTCTATAGTATAGATGACGGCTATAGTATAGACGACGTCTATAGTATAGATGACATCTATAGTATAGACGACGTCTATAGTACAGATGACATCTATAGTATAGACGACGTCTATAGTATAGATGACATCTATAGTATAGACGACGTCTATAGTATAGATGACATCTATAGTATAGACGACGTCTATAGTATAGATGACATCTATAGTATAGACGACGTCTATAGTATAGATGACATCTATAGTATAGACGACGTCTATAGTATAGACGACGTCTATAGTATAGATGACATCTATAGTATAGACGACGTCTATAGTATAGATGACATCTATAGTATAGACGACGTCTATAGTATAGATGACATCTATAGTATAGACGACGTCTATAGTATAGATGACATCTATAGTATAGACGACGTCTATAGTATAGATGACATCTATAGTATAGACGACGTCTATAGTATAGATGACATCTATAGTATAGACGACGTCTATAGTATAGATGACATCTATAGTATAGACGACGTCTATAGTATAGATGACATCTATAGTAAAACATTCGTCTATAGTATAGATGACATCTATAGTATAAACGACGTCTATAGTATAGATGACATCTATAGTATAGACGACGTCTATAGTATAGATGACATCTATAGTATAGACGACGTCTATAGTATAGATGACATCTATAGTATAGACGACGTCTATAGTATAGACGACGTCTATAGTATAGATGACATCTATAGTATAGACGACGTCTATAGTATAGATGACGTCTATAGTATAGATGACATCTATAGTATAGACGACGTCTGTAGTATAGATGACGTCTATAGTATAGATGACGTCTATAGTATAGATGACATCTTTAGTATAGACGACGTCTGTAGTATAGATGACGTCTATAGTATAGATGACGTCTGTAGTATAGATGACGTCTATAGTATAGATGACGTCTATAGTATAGATGACGTCTATAGTATAGATGACGTCTATAGTATAGATGACGTCTATAGTATAGATGACGTCTATAGTATAGGTGACGTCTATAGTATAGATGACGTCTATAGTATAGATGACGTCTATAGTATAGATGACGTCTATAGTATAGATGACGTCTATAGTATAGATGACGTCTATAGTATAGATGACGTCTATAGTATAGATGACGTCTATAGTATAGATGACGTCTATAGTATAGATGACGTCTATAGTATAGATGACGTCTATAGTATAGATGACGTCTATAGTATAGACGACGTCTATAGTCTATATGACGTCTATAGTATAGATGGCGTCTATAGTATAGATGACGTCTATAGTATAGATGACGTCTATAGTATAGATGACGTCAATAGTATAGATGACGTCTATAGTATAGATGACGTCTACAGTAAAGATGACATCTATAGTATAGATGACGTTTATTGTATAGATGCGTCTATAGTATAGATGATGTCTATAGTATAGATGATGTCTATAGTATAAATGATGTCTATAGTATGGATGATGTCTATAGTATAGATGATGTCTATAGTATAGATGATGTCTATAGTCTAGATGACGTCTATAGTATAGATGACGTCTACAGTAAAGATGACATCTATAGTATAGATGATGTCTATTAGATGATGTCTATAGTATAGAAGATGTCTATAGTATAGATGAGGTCTATAGTATAGATGACGTCTATAGTATTGACGGCGTCTATAGTATTGACGGCGTCTATAGTCTATATGACGTCTATAGTATAGATGGCGTCCATAGTGTAGATGACGTCTATAGTATAGATGACGTCTATAGTATAGATGACGTCTATAGTATAGATGACGTATATAGTATAGATGACGTCTATAGTATAGATGACGTCTATAGTATAGATGACGTCTATAGTATAGATGACGTCTATAGTATAGATGACGTCTATAGTATAGATGACGTCTATAGTATAGATGACGTCTATAGTATAGATGACGTCTTTAGTATAGATGACGTCTATAGTATAGATGACGTCTATAGTATAGATGACGTCTATAGTATAGATGACGTCTATAGTATAGATGACGTCTATAGTATAGACGACGTCTATAGTATAGATGACGTCTATAGTATAGACGACGTCTATAGTCTATATGACGTCTATAGTATAGATGACGTCTATAGTATAGATGACGTCAATAGTATAGATGACGTCTATAGTATAGATGACGTCTACAGTAAAGATGACATCTATAGTATAGATGACGTTTATTGTATAGATGCGTCTATAGTATAGATGATGTCTATAGTATAGATGATGTCTATAGTATAAATGATGTCTATAGTATGGATGATGTCTATAGTATAGATGATGTCTATAGTATAGATGATGTCTATAGTCTAGATGACGTCTATAGTATAGATGACGTCTACAGTAAAGATGACATCTATAGTATAGATGATGTCTATTAGATGATGTCTATAGTATAGAAGATGTCTATAGTATAGATGAGGTCTATAGTATAGATGACGTCTATAGTATTGACGGCGTCTATAGTCTATATGACGTCTATAGTATAGATGGCGTCCATAGTGTAGATGACGTCTATAGTATAGATGACGTCTATAGTATAGATGACGTCTATAGTATAGATGACGTCTATAGTATAGATGACGTCTATAGTATAGATGACGTCTATAGTATAGATGACGTCAATAGTATAGATGACGTCTATAGTATAGATGACGTCTATAGTATAGATGACGTCTATAGTATAGATGACGTCTATAGTATAGATGACGTCTATAGTATAGATGACGTCTATAGTATAGATGACGTCTATAGTATAGATGACGTCTATAGTATAGATGACGTCTATAGTATAGATGACGTCTATAGTATAGATGACGTCTATAGTATAGATGACGTCTATAGTATAGATGACGTCTATAGTATAGATGACGTCTATAGTATAGATGACGTCTATAGTATAGATGACGTCTATAGTATAGATGACGTCTATAGTATAGATGACGTCTATAGTATAGATGACGTCTATAGTATAGATGACGTCTATAGTATAGATGGCGTCTATAGTATAGATGACGTCTATAGTATAGATGACGTCAATAGTATAGATGACGTCTATAGTATAGATGACGTCTATAGTATAGATGACGTCTATAGTATAGATGACGTCTATAGTATAGATGACGTCTATAGTATAGATGACGTCTATAGTATAGATGACGTCTATAGTATAGATGACGTCTATAGTATAGATGACGTCTATATTATAGATGACGTCTATAGTATAGATGACGTCTATAGTATAGATGACATCTATAGTATAGATGACGTCTATAGCATAGACGTCTAACCTCTATAGCATAGACGTCTAACCTCTATAGTATAGATGACGTCTATAGCATAGATGACGTCTATAGTATAGATGACGTGTATAGTATTGATGACGTCTATAGTATAGATGACGTCTTTAGTATAGATGAAATTTATAGTATAGATGACGTCTAAAGTATAGATGACGTCTAAAGTATAGATGGCGTCAACAGTTAAGATGACATCTATAGTATAGATGAAGTTTATAGTATAGACGAAGTCTATAGTATAGATGACGTCTATAGTATAGACGACGTCTATAGTATAGATGACGTCTATCGTATAGATGAAATCTATAGTATAGATGATGTCTATAGTATAGATGACGTTCATAGTATAGATGAAGTATATAGTATAGACTACGTCTATAGTATAGATGACGTCTATAGTATAAATGATGTCTATAGTATGGATGATGTCTATAGTATAAATGATGTCTATAGTATAGATGATGTCTATAGTCTAGATGACGTCTATAGTAAAGATGACGTCTTTAGTATAGACGACGTCTATAGTCTATATGACGTCTATAGTATAGATGGCGTCTATAGTATAGATGACGTCAATAGTATAGATGACGTTTATTGTATAGATGCGTCTATAGTATAGATGATGTCTATAGTGTAGATGATGTCTATAGTATAAATGATGTCTATAGTATAGATGATGTCTATAGTCTAGATGATGTCTATAGTATAAATGATGTCTATAGTATGGATGATGTCTATAGTATAGATGATGTCTATAGTATAGATGATGTCTATAGTATAGATGATGTCTATAGTCTAGATGACGTCTATAGTATAGATGACGTCCACAGTAAAGATGACATCTATAGTATAGATGATGTCTATAGTATAGATGATGTCTATAGTATAGATGACGTCTATAGTATAGATGACGTCTACAGTAAAGATGACATCTATAATATAGATGATGTCTATAGTATAAATGATGTCTATAGTATGGATGATGTCTATAGTATAGATGACGTTCATAGTATAGATGAAGTATATAGTATAGACTACGTCTATAGTATAGATGACGTCTACAGTAAAGATGACATCTATAGTATAGATGACGTTTATTGTATAGATGCGTCTATAGTATAGATGATGTCTATAGTGTAAGATGATGTCTGTAGTGTCACAGTAAAGATGACATCTATAGTATAGATGACGTTTATTGTATAGATGCGTCTATAGTATAGATGATGTCTATAGTATAGATGATGTCTATAGTATAAATGATGTCTATAGTATGGATGATGTCTATAGTATAGACGACGTCTATAGTCTATATGACGTCTATAGTATAGATGGCGTCTATAGTATAGATGACGTCTATAGTATAGATGACGTAATATTATAGATGACGTCTATAGTTAAGATGACGTCTATAGTATAGATGACGTCTATAGTATAGATGACGTCTATAGTATAGATGACGTCTATAGTATAGATGACGTCTATAGTATAGATGATGTCTATAGTATAGATGATGTCTATAGTATAGATGATGTCTATAGTCTAGATGACGTCTATAGTATAGATGACGTAATATTATAGATGACGTCTATAGTTAAGATGACGTCTATAGTATAGATGACGTCTATAGTATAGATGACGTCTATAGTATAGATGACGTCTATAGTATAGATGACGTCTATAGTATAGATGACGTCTATAGTATAGATGACGTCTACAGTAAAGATGACATCTATAATATAGATGATGTCTATAGTATAAATGATGTCTATAGTATGGATGATGTCTATAGTATAGATGACGTTCATAGTATAGATGAAGTATATAGTATAGACTACGTCTATAGTATAGATGACGTCTACAGTAAAGATGACATCTATAGTATAGATGACGTTTATTGTATAGATGCGTCTATAGTATAGATGATGTCTATAGTGTAAGATGATGTCTGTAGTGTCACAGTAAAGATGACATCTATAGTATAGATGACGTTTATTGTATAGATGCGTCTATAGTATAGATGATGTCTATAGTATAGATGATGTCTATAGTATAAATGATGTCTATAGTATGGATGATGTCTATAGTATAGACGACGTCTATAGTCTATATGACGTCTATAGTATAGATGACGTCTATAGTATAGATGACGTCTATAGTATAGATGACGTCTATAGTATAGATGACGTCTATAGTATAGATGACGTCTATAGTATAGATGACGTCTATAGTATAGATGACGTCTATAGTATAGATGACGTCTATAGTATAGATGACGTCTATAGTATAGACGACGTCTATAGTCTATATGACGTCTATAGTATAGATGGCGTCTATAGTATAGATGACGTCTATAGTATAGATGACGTCTATAGTATAGATGACGTCAATAGTATAGATGACGTCTATAGTATAGATGACGTCTACAGTAAAGATGACATCTATAGTATAGATGACGTTTATTGTATAGATGCGTCTATAGTATAGATGATGTCTATAGTATAGATGATGTCTATAGTATAAATGATGTCTATAGTATGGATGATGTCTATAGTATAGATGATGTCTATAGTATAGATGATGTCTATAGTCTAGATGACGTCTATAGTATAGATGACGTCTACAGTAAAGATGACATCTATAGTATAGATGATGTCTATTAGATGATGTCTATAGTATAGAAGATGTCTATAGTATAGATGAGGTCTATAGTATAGATGACGTCTATAGTATTGACGGCGTCTATAGTATTGACGGCGTCTATAGTCTATATGACGTCTATAGTATAGATGGCGTCCATAGTGTAGATGACGTCTATAGTATAGATGACGTCTATAGTATAGATGACGTCTATAGTATAGATGACGTATATAGTATAGATGACGTCTATAGTATAGATGACGTCTATAGTATAGATGACGTCTATAGTATAGATGACGTCTATAGTATAGATGACGTCTATAGTATAGATGACGTCTATAGTATAGATGACGTCTATAGTATAGATGACGTCTATAGTATAGATGACGTCTTTAGTATAGATGACGTCTATAGTATAGATGACGTCTATAGTATAGATGACGTCTATAGTATAGATGACGTCTATAGTATAGATGACGTCTATAGTATAGACGACGTCTATAGTCTATATGACGTCTATAGTATAGATGACGTCTATAGTATAGATGACGTCAATAGTATAGATGACGTCTATAGTATAGATGACGTCTACAGTAAAGATGACATCTATAGTATAGATGACGTTTATTGTATAGATGCGTCTATAGTATAGATGATGTCTATAGTATAGATGATGTCTATAGTATAAATGATGTCTATAGTATGGATGATGTCTATAGTATAGATGATGTCTATAGTATAGATGATGTCTATAGTCTAGATGACGTCTATAGTATAGATGACGTCTACAGTAAAGATGACATCTATAGTATAGATGATGTCTATTAGATGATGTCTATAGTATAGAAGATGTCTATAGTATAGATGAGGTCTATAGTATAGATGACGTCTATAGTATTGACGGCGTCTATAGTCTATATGACGTCTATAGTATAGATGGCGTCCATAGTGTAGATGACGTCTATAGTATAGATGACGTCTATAGTATAGATGACGTCTATAGTATAGATGACGTCTATAGTATAGATGACGTCTATAGTATAGATGACGTCTATAGTATAGATGACGTCTATAGTATAGATGACGTCTATAGTATAGATGACGTCTATAGTATAGATGACGTCTATAGTATAGATGACGTCAATAGTATAGATGACGTCTATAGTATAGATGACGTCTATAGTATAGATGACGTCTATAGTATAGATGACGTCTATAGTATAGATGACGTCTATAGTATAGATGACGTCTATAGTATAGATGACGTCTATAGTATAGATGACGTCTATAGTATAGATGACGTCTATAGTATAGATGACGTCTATAGTATAGATGACGTCTATAGTATAGATGACGTCTATAGTATAGATGACGTCTATAGTATAGATGACGTCTATAGTATAGATGACGTCTATAGTATAGATGGCGTCTATAGTATAGATGACGTCTATAGTATAGATGACGTCAATAGTATAGATGACGTCTATAGTATAGATGACGTCTATAGTATAGATGACGTCTATAGTATAGATGACGTCTATAGTATAGATGACGTCTATAGTATAGATGACGTCTATAGTATAGATGACGTCTATAGTATAGATGACGTCTATAGTATAGATGACGTCTATATTATAGATGACGTCTATAGTATAGATGACGTCTATAGTATAGATGACATCTATAGTATAGATGACGTCTATAGCATAGACGTCTAACCTCTATAGCATAGACGTCTAACCTCTATAGTATAGATGACGTCTATAGCATAGATGACGTCTATAGTATAGATGACGTGTATAGTATTGATGACGTCTATAGTATAGATGACGTCTTTAGTATAGATGAAATTTATAGTATAGATGACGTCTAAAGTATAGATGACGTCTAAAGTATAGATGGCGTCAACAGTTAAGATGACATCTATAGTATAGATGAAGTTTATAGTATAGACGAAGTCTATAGTATAGATGACGTCTATAGTATAGACGACGTCTATAGTATAGATGACGTCTATCGTATAGATGAAATCTATAGTATAGATGATGTCTATAGTATAGATGACGTTCATAGTATAGATGAAGTATATAGTATAGACTACGTCTATAGTATAGATGACGTCTATAGTATAAATGATGTCTATAGTATGGATGATGTCTATAGTATAAATGATGTCTATAGTATAGATGATGTCTATAGTCTAGATGACGTCTATAGTAAAGATGACGTCTTTAGTATAGACGACGTCTATAGTCTATATGACGTCTATAGTATAGATGGCGTCTATAGTATAGATGACGTCAATAGTATAGATGACGTTTATTGTATAGATGCGTCTATAGTATAGATGATGTCTATAGTGTAGATGATGTCTATAGTATAAATGATGTCTATAGTATAGATGATGTCTATAGTCTAGATGATGTCTATAGTATAAATGATGTCTATAGTATGGATGATGTCTATAGTATAGATGATGTCTATAGTATAGATGATGTCTATAGTATAGATGATGTCTATAGTCTAGATGACGTCTATAGTATAGATGACGTCCACAGTAAAGATGACATCTATAGTATAGATGATGTCTATAGTATAGATGATGTCTATAGTATAGATGACGTCTATAGTATAGATGACGTCTACAGTAAAGATGACATCTATAATATAGATGATGTCTATAGTATAAATGATGTCTATAGTATGGATGATGTCTATAGTATAGATGACGTTCATAGTATAGATGAAGTATATAGTATAGACTACGTCTATAGTATAGATGACGTCTACAGTAAAGATGACATCTATAGTATAGATGACGTTTATTGTATAGATGCGTCTATAGTATAGATGATGTCTATAGTGTAAGATGATGTCTGTAGTGTCACAGTAAAGATGACATCTATAGTATAGATGACGTTTATTGTATAGATGCGTCTATAGTATAGATGATGTCTATAGTATAGATGATGTCTATAGTATAAATGATGTCTATAGTATGGATGATGTCTATAGTATAGACGACGTCTATAGTCTATATGACGTCTATAGTATAGATGGCGTCTATAGTATAGATGACGTCTATAGTATAGATGACGTAATATTATAGATGACGTCTATAGTTAAGATGACGTCTATAGTATAGATGACGTCTATAGTATAGATGACGTCTATAGTATAGATGACGTCTATAGTATAGATGACGTCTATAGTATAGATGATGTCTATAGTATAGATGATGTCTATAGTATAGATGATGTCTATAGTCTAGATGACGTCTATAGTATAGATGACGTCTACAGTAAAGATGACATCTATAGTATAGATGATGTCTATAGTATAAATGATGTCTATAGTATGGATGATGTCTATAGTATAGATGACGTTCATAGTATAGATGAAGTATATAGTATAGACTACGTCTATAGTATAGATGACGTCTATAGTATAGATGACGTCAATAGTATAGATGACGTCTATAGTATAGATGACGTCTACAGTAAAGATGACATCTATAGTATAGATGACGTTTATTGTATAGATGCGTCTATAGTATAGATGATGTCTATAGTATAGATGATGTCTATAGTATAAATGATGTCTATAGTATAGATGATGTCTATAGTATAAATGATGTCTATAGATGACGTTTATTGTATAGATGCGTCTATAGTATAGATGATGTCTATAGTATAGATGATGTCTATAGTATAAATGATGTCTATAGTATGGATGATGTCTATAGTATAGACGACGTCTATAGTCTATATGACGTCTATAGTATAGATGGCGTCTATAGTATAGATGACGTCTATAGTATAGATGACGTGATATTATAGATGACGTCTATAGTATAGATGACGTCTATAGTATAGATGACGTCTATAGTATAGATGACGTCTATAGTATAGATGACGTCTATAGTATAGATGATGTCTATAGTATAGATGATGTCTATAGTATAGATGATGTCTATAGTCTAGATGACGTCTATAGTATAGATGACGTCTACAGTAAAGATGACATCTATAGTATAGATGATGTCTATAGTATAGATGATGTCTATAGTATAGATGAGGTCTATAGTATAGATGACGTCTATAGTATTGACGGCGTCTATAGTCTATGTGACGTCTATAGTATAGATGGCGTCTATAGTGTAGATGACGTCTATAGTATAGATGACGTCTACAGTAAAGATGACATCTATAGTATAGATGATGTCTATAGTATAGATGATGTCTATAGTATAGATGAGGTCTATAGTATAGATGACGTCTATAGTATTGACGGCGTCTATAGTCTATATGACGTCTATAGTATAGATGGCGTCTATAGTTTAGATGACATCTATGGTATAGACGAAATCTATAGTATAGATTAAGTATATAGTATAGATTACGTCTATAGTATAAATGACGTCTATAGTATTGATGACGTCTATATGACGTCTATATTATAGATGACGTCTATAGTATAGATGGCGTCTACAGTAAAGATGACATCTATAGTATAGGTGAAGTTAATAGTATAGACGAAGTCTATAGTATAGATGACGTCTATAGTATAGACGACGTCTATAGAATAGATGACGTCTATAGTATAGACGACGTCTATAGTATAGATGACATAAGACGTCTATAGTATAGATGACATCTATAGTATAGACGACGTCTATAGTATAGATGACATCTATAGTATAGATGACATCTAAAGTATAGACGACGTCTATAGTATAGATAGATGATATCTATAGTATAGACGACGTCTATAGTATAGATAGATGACATCTATAGTATAGACGACGTCTATAGTATAGATGACGTCTATAGTATAGATGACGTCTATAGTATAGATGACGTCTATAGTATAGATGACGTCTATAGTATAGATGACGTCTATAGTATAGATGACGTCTATAGTATAGATGACGTCTATAGTATAGGTGACGTCTATAGTATAGGTGACGTCTATAGTATAGATGACGTCTATAGTATAGATGACGTCTATAGTATAGATGACGTCTATAGTATAGACGACGTCTATAGTCTATATGACGTCTATAGTATAGATGGCGTCTATAGTATAGATGACGTCTATAGTATAGATGACGTCAATAGTATAGATGACGTCTATAGTATAGATGACGTCTATAGTATAGATGACGTCTATAGTATAGATGATGTCTATAGTATAGATGATGTCTATAGTATAGATGATGTCTATAGTCTAGATGACGTCTATAGTATAGATGACGTCTACAGTAAAGATGACATCTATAGTATAGATGATGTCTATAGTATAGATGATGTCTATAGTATAGATGAGGTCTATAGTATAGATGACGTCTATAGTATTGACGGCGTCTATAGTCTATGTGACGTCTATATTATAGATGGCGTCTATAGTGTAGATGACGTCTATAGTATAGATGACGTCTACAGTAAAGATGACATCTATAGTATAGATGATGTCTATAGTATAGATGATGTCTATAGTATAGATGAGGTCTATAGTATAGATGACGTCTATAGTATTGACGGCGTCTATAGTCTATATGACGTCTATAGTATAGATGGCGTCTATAGTTTAGATGACATCTATGGTATAGACGAAATCTATAGTATAGATTAAGTATATAGTATAGATTACGTCTATAGTATAAATGACGTCTATAGTATTGATGACGTCTATATGACGTCTATATTATAGATGACGTCTATAGTATAGATGGCGTCTACAGTAAAGATGACATCTATAGTATAGGTGAAGTTAATAGTATAGACGACGTCTATAGTATAGATGACGTCTATAGTATAGACGACGTCTATAGAATAGATGACGTCTATAGTATAGACGACGTCTATAGTATAGATGACATAAGACGTCTATAGTATAGATGACATAAGACGTCTATAGTATAGATGACATCTATAGTATAGACGACGTCTATAGTATAGATAGATGATATCTATAGTATAGACGACGTCTATAGTATAGATAGATGACATCTATAGTATAGACGACGTCTATAGTATAGATGACGTCTATAGTATAGATGACGTCTATAGTATAGATGACGTCTATAGTATAGATGACGTCTATAGTATAGATGACGTCTATAGTATAGATGACGTCTATAGTATAGATGACGTCTATAGTATAGATGACGTCTATAGTATAGATGACGTCTATAGTATAGGTGACGTCTATAGTATAGGTGACGTCTATAGTATAGATGACGTCTATAGTATAGATGACGTCTATAGTATAGATGACGTCTATAGTATAGACGACGTCTATAGTCTATATGACGTCTATAGTATAGATGGCGTCTATAGTATAGATGACGTCTATAGTATAGATGACGTCTATATAAATAATAGACGTCTGTATAAATGATGTCTATAGTATAGATGATGTCTATAGTATAAATGATGTCTATAGTATGGATGATGTCTATAGTATAGATGATGTCTATAGTATAGATGATGTCTATAGTCTAGATGACGTCTATAGTATAGATGAAGTCTACAGTAAAGATGACATCTATAGTATAGATGATGTCTATAGTATAGGTGAGGTCTATAGTATAGATGACGTCTATAGTATTGACGGCGTCTATAGTCTATATGACGTCTATAGTATAGATGGCGTCTATAGTGTAGACGACGTCTATAGTATACATGACGTCTATAGTATAGATGACGTCTATAGTATAGACGACGTCTATAGTATAGACGACGTCTATAGTATAGATGACGTCTATAGTATAGACGACGTCTATAGTATAGATGACATCTATAGTATAGACGACGTCTATAGTATAGATGACATCTATAGTATAGACGACATCTTTAGTATAGATGACATCTATAGTATAGATGACATCTATAGTATAGACGACGTCTATAGACGACGTCTATAGTATAGATGACATCTATAGTATAGACGACGTCTGTATAGATGCGTCTATAGTATAGATGATGTCTATAGTATAGATGATGTCTATAGTATAGATGACGTCAATAGTATAGATGACATCTATAGTATAGACGACGTCTATAGTATAGATGACATCTATACTATAGACGACGTCTATAGTATAGATGACGTCTATAGTATAGATGATGTCTATAGTATAGATGATGTCTATAGTATAAATGATGTCTATAGTATGGATGATGTCTATAGTATAGATGATGTCTATAGTATAGATGATGTCTATAGTCTAGATGACGTCTATAGTCTAGATGACGTCTACAGTAAAGATGACATCTATAGTATAGATGATGTCTATAGTATAGATGATGTCTATAGTATAGATGAGGTCTATAGTATAGATGACGTCTATAGTATTGACGGCGTCTATAGTCTATATGACGTCTATAGTATAGATGACATCTATAGTATAGACGACGTCTATAGTATAGATGACATCTATAGTATAGACGACGTCTATAGTATAGATGACATCTATAGTATAGACGACGTCTATAGTATAGATGACATCTATAGTATAGACGACGTCTATAGTATAGAAGACATCTATAGTATAGACGACGTCTATAGTATAGATGACATCTATAGTATAGACGACGTCTATAGTATAGATGACATCTATAGTATAGACGACGTCTATAGTATAGATGACATCTAAAGTATAGACGACGTCTATAGTATAGATGACATCTAAAGTATAGACGACGTCTATAGTATAGATGACATCTATAGTATAGACGACGTCTATAGTATAGATGACATCTATAGTATAGACGACGTCTATAGTATAGATGACATCTATAGTATAGACGACGTCTATAGTATAGATGACATCTATAGTATAGACGACGTCTATAGTATAGATGACGTCTATAGTATAGACGAGGTCTATAGTATAGATGACGTCTATAGTATAGACGAGGTCTATAGTATAGACGACGTCTATAGTATAGATGACATCTATAGTATAGGTGACGTCTATAGTATGGATGAAGTCTATAGTATAGATGACGTCTATAGTATAGATGACGTCTATATTATAGATGACGTCTATAGTATAGATGACGTCAATAGTATAGATGACGTCTAAAGTATAGATGACGTCTACAGTAAAGATGACATCTATAGTATAGATGACGTTTATTGTATAGATGCGTCTATAGTATAGATGATGTCTATAGTATAGATGATGTCTATAGTATAAATGACATCTATAGTATAGATGATGTCTATAGTATAGATGATGTCTATAGTATAGATGAGGTCTATAGTATAGATGACGTCTATAGTATTGACGGCGTCTATAGTCTATATGACGTCTATAGTATAGATGGCGTCTATAGTGTAGATGACGTCTATAGTATAGATGACGACTATAGTATAGATGGCGTCTATAGAATAGATGACGTCTATAGTATAGATGACGTCAATAGTATAGATGACGTCAATAGTATAGATGACATCTATAGTATAGACGACGTTTATAGTATACATGACGTCTATAGTATAGATGACGTCTATAGTATAGACGTCGTCTATACTATACTACGTCTATAGTATAGATGACGTCTTTAGTATAGACGACGTCTATAGTATAGATGACGTCTATAGTATAGACGACGTCTATAGTATAGACGACGTCTATAGTCTATAGATGACGTCTATAGTATAGATGACGTCTATAGTATAGACGACGTCTATAGTCTATAGATGACGTCTATAGTATAGATGGCGTCTATAGTGTAGATGACGTCTATAGTATAGATGACGACTATAGTATAGATGGCGTCTATAGAATAGATGACGTCTATAGTATAGATGACGTCAATAGTATAGATGACATCTATAGTATAGACGACGTTTATAGTATACATGACGTCTATAGTATAGATGACGTCTATAGTATAGACGTCGTCTATACTATACTACGTCTATAGTATAGATGACGTCTTTAGTATAGACGACGTCTATAGTATAGATGACGTCTATAGTATAGACGACGTCTATAGTATAGACGACGTCTATAGTATAGACGACGTCTATAGTATAGATGACGTCTATAGTATAGACGACGTCTATAGTATAGATGACGTCTATAGTATAGATGACGTCTATAGTATAGACGACGTCTTAAGTAAAGATGACATCTATAGTATAGATGACGTTTATTGTATAGATGCGTCTATAGTATAGATGATGTCTATAGTATAGATGATGTCTATAGTATAAATGATGTCTATAGTATGGATGATGTCTATAGTATGAATGATGTCTATAGTATAGATGATGTCTATAGTATAGATGATGTCTATAGTCTAGATGACGTCTATATAGATGACGTCTACAGTAAAGATGACATCTATAGTATAGATGATGTCTATAGTATAGATGATGTCTATAGTATAGATGATGTCTATAGTATAGATGAGGTCTATAGTGTAGATGACGTCTATAGTATAGATGACGTCTATAGTATAGATGACGTCTATGGTGTAGATGACGTCTATAGTATAGATGACGTCTACAGTATAGATGACGTCTATAGTATAGATGACGTCTATGGTATAAATGACGTCTATAGTATAGATGACGTCTACAGTATAGATGACGTCTATAGTATAGATGACGTCTATGGTATAGATGACGTCTATAGTATAGACGACGTCTACAGTATAGATGACGTCTATAGTTTAGATGACATCTATAGTATAGATGAAATCTATAGTATAGATGATGTCTATAGTATAGATGACGTTCATAGTATAGATTAAGTATAAATGACGTCTATAGTATAGATGACGTCTATATGACGTCTATATTATAGATGACGTCTATAGTATAGATGGCGTCTACAGTAAAGATGACATCTATATTATAGGTGAAGTTAATAGTATAGACGACGTCTATAGTATAGATGACGTCTATAGTATAGACGACGTCTATAGTATAGATGACGTCTATAGTATAGACGACGTCTATAGTATAGATGACATCTATAGTATAGACGACGTCTATACTATAGACGTCATCTATACTATAGACATAGTATAGACGTCATCTATACTATAGACATCTATAGTATAGACGACGTCTATAGTATAGATGACATCTATAGTATAGACGACGTCTATAGTATAGATGACATCTATAGTATAGACGACGTCTATAGTATAGATGACATCTATAGTATAGACGACGTCTATAGTATAGATGACATCTATAGTATAGACGACGTCTATAGTATAGATGACATCTATAGTATAGACGACGTCTATAGTATAGATGACATCTATAGTATAGACGACGTCTATACTATAGATGACGTCTATAGTATAGACGAGGTCTATAGTATAGATGACGTCTATAGTATAGATGACGTCTATAGTATAGATGACGTCTATAGTATAGATGACGTCTATAGTATAGATGACGTCTATAGTATAGATGACGTCTATAGTATAGATGACGTCTATAGTATAGATGACGTCTATAGTATAGATGACGTCTATAGTATAGGTGACGTCTATAGTATAGATGACGTCTATAGTATAGATGACGTCTATAGTATAGACGACGTCTATAGTCTATATGACGTCTATAGTATAGATGGCGTCTATAGTATAGATGACGTCTATAGTATAGATGACGTCAATAGTATATATGACGTCTATAGTATAGATGACGTCTACAGTAAAGATGACATCTATAGTATAGATGACGTTTATTGTATAGATGCGTCTATAGTATAGATGATGTCTATAGTATAGATGACATCTATAGTATAGACGACGTCTATAGTATAGATGACATCTATAGTATAGACGACGTCTATAGTATAGATGGCATCTATAGTATAGACGACGTCTATAGTATAGATGGCATCTATAGTATAGACGACGTCTATAGTATAGATGACATCTATAGTATAGACGACGTCTATAGTATAGATGACATCTATAGTATAGATGACGTCAATAGTATATATGACGTCTATAGTATAGATGACGTCTACAGTAAAGATGACATCTATAGTATAGATGACGTTTATTGTATAGATGCGTCTATAGTATAGATGATGTCTATAGTATAGATGACATCTATAGTATAGACGACGTCTATAGTATAGATGACATCTATAGTATAGACGACGTCTATAGTATAGATGGCATCTATAGTATAGACGACGTCTATAGTATAGATGGCATCTATAGTATAGACGACGTCTATAGTATAGATGGCATCTATAGTATAGACGACGTCTATAGTATAGATGACATCTATAGTATAGACGACGTCTATAGTATAGATGACATCTATAGTATAGATGACATCTATAGTATAGACGACGTCTATAGTATAGATGACATCTATAGTATAGACGACGTCTATAGTATAGATGACATCTATAGTATAGACGACGTCTATAGTATAGATGACATCTATAGTATAGACGACGTCTATAGTATAGATGACATCTATAGTATAGACGACGTCTATAGTATAGATGACATCTATAGTATAGACGACGTCTATAGTATAGACGACGTCTATAGTATAGATGACGTCTATAGTATAGATGACGTCTATAGTATAGATGACGTCTATAGTATAGATGACGTCTATAGTATAGATGACGTCTATAGTATAGATGACGTCTATAGTATAGATGACGTCTATAGTATAGATGACGTCTATAGTATAGATGACGTCTATAGTATAGATGACGTCTATAGTATAGATGACGTCTATAGTATAGATGACGTCTATAGTATAGATGACGTCTATAGTATAGATGACGTCTATAGTATAGATGACGTCTATAGTATAGACGACGTCTATAGTCTATATGACGTCTATAGTATAGATGGCGTCTATAGTATAGATGACGTCTATAGTATAGATGACGTCAATAGTATAGATGACGTCCATAGTATAGGTGACGTCTACAGTAAAGATGACATCTATAGTATAGATGACGTTTATTGTATAGATGCGTCTATAGTATAGATGATGTCTATAGTATAGATGATGTCTATAGTATAAATGATGTCTATAGTATGGATGATGTCTATAGTATAGATGACGTCTATAGTATAGATGACGTCTACAGTAAAGATGACATCTATAGTATAGATTATGTCTATAGTATAGATGATGTCTATAGTATAGATGAGGTCTATAGTATAGATGACGTCTATAGTATTGACGGCGTCTATAGTCTATATGACGTCTATAGTATAGATGGCGTCTATAGTGTAGATGACGTCTATAGTATAGATGACGTCTATAGTATAGATGACGTCTATAGTATAGATGACGTCTATAGTATAGATGACGTCTATAGTATAGATGACGTCTATAGTATAGATGACGTCTATGGTATAAATGACTTCTATAGTATAGACGACGTCTATGGTATAGATGACGTCTATAGTATAGTCGACGTCTACAGTCTATATGACGTCTATAGTATAGATGGCGTCTATAGTATAGATGACGTCTATAGTATAGATGACGTCAATAGTATAGATGACGTCTATAGTATAGATGACGTCTATAGTATAGATGACGTCTATAGTATAGATGACGTCTATAGTATTGACGGCGTCTATAGTCTATATGACGTCTATAGTATAGATGGCGTCTATAGTGTAGATGACGTCTATAGTATAGATGACGTCTATAGTATAGATGACGTCTATAGTATAGATGACGTCTATAGTATAGATGACGTCTATAGTATAGATGACGTCTATGGTATAGATGACTTCTATAGTATAGACGACGTCTATGGTATAGATGACGTCTAAAGTATAGATGACGTCTATAGTATAGTCGACGTCTACAGTCTATATGACGTCTATAGTATAGATGGCGTCTATAGTATAGATGACGTCTATAGTATAGATGACGTCAATAGTATAGATGACGTCTATAGTATAGATGACGTCTATAGTATAGATGACGTCTATAGTATAGATGACGTCTATAGTATAGATGACGTCTATAGTATAGATGACGTCTATAGTATAGATGACGTCTATAGTATAGATGACGTCTATAGTATAGATGACGTCTATAGTATAGATGACGTCTATAGTATAGATGACGTCTATAGTATAGATGACGTCTATAGTATAGATGACGTCTATAGTATAGATGACGTCTATAGTATAGATGACTTCTATAGTATAGATGACGTCTATAGTATAGATGACGTCTATAGTATAGATGACGTCTTTAGTATAGATGACGTCTATAGTATAGATGACGTCTATAGTATAGATGACGTCTATAGTATAGATGACGTCTATAGTATAGATGACGTCTATAGTATAGATGACGTCTATAGTATAGATGACGTCTATAGTATAGATGACGTCTATAGTATAGATGACGTCTTTAGTATAGATGACGTCTATAGTATAGATGACGTCTATAGTATAGATGACGTCTATAGTATAGATGACGTCTATGGTATAGATGACGTCTATAGTATAGGTGACGTCTAGAATATATATGACTTCTATAGTATAGATGATGTCTCTAGTATCGATGATGTCTATAGTATAGGTGATGTCTATAGTATAGATGATGTCTATAATATAGATGATATCTGAAGTATAGATGATATCTATAGTATAGATGACTTTTATAGTATATATGAAGCTTATAGTATAGATGACGTCTATAGTATAGATGCGTCTATACTATAGATGACGTCTATAGTATAAATGACGTCTATACTATAGATGACGTCTGAAGATATCTGAAGTATAGATGATATCTATAGTATAGATGACTTTTATAGTATATATGAAGCTTATAGTATAGATGACGTCTATAGTATAGATGCGTCTATACTATAGACGACGTCTATAGTATAAATGACGTCTATACTATAGATGACGTCTATAGTATAGATGACGTCTATAGTATAGATGACGTCTATAGTATAGATGACGTCTATAGTATAGATGACGTCTATAGTATAGATGACGTCTATAGTATAGATGACGTCTATAGTATAGATGACGTCTATAGTATAGATGACGTCTATAGTATAGATGACGTCTATAGTATAGATGACGTCTATAGTATAGATGACGTCTATAGTATAGATGACGTCTATAGTATAGATGACGTCTATAGTATAGATGACGTCTATAGTATAGATGACGTCTATAGTATAGATGACGTCTATGGTATAGATGACGTCTATAGTATAGGTGACGTCTATAGTATATATGACTTCTATAGTATAGATGATGTCTCTAGTATCGATGATGTCTATAGTATAGGTGATGTCTATAGTATAGATGATGTCTATAATATAGATGATATCTGAAGTATAGATGATATCTATAGTATAGATGACTTTTATAGTATATATGAAGCTTATAGTATAGATGACGTCTATAGTATAGATGCGTCTATACTATAGATGACGTCTATAGTATAAATGACGTCTATACTATAGATGACGTCTATAGTATAGATGACGTCTATAGTATAGATGACGTCTATAGTATAGATGACGTCTATAGTATAGATGACGTCTATAGTATAGATGACGTCTATAGTATAGATGACGTCTATAGTATAGATGACGTCTATAGTATAGATGACGTCTATAGTATAGATGACGTCTATAGTATAGATGACGTCTATAGTATAGATGACGTCTATAGTATAGATGACGTCTATAGTATAGATGACGTCTATAGTATAGATGACGTCTATAGTATAGATGACGTCTATAGTATAGATGACGTCTATAGTATAGATGACGTCTATAGTATAGATGACGTCTATAGTATAGATGACGTCTATAGTATAGATGACGTCTTTAGTATAGATGACGTCTATAGTATAGATGACGTCTATAGTATAAATGACGTCTATAGTATAGATGACGTCTCTAGTATAAATGACGTCTATAGTATAGATGACGTCTATAGTATAGATGACGTCTATAGTATAGATGACGTCTATAGTATAGATGACGTCTATAGTATAGATGACGTCTATAGTATAGATGACGTCTATAGTACAGATGACGTCTATAGTATAGATGACGTCTATAGTATAGATGATGTCTATGGTATAGATGATGTCTATAGTATAAATGATGTCTATAGCATAGATGGCGTCTACAGTAAAGATGACATCTATAGTATAGATGATGTTTATAGTATAGACGACGTCTATAGTATAGGTGAAGTCTATAGTATAGACGACGTCAATAGTATAGATGACGTCTATAGTATATTTGACGTCTATAGTATATTTGACGTCTATAGTATAGATGACGTCTTTAGTATAGATGACGTTTGACGTCTATAGTCTAGATACATGACGCCTATAGTAGAGATGACGTCTATAGTATAGATGACGGCTAAAGTATCGATGACGTCTATAGTATAGATGACGTTTTTAGTTTAGATGAAATTTATAGTATAGATGATGTCTATAGTACAGATGACGTTTATAGTATAGATGAAGTTTATAGTATAGATGACGTCTATAGTATAGATGACGTCTATAGTATAGATGACGTCTGTAGTATAGATGACTTCTATAGTATAGATTATGTCTCTAGTATCGATGATGTCTATAGTATAGGTGATGTCAATTGTATAGATGATGTCTATAATATAGATGACGTCTATAGTATAGATGACGTCTATAGTATAGATGGCGTCTATAGTATAGATGGCGTCTACAATAAAGATGACATCTATAGTATATTTGATATCTATAGTATAGATGACGTTTATAGTATATATGAAGCTTATAGTATAGATGACGTCTATAGTATAGATGATGTCTATACTATAGATGACGTCTATACTATAGATGACGTCTATAGTATAAATGACGTCTATAGTATAGATGACGTCTATACTATAGATGACGTCTATACTATAGATGACGTCTATACTATAGATGACGTCTATAGTATAAATGACGTCTATAGTATAGATGACGTCTATAGTAAAGATGACGTCTATAGTATAAATGACGTCTATAGTATAGATGACGTCTATAGTATAGATGACGTCTATAGTAAAGATGACGTCTATAGTATAGATGACGTCTATGGTATAGATGACGTCTATAGTATAGATGATGTCTATAGTATAGATAATTTCTATAGTATAGATGATGTCTATAGTATAGATGATGTCTATAGCATAGATGGCGTCTACAGTATAGACGACGTCTATAGTATAGATGACGTCTATAGTATAGATGATGTCTATAGTATAGATGAGGTCTATAGTATAGATGACGTCTATAGTATTGACGGCGTCTATAGTCTATATGACGTCTATAGTATAGATGGCGTCTATAGTGTAGATGACGTCTATAGTATAGATGACGTCTATAGTATAGATGACGTCTATAGTATAGATGACGTCTATAGTATAGATGACGTCTATAGTATAGATGACGTCTATAGTATAGATGACGTCTATGGTATAGATGACTTCTATAGTATAGACGACGTCTATGGTATAGATGACGTCTAAAGTATAGATGACGTCTATAGTATAGTCGACGTCTACAGTCTATATGACGTCTATAGTATAGATGGCGTCTATAGTATAGATGACGTCTATAGTATAGATGACGTCAATAGTATAGATGACGTCTATAGTATAGATGACGTCTATAGTATAGATGACGTCTATAGTATAGATGACGTCTATAGTATAGATGACGTCTATAGTATAGATGACGTCTATAGTATAGATGACGTCTATAGTATAGATGACGTCTATAGTATAGATGACGTCTATAGTATAGATGACGTCTATAGTATAGATGACGTCTATAGTATAGATGACGTCTATAGTATAGATGACGTCTATAGTATAGATGACGTCTATAGTATAGATGACGTCTATAGTATAGATGACGTCTATAGTATAGATGACGTCTATAGTATAGATGACGTCTATAGTATAGATGACGTCTATAGTATAGATGACGTCTATAGTATAGATGACGTCTATAGTATAGATGACGTCTATGGTATAGATGACGTCTATAGTATAGGTGACGTCTATAGTATATATGACTTCTATAGTATAGATGATGTCTCTAGTATCGATGATGTCTATAGTATAGGTGATGTCTATAGTATAGATGATGTCTATAATATAGATGATATCTGAAGTATAGATGATATCTATAGTATAGATGACTTTTATAGTATATATGAAGCTTATAGTATAGATGACGTCTATAGTATAGATGCGTCTATACTATAGATGACGTCTATAGTATAAATGACGTCTATACTATAGATGACGTCTATAGTATAGATGACGTCTATAGTATAGATGACGTCTATAGTATAGATGACGTCTATAGTATAGATGACGTCTATAGTATAGATGACGTCTATAGTATAGATGACGTCTATAGTATAGATGACGTCTATAGTATAGATGACGTCTATAGTATAGATGACGTCTATAGTATAGATGACGTCTATAGTATAGATGACGTCTATAGTATAGATGACGTCTATAGTATAGATGACGTCTATAGTATAGATGACGTCTATAGTATAGATGACGTCTATAGTAAAGATGACGTCTATAGTATAGATGACGTCTATAGTATAGATGACGTCTATAGTATAGATGACGTCTATAGTATAGATGACGTCTATAGTATAGATGACGTCTATAGTATAGATGACGTCTTTAGTATAGATGACGTCTATAGTATAGATGACGTCTATAGTATAAATGACGTCTATAGTATAGATGACGTCTCTAGTATAAATGACGTCTATAGTATAGATGACGTCTATAGTATAGATGACGTCTATAGTATAGATGACGTCTATAGTATAGATGACGTCTATAGTATAGATGACGTCTATAGTATAGATGACGTCTATAGTACAGATGACGTCTATAGTATAGATGACGTCTATAGTATAGATGATGTCTATGGTATAGATGATGTCTATAGTATAGATGATGTCTATAGCATAGATGGCGTCTACAGTAAAGATGACATCTATAGTATAGATGATGTTTATAGTATAGACGACGTCTATTGTATAGGTGAAGTCTATAGTATAGACGACGTCAATAGTATAGATGACGTCTATAGTATATTTGACGTCTATAGTATATTTGACGTCTATAGTATAGATGACGTCTTTAGTATAGATGACGTTTGACGTCTATAGTCTAGATACATGACGCCTATAGTAGAGATGACGTCTATAGTATAGATGACGGCTAAAGTATCGATGACGTCTATAGTATAGATGACGTTTTTAGTTTAGATGAAATTTATAGTATAGATGATGTCTATAGTACAAATGACGTTTATAGTATAGATGAAGTTTATAGTATAGATGACGTCTATAGTATAGATGACGTCTATAGTATAGATGGCGTCTATAGTGTAGATGACGTCTATAGTATAGATGACGTCTATAGTATAGATGACGTCTATAGTATAAATGACGTCTATAGTATAGATGACGTCTATACTATAGATGACGTCTATACTATAGATGACGTCTATACTATAGATGACGTCTATAGTATAAATGACGTCTATAGTATAGATGACGTCTATAGTAAAGATGACGTCTATAGTATAAATGACGTCTATAGTATAGATGACGTCTATAGTATAGATGACGTCTATAGTAAAGATGACGTCTATAGTATAGATGACGTCTATGGTATAGATGACGTCTATAGTATAGATGATGTCTATAGTATAGATAATTTCTATAGTATAGATGATGTCTATAGTATAGATGATGTCTATAGCATAGATGGCGTCTACAGTATAGACGACGTCTATAGTATAGATGACGTCTATAGTATAGATGATGTCTATAGTATAGATGAGGTCTATAGTATAGATGACGTCTATAGTATTGACGGCGTCTATAGTCTATATGACGTCTATAGTATAGATGGCGTCTATAGTGTAGATGACGTCTATAGTATAGATGACGTCTATAGTATAGATGACGTCTATAGTATAGATGACGTCTATAGTATAGATGACGTCTATAGTATAGATGACGTCTATAGTATAGATGACGTCTATGGTATAGATGACTTCTATAGTATAGACGACGTCTATGGTATAGATGACGTCTAAAGTATAGATGACGTCTATAGTATAGTCGACGTCTACAGTCTATATGACGTCTATAGTATAGATGGCGTCTATAGTATAGATGACGTCTATAGTATAGATGACGTCAATAGTATAGATGACGTCTATAGTATAGATGACGTCTATAGTATAGATGACGTCTATAGTATAGATGACGTCTATAGTATAGATGACGTCTATAGTATAGATGACGTCTATAGTATAGATGACGTCTATAGTATAGATGACGTCTATAGTATAGATGACGTCTATAGTATAGATGACGTCTATAGTATAGATGACGTCTATAGTATAGATGACGTCTATAGTATAGATGACGTCTATAGTATAGATGACGTCTATAGTATAGATGACGTCTATAGTATAGATGACGTCTATAGTATAGATGACGTCTATAGTATAGATGACGTCTATAGTATAGATGACGTCTATAGTATAGATGACGTCTATAGTATAGATGACGTCTATAGTATAGATGACGTCTATAGTATAGATGACGTCTATAGTATAGATGACGTCTATAGTATAGATGACGTCTATAGTATAGATGACGTCTATGGTATAGATGACGTCTATAGTATAGGTGACGTCTATAGTATATATGACTTCTATAGTATAGATGATGTCTCTAGTATCGATGATGTCTATAGTATAGGTGATGTCTATAGTATAGATGATGTCTATAATATAGATGATATCTGAAGTATAGATGATATCTATAGTATAGATGACTTTTATAGTATATATGAAGCTTATAGTATAGATGACGTCTATAGTATAGATGCGTCTATACTATAGATGACGTCTATAGTATAAATGACGTCTATACTATAGATGACGTCTATAGTATAGATGACGTCTATAGTATAGATGACGTCTATAGTATAGATGACGTCTATAGTATAGATGACGTCTATAGTATAGATGACGTCTATAGTATAGATGACGTCTATAGTATAGATGACGTCTATAGTATAGATGACGTCTATAGTATAGATGACGTCTATAGTATAGATGACGTCTATAGTATAGATGACGTCTATAGTATAGATGACGTCTATAGTATAGATGACGTCTATAGTATAGATGACGTCTATAGTATAGATGACGTCTATAGTATAGATGACGTCTATAGTAAAGATGACGTCTATAGTATAGATGACGTCTATAGTATAGATGACGTCTATAGTATAGATGACGTCTATAGTATAGATGACGTCTATAGTATAGATGACGTCTATAGTATAGATGACGTCTTTAGTATAGATGACGTCTATAGTATAGATGACGTCTATAGTATAAATGACGTCTATAGTATAGATGACGTCTCTAGTATAAATGACGTCTATAGTATAGATGACGTCTATAGTATAGATGACGTCTATAGTATAGATGACGTCTATAGTATAGATGACGTCTATAGTATAGATGACGTCTATAGTATAGATGACGTCTATAGTACAGATGACGTCTATAGTATAGATGACGTCTATAGTATAGATGATGTCTATGGTATAGATGATGTCTATAGTATAGATGATGTCTATAGCATAGATGGCGTCTACAGTAAAGATGACATCTATAGTATAGATGATGTTTATAGTATAGACGACGTCTATTGTATAGGTGAAGTCTATAGTATAGACGACGTCAATAGTATAGATGACGTCTATAGTATATTTGACGTCTATAGTATATTTGACGTCTATAGTATAGATGACGTCTTTAGTATAGATGACGTTTGACGTCTATAGTCTAGATACATGACGCCTATAGTAGAGATGACGTCTATAGTATAGATGACGGCTAAAGTATCGATGACGTCTATAGTATAGATGACGTTTTTAGTTTAGATGAAATTTATAGTATAGATGATGTCTATAGTACAAATGACGTTTATAGTATAGATGAAGTTTATAGTATAGATGACGTCTATAGTATAGATGACGTCTATAGTATAGATGACGTCTGTAGTATAGATGACTTCTATAGTATAGATTATGTCTCTAGTATCGATGATGTCTATAGTATAGGTGATGTCTATTGTATAGATGATGTCTATAATATAGATGACGTCTATAGTATAGATGACGTCTATAGTATAGATGGCGTCTATAGTATAGATGGCGTCTACAATAAAGATGACATCTATAGTATATTTGATATCTATAGTATAGATGACGTTTATAGTATATATGAAGTTTATAGTATAGATGACGTCTATAGTATAGATGATGTCTATACTATAGATGACGTCTATACTATAGATGACGTCTATACTATAGATGACGTCTATACTATAGATGACGTCTATAGTATAAATGACGTCTATAGTATAGATGACGTCTATACTATAGATGACGTCTATACTATTGATGACGTATATACTATAGACTTCACCTATACAATAGACGTCGTCTATACTATAAACATCATCTATACTATAGATGTCATCTTTACTGTAGACGCCATCTATGCTATAGACATCATCTATACTATAGACATCATCTATACCATAGACATCATCTATACTATAGACGTCATCTATACTATAGACGTCATCTGTACTATAGACGTCATCTATACTATAGACATCATCTATACCATAGACATCATCTATACTATAGACGTCATCTATACTATAGACGTCATCTGTACTATAGACGTCATCTATACTATAGACGTCATCTATACTATAGACGTCATCTATACTATAAACGTCATCTATACAATAGATATCATCTATACTATAGATGTCATCTTTATTGTAGACGCGCTCTATACTATAAACGCCATCTATACTATAGACGTCATCTATACTATAGACGTCATCTATATTATAGACATCATCTATACTATAGACATCACCTATACTATAGACATCATCGATACTAGAGACATCATCTATACTATAGAAGTCATCTATACTACAGACGTCATATATACTATAGACGTCATCTATACTATAAACTTCATCTATACTATAAACGTCAGCTGTACTATAGACATCAACTATACTATAAACTTCATCTATACTATAAACGTCATCTATACTATAGACGTCATCGATACTATAGCCGTCATCTATACTTTAGACGTCATCTGTACTATAGACGTAATCTATCTAGACTATAGACGTCAAACGTCATCTACACTAAAGACGTCATCTATACTATAGACGTCAAATATACTATAGACGTCTTTTATACTATAGACGTCATCTATACTATTGACGTCGTCAATACTATAGACGTCACCTTTACTATAGACGTCGTCTATACTATAAACATCATATATACTATAGATGTCATCTTTACTGTAGACGCCATCTGTGCTATAGACATCATCTATACTATAGACATCATCTATACTATAGACATCATCTATACCATAGACATCATCTATACTATAGACGTCATCTATACCATAGACGTCATCTATACTATATACGTCATCTTTACTATAGACGTCATCTATACTATAGACGTCATCTATACTATAGACGTCATTTATACTATAGACGTCATTTATACTATAGACGTCATCTATAGTATAGACGTCATCTATACTATAGACATCATCTATACTATAGACGCATCTATACTATAGACGTCATCTATACTATAAACTTCATATATACTATAAACGTCATCTATACTATAGATATCATCTATACCATAGATGTCATCTTTATTGTAGACGCCATCTATACTATAGACGCCATCTATACTATAGACGCCATCTATACTATAGACGCCATCTATACTATAGACGTCATCTATACTATAGACGTCATCTATATTATAGACATCATCTATACTATAGACATCACCTATACTATAGACATCATCGATACTAGAGACATCATCTATACCATTGAAGTCATCTATACTACAGACGCCATCTATACTATAGACGTCATCTACACTATAAACTTCATCTATACTATAAACGTCATCTGTACTATACACATCATCTATACTATAAACTTCATCTATACTAAAAACGTCATCTATACTATAGTATAGATGATGTCTATAGCATAGATGGCGTCTACAGTAAAGATGACATCTATAGTATAGATGATGTTTATAGTATAGACGACTTCTATAGTATAGGTGACGTCTATAGTATAGACGACGTCAATAGTATAGATGACGTCTATAGTATAAATGACGTCTATAGTATAGATGACGTCTATAGTATAGATGACGTCTATAGTATAGATGACGTCTATAGTATAGATGACGTCTATAGTATAGATGACGTCTATAGTACAGATGACGTCTATAGTATAGATGACGTCTATAGTATAGATGACGTCTATAGTATAGATGATGTCTATGGTATAGATGATTTCTATAGTATAGATGATGTCTATAGCATAGATGGCGTCTACAGTAAAGATGACATCTATAGTATAGATGATGTTTATAGTATAGACGACGTCTATAGTATAGTTGAAGTCTATAGTATAGACGACGTCAATAGTATAGATGACGTCTATAGTATAAAAGACGTCTATAGTATATTTGACGTCTATAGTATAGATGACGTCTTTAGTATAGATGACGTTTGACGTCTATAGTCTAGATACATGACGTCTATAGTACAGATGACTTTTATAGTATAGATGACGGCTAAAGTATCGATGACGTCTATAGTATAGATGACGTTTTTAGTTAAGATGAAATTTATAGTATAGATGATGTCTATAGTACAGATGACGTTTATAGTATAGATGAAGTTTATAGTATAGATGACGTCTATAGTATAGATGACGTCTATAGTATAGATGACGTCTGTAGTATAGATGACGTCTGTAGTATAGATGACTTCTATAGTATAGATTATGTCTCTAGTATCGATGATGTCTATAGTATAGGTGATGTCTATAGTATAGATGAAGTCTATAATATAGATGACGTCTATAGTATAGATGACGTCTATAGAATAGATGGCGTCTATAGTATAGATGGCGTCTACAATAAAGATGACATCTATAGTATATTTGATATCTACAGTATAGATGACGTTTATAGTATATATGAAGTTTATAGTATAGATGACGTCTATAGTATAGATGATGTCTATACTATAGATGACGTCTATACTATAGATGACGTCTATACTATAGATGACGTCTATGCTATAGATGACGTCTATAGTATAAATGACGTCTATAGTATAGATGACGTCCTTACTATAGATGACGTCTATACTATAGATGACGTCTATAATATAGATGACGTCTATAGTATAAATGACGTCTATAGTATAGATGACGTCTATAGTATAGATGACGTCTATACTATAGATGACGTATATACTATAGATGACGTCTATAGTCATCTATACTATAAACTTCATTTATACTATAAACGTCATCTATACAATAGATATCATCTATACTATAGATGTCATCTTTATTGTAGACGCGCTCTATACTATAAACGCCATCTATACTATAGACGTCATCTATACTATAGACGTCATCTATATTATAGACATCATCTATACTATAGACATCACCTATACTATAGACATCATCGATACTAGAGACATCATCTATACTATAGAAGTCATCTATACTACAGACGTCATATATACTATAGACGTCATCTATACTATAAACTTCATCTATACTATAAACGTCATCTGTACTATAGACATCAACTATACTATAAACTTCATCTATACTATAAACGTCATCTATACTATAGACGTCATCGATACTATAGCCGTCATCTATACTTTAGACGTCATCTGTACTATAGACGTAATCTATCTAGACTATAGACGTCAAACGTCATCTACACTAAAGACGTCATCTATACTATAGACGTCAAATATACTATAGACGTCTTTTATACTATAGACGTCATCTATACTATTGACGTCGTCAATACTATAGACGTCACCTTTACTATAGACGTCGTCTATACTATAAACATCATATATACTATAGATGTCATCTTTACTGTAGACGCCATCTGTGCTATAGACATCATCTATACTATAGACATCATCTATACTATAGACATCATCTATACTATAGACATCATCTATACTATAGACGTCATCTATACCATAGACGTCATCTATACTATATACGTCATCTTTACTATAGACGTCATCTATACTATAGACGTCATCTATACTATAGACGTCATTTATACTATAGAAGTCATCTATACTATAGACGTCATCTATACTATAGACGTCATCTGTACTATAGACGTCATTTATACTATAGACGTCATCTATACTATAGACGCATCTATACTATAGACGTCATCTATACTATAAACTTCATATATACTATAAACGTCATCTATACTATAGATATCATCTATACCATAGATGTCATCTTTATTGTAGACGCCATCTATACTATAGACGCCATCTATACTATAGACGCCATCTATACTATAGACGTCATCTATACTATAGACGTCATCTATATTATAGACATCATCTATACTATAGACATCACCTATACTATAGACATCATCGATACTAGAGACATCATCTATACCATTGAAGTCATCTATACTACAGACGCCATCTATACTATAGACGTCATCTACACTATAAACTTCATCTATACTATAAACGTCATCTGTACTATACACATCATCTATACTATAAACTTCATCTATACTAAAAACGTCATCTATACTATAGTATAGATGATGTCTATAGCATAGATGGCGTCTACAGTAAAGATGACATCTATAGTATAGATGATGTTTATAGTATAGACGACTTCTATAGTATAGGTGACGTCTATAGTATAGACGACGTCAATAGTATAGATGACGTCTATAGTATAAATGACGTCTATAGTATAGATGACGTCTATAGTATAGATGACGTCTATAGTATAGATGACGTCTATAGTACAGATGACGTCTATAGTATAGATGACGTCTATAGTATAGATGACGTCTATAGTATAGATGATGTCTATGGTATAGATGATTTCTATAGTATAGATGATGTCTATAGCATAGATGGCGTCTACAGTAAAGATGACATCTATAGTATAGATGATGTTTATAGTATAGACGACGTCTATAGTATAGTTGAAGTCTATAGTATAGACGACGTCAATAGTATAGATGACGTCTATAGTATAAAAGACGTCTATAGTATATTTGACGTCTATAGTATAGATGACGTCTTTAGTATAGATGACGTTTGACGTCTATAGTCTAGATACATGACGTCTATAGTACAGATGACTTTTATAGTATAGATGACGGCTAAAGTATCGATGACGTCTATAGTATAGATGACGTTTTTAGTTTAGATGAAATTTATAGTATAGATGATGTCTATAGTACAGATGACGTTTATAGTATAGATGAAGTTTATAGTATAGATGACGTCTATAGTATAGATGACGTCTATAGTATAGATGACGTCTGTAGTATAGATGACGTCTGTAGTATAGATGACTTCTATAGTATAGATTATGTCTCTAGTATCGATGATGTCTATAGTATAGGTGATGTCTATAGTATAGATGAAGTCTATAATATAGACGACGTCTATAGTATAGATGACGTCTATAGAATAGATGGCGTCTATAGTATAGATGGCGTCTACAATAAAGATGACATCTATAGTATATTTGATATCTACAGTATAGATGACGTTTATAGTATATATGAAGTTTATAGTATAGATGACGTCTATAGTATAGATGATGTCTATACTATAGATGACGTCTATACTATAGATGACGTCTATACTATAGATGACGTCTATACTATAGATGACGTCTATAGTATAAATGACGTCTATAGTATAGATGACGTCCTTACTATAGATGACGTCTATACTATAGATGACGTCTATAATATAGATGACGTCTATAGTATAAATGACGTCTATAGTATAGATGACGTCTATAGTATAGATGACGTCTATACTATAGATGACGTCTATAGTATAGATGACGTCTATAGTATAAATGACGTCTATAGTATAGATGACGTCTATAGTATAGATGACGTCTATAGTAAAGATGACGTCTATAGTATAGATGACGTCTATGGTATAGATGACGTCTATAGTATAGATGATGTCTATAGTATAGATAATTTCTACAGTATAGATGACGTCTATAGTATAGATGATGTCTATAGCATAGATGGCGTCTACAGTAAAGATGACATCTATAGTATAGATGATGATAATAGTATAGACGACTTCTATAGTATAGGTGACGTCTATAGTAAAGTCGACGTCAATAGTATAGATGACGTCTATAGTATAAAAGACGTCTATAGTATATTTGACGTCTATAGTATAGATGACGTTTTTAGTATAGATGAAGTTTATAGTATAGATGATGTGTATAGTACAGATGACGTTTATAGTATAGATGAAGTTTATAGTGTAGATGACGTCTATAGTATAGATGACGTCTTTAGTATAGATGACTTCTATTGTATAGATGATGTCTCTAGTATCGATGATGTCTATAGTATAGGTGATGTCTATAGTATAGATGATGTCTATAATATAGATGACGTCTATAGTATAGATGACGTCTATAGTATAGATGGCGTTCATAGTATAGATGGCGTCTACAATAAAGATGACATCTATGGTATAGATGATATCTATAGTATAGATGACGTTTATAGTATATATGAAGTTTATAGTATAGATGACGTCTATGGTATAGATGCGTCTATAGTATAGATGATGTCTATAGTATAGATGACGTCTATACTATAGATGACGTCTATACTATAGATGACGTCTATAGTATAAATGACGTCTATAGTACAGATGACGTTTATAGTATATATGACGTCTATAGTATAGATGACGTCTATAGTATAAATGACGTCTATAGTATAGATGACGTCTATAGTATAGATGACGTCTATAGTAAAGATGACGTCTATAGTATAGATGACGTCTATGGTATAGATGACGTCTATAGTATAGATGATGTCTATAGTATAGATGATGTCTATAGTATAGATGATGTCTATAGTATAGATGATGTCTATAGCACAGATGGCGTCTACAGTAAAGATGACATCTATAGTATATATGATGTTTATAGTATAGACGACGTCTATAGTAAAGGTGACGTCTATAGTATTGACGACGTCAATAGTATAGATGACGTCTATAGTATAAAAGACGTCTATAGTATATTTGACGTCTATAGTATAGATGACGTCTTTAGTGTAGATGACGTTTGACGTCTTTAGTCTAGATAGATACGTCAATAGTACAGATGACGTCTAAAGTATAGATGACGGCTATAGTATAGATGAAGTTTATAGTATAGATGACGTCTATAGTATAGATGACGTCTGTAGTATAGATGACTTCTATAGTATAGATGATGTCTCTAGTATCGATGATGTCTATAGTATAGGTGATGTCTATAGTATAGATGATGTCTATAATATAGATGACGTCTATAGTATAGATGACGTCTATAGTATAGATGGCGTCTATAGTATAGATGGCGTCTACAATAAAGATGACATCTATAGTATAGATGACATCTATAGTATAGATGATATCTATAGTATAGATGACGTTTATAGTATAGATGAAGTTTAATTTATAGATGATGTCTATAGTACAGATGACGTTTATAGTATAGATGAAGTTTATAGTATAGATGACGTCTATAGTATAGATGATGTTTATAGTATAGATGAAGTTTATAGTATAGTTGATGTCTATAGTACAGATGACGTTTATAGTATAGATGAAGTTTATAGTATAGATGACGTCTATAGTATATATGACGTCTGTAGTATAGATGACTTCTATAGTATAGATGATGTCTCTAGTATCGATGATGTCTATAGTTTAGGTGATGTCTATAGTATAGATGATGTCTATAATATAGATGACGTCTATAGTATAGATGACGTCTATAGTATTGATGGCGTTTATAGTACAGAGCGCGTCTACAATAAAGATGACATCTATAGTATAGATGATATCTATTGTATAGATGACGTTTATAGTATAGATGAAGTTTATAGTATAGATGATGTCTAGAGTACAGATGACGTTTATAGTATAGATGAAGTTTATAGTATAGATGACGTCTATAGTATAGATGACGTTTGTAGTATAGATGACTTCTATAGTATAGATGATGTCTCTAGTATCGATGATGTCTATAGTATAGGTGATGTCTATAGTATAGATGATGTCTATAATATAGATGACGTATATACTATAGACGTCACTATAGACGTCATCTATACTATAGACGTCGTCTATACTATAGACGTCATCTATACTATAGACGTCGTCTATACTATAGACGTCATCTATACTATAGACTAAAATAAGGTCTTTCACGACAAGTAAACGATGAACATCAAACAGGTCGGAAAACTGAACAATTTCTTGCGGTCGCGAAATAAAAACACGAAACAAATAAACAAAAACAACTTTTAATATTTTTTTCGTTTTTTATTAAAGAAATGAATGCATTTCAAACCAACTACGGTTCATCTTCAGCAACACTAATTTGACATAGTAAGTAAAAGTTTTAAAAGCTCATACAAAGAAAGAAAACAAAGAAAGGGAAACGAAAAAATTACTTTAACAACAAAAATGATGAGTGAAAGGAACAATTAAAGAATGTCATACAAAGGAGAGATAATATTTCCGCTATCGCTGTTCATGTTGTTGTTGCTCTTGTGTAAACGATGACACAGGCTCTCGTACGCATCTAGTCTCAGCTGGTTGGTGACGTGCTTGAGCAGCTTAACGTTAGCAAAATCAATGTCAAAATGCTGGTGGGTGAGGACGTGTGAGGCGACAGATGATTTTTCGGCACGGTTATACTTTATGTGCTGCGAGTGCTCGCTGATACGAACACCGATGCTGCGTTTTGTTTGGCCGATGTAGACAGCTTCACAGTTACCACACTTTATTTCGTATATGCCAGATTTGTCATAGGTCGTTGACGCGTCCTTAGTTGTACCCAGCAGATTTTTAATTTTGCTATTGCTGGAGTACACGCATTCAATGTTGTTGTTCCTTAGCTTTGTGTGCAGTTTGTTCGTAATAGATGGGAAGTAATTCATCGAAGCTCTTTCGTAGTTGTTGTTATTTTGTAAGCGTCTGTTTTGTTGAAATAAATTTGTCAGGTTTGATTTTTGAATTTTCTTGGTGTGTTTTGCTATTAGTTTGTCTAAAACAGATGTATTATACCCGTTAGTCGTGGCTATTTCTTTTAAAATATTATATTCGATTGAATAATTAGTTATTGTAAGGGGAAGTTACAGTTAAAGTGTAAGGAGTATACTATAGACGTCATCCATACTATAGACGTCATCCATACTATAGACGTTATCTATACTAAAGACGTCATCTATACTAAGACGTCATCTATACTATAGACGACATCTATACTATAGACGTCATATATACCTAAGACGTCATATATGGACGTCATCTTTACTATACACGTCATCAATACTATAGACGTCATCTATACTATAGACGTCATCTACACTCTAGACGTCATCCATACTATAGACGTCATCTATACTATAGACCTCATCTATACTATAGACTTCATCTATACCATAGACGTCATCAATACTATAGAAGACATCTATGCTATAGACGTCATCTATACTATAGCCGTCGCCTATAATATAGACGTCTTCTATACTATAAGTGTCATCTATACTAAAGATGTCATCTATACTAAAGATGTCATCTATACTAAAGATGTCATCTATACTAAAGATGTCATCTATACTAAGGATGTCATCTATACTATAGACATAATCTATACTATCGACGTCATCAATACTATAATCGTCATCTATACCATAGACGTAATCTATACTATAGCGTCATATGTACTATAGACGTCATCTATGCTATAGATGTCATCTATACTATTGACGTCGTCTATGCTATAGAGGTCATCTATACTATAGACGTCGTCTATGCTATAGAGGTCATCTATACGATAGACGTCGTCTATACTATAGAGGTCATCTATAATATAGACGTCGTCTATACTATAGAGGTCATCTATACTATAGACGTTGTCTATACTATTGAGGTCATCTATACTATAGACGTCATCTATACTATAGACGTCATCTATACTATAGACGTCGTCTATGCTATAGAGGTCATCTATACTATAGACGTCGTCTATGCTATAGAGGTCATCTATACTATAGACGTCATCTATACTATAGACGTCATCTATACTATAGACGTCATCTATACTTTAGACGTCATCTATACTATAGACGTCATCTATACTATAGACGTCATCTATACTTTTGACGTCATCTATACTATAGACGTCATCTATACTATAGACGTCATCTATACTATAGACGTCATCTATACTATAGACGTCATCTATACTTTTGACGTCATCTATACTATAGACGTCGTGGGGTGCCGTGGCGTAGTGGCTAGCGTGTGTGCTTACTATGCCGGAGGCCTGGGTTCGAATCCTGCCATCGTCACCTGAAAAAAAAAAAGACTTGTTCTTTTTCACGGTCCCCACCTCCGCGAGGGTCTGACAAGCCCTCCGAGAGTATCATTTGTCTTGAAAAACTTCTCAAAGTGCCGTTCGGATTCGGCAAAAAATTGTAGGTCCCTTTGTATGTAAAAAGAAATTAACACACCAGCATACATTGTTGAGAAGTTGGCCCTGGTTCACCTTGAGCTGTTGCGCCACTCTATTTATTTATTTATTATACTATAGACGTCATCTATACTATAGACGTCATCTATACTATAGACGCCATCTATACTTTTGACGTCATCTATACTATAGACGTCATCTATGCTATAGATGTCATCTATACTATAGACGTCATCTATACTATAGACGTCATCTATACTTTTGACGTCATCTATACTATAGACGTCATCTATACTATAGACGTCATCTATACTATAGACGTCATCTATACTATAGACGTCATCTATACTTTTGACGTCATCTATACTATAGACGTCATCTATACTATAGACGTCATCTATACTATAGACGTCATCTATACTATAGACGTCATCTATACTATAGACGTCATCTATACTATAGACGTCATCTATACTATAGACGTTATCCATACTCGATCATCTATACTATAGGCGTCATCTATACTATAGACGTCATCTATACTATAGACGTCATCTATACTATAGACGTCATCTATACTATAGACGTCATCTATACTATAGACGTCATCTATACTATAGACGTCATCTATACTATAGACGTCATCTATACTTTTGACGTCATCTATACTATAGACGTCATCTATACTATAGACGTTATCCATACTCAAGCATCTATACTATAGGCGTCATCTATACTATAGACGTCATCTATACTATAGACGTCATCAATAATATAGGCGTCATCGACACTATAGATGTCGTCTATACTATAGGCGTCATCTACACTATAGACGTCGTCTATACTATAGGCGTCATCTACACTATAGACGTCGTCTATACTATAGACGTCATCTATACTATAGACGTCATCTATACTATAGACGTCATCTATACTATAGACGTCATCTATACTATAGACGTCATCTATACTATAAACGTCATCTATACTATACAGACGTCATCTATACTATAGAAGTTATCTATGCAATAGGCCATATATAATACATAAACGTCATCTATACTATAGACGTCATCAATACTATAGACGTCATCAATACTTTAGACGTCATCAATACTAGAGGCGTCATCTATACTATAGACGTCATCTATACTATAGACGTCATCTATACTATACACTATAGGCGTCAGCTATACTATAGACGTCATCTATACTATAGACGTCATCTATACTATAGACGTCATCTATACTATAGACGTCATCTATACTATAGACGTCATCTATACTATAGACGTCATCTATACTTTTGACGTCATCTATACTATAGACGTCATCTATACTATAGACGTCATCTATACTATAGACGTTATCCATACTCAATCATCTATACTATAGGCGTCATCTATACTATAGACGTCATCTATACTATAGACGTCATCTATAATATAGGCGTCATCGACACTATAGATGTCGTCTATACTATAGGCGTCATCTACACTATAGACGTCGTCTATACTATAGGCGTCATCTACACTATAGACGTCGTCTATACTATAGACGTCATCTATACTATAGACGTCATCTATACTATAGACGTCATCTATACTATAGACGTCATCTATACTATAGACGTCATCTATACTATAGACGTCATCTATACTATACAGACGTCATCTATACTATAGAAGTCATCTATGCAATAGGCGTTATATAATACATAGACGTCATCTATACTATAGACGTCATCAATACTATAGACGTCATCAATACTTTAGACGTCATCAATACTATAATCGTCATCTATACTATAGACGTCATCTATACTATACACGTCATCTATACTATAGACGTCATCTATACTACAGACGTCATCTATTCTATTACCGTCATCTATACTATAGGCGTCATCTTTACTTTAGACGTCATCTATACTAAAGGCGTCATCTACACTATAGACGTCATCTATACTATAGACGTCATCTATACTATAGAGGTCATCTATACTATAGACGTCATCTATACTATAGACGTCATCTATACTATAGACGTCATCTATGCTATAGACGTCATCTATACTATAGACGTCATTTATACTTTAGACGTCATCAATACTTTAGACGTCATCAATACTATAGACGTCATCAATACTATAGACGTCATCAATACTATAGACGTCATCTATACTATAGACGTCATCAATACTATAGACGTCATCTATACTATAGACGTCATCTATACTATAGACGTCATCTATACTATAGACGTCATCTATACTATAGACGTCATCTATACTATAGTCGTCATCTATACTATAGACGTCATCTATACTATAGACGTCATCTATACTATAGTCGTCATCTATACTATAGACGTCATCTATACTATAGACGTCATCTATACTATAGACGTCATCTATACTATAGACGTCATCTATACTATAGACGTCATCTATACTATAGACGTCATCTATACTATAGACGTCATCTATACTATAGTCGTCATCTATACTATAGACGTCATCTATACTATAGACGTCATCTATACTATAGTCGTCATCTATACTATAGACGTCATCTATACTATAGACGTCATCTATACTATAGACGTCATCTATATTATAGACGTCATCTATACTATAGACGTCATCTATACTATAGACGTCATCTATACTATAGTCTTCATCTATACTATAGACGTCATCTATACTATAGACGTCATCTATACTATAGACGTCATCTATACTATAGACGTCATCTATGCTATAGACGTCATCTATACTATAGACGTCATTTATACTTTAGACGTCATCTATACTTTAGACGTCATCAATACTATAGACGTCATCAATACTATAGACGTCATCAATACTATAGACGTCATCTATACTATAGACGTCATCAATACTATAGACGTCATCTATACTATAGACGTCATCTATACTATAGACGTCATCTATACTATAGACGTCATCTATACTATAGACGTCATCTATACTAAAGACGTCATCTATACTATAGTCGTCATCTATACTATAGACGTCATCTATACTATAGTCGTCATCTATACTATAGACGTCATCTATACTATAGTCGTCATCTATACTATAGACGTCATCTATACTATAGACGTCATCTATACTATACAGACGTCATCTATACTATAGAAGTCATCTATGCAATAGGCGTTATATAATACATAGACGTCATCTATACTATAGACGTCATCAATACTATAGACGTCATCAATACTTTAGACGTCATCAATACTATAGGCGTCATCTATACTATAGACGTCATCTATACTATAGAGGTCATCTATACTATAGACGTCATCTATACTATAGACGTCATCTATACTATAGACGTCATCTATACTATAGACGTCATCTTTGCTATAGACGTCATCTATACTATAGACGTCATTTATACTTTAGACGTCATCTTTGCTATAGACGTCATCTATACTATAGACGTCATTTATACTTTAGACGTCATCAATACTTTAGACGTCATCAATACTATAGACGTCATCAATACTATAGACGTCATCAATACTATAGACGTCATCAATACTATAGACGTCATCTATACTATAGACGTCATCAATACTATAGACGTCATCTATACTATAGACGTCATCTATACTATAGACGTCATCTATACTATAGACGTCATCTATACTATAGACGTCATCTATACTATAGTCGTCATCTATACTATAGACGTCATCTATACTATAGACGTCATTTATACTATATACGTCATCTGTACTATAGACATCATCTGTACTATAGGCGTCACCTTCACTATAGACGTCATCTAAACTATAGACGTCATCTATACTATAGACGTCATCTATACTATAGACGTCATCTATACTATAGACGTCATCTATACTATAGACGTCATCTATACTATAGACGTCATCTATACTATAGACGTCATCTATACTATAGACGTCATCTATACTATAGACGTCATCTATACTATAGACGTCATCTATTCTATAGACGTCATCTATACTATAGACGTCATCTATACTACAGACGTCATCTATACTATAGACGTCATCTGTACTATAGACGTCATCTATACTATAGACGTCATCTATACTATAGACGTCATCTATACTATAGACGTCATCTATACTATAGACGTCATCTATACTATAGACGTCATCTATACTATAGACGTCATCTATACTATAGACGTCATCTATACTATAGACGTCATCTATACTATAGACGTCATCTATACTATAGACGTCATCTATACTATAGACGTCATCTATACTATAGACGTCATCTATACTATAGACGTCATCTATACTATAGACGTCATCTATACTATAGACGTCATCTATACTATAGACGTCATCTTTACTATAGACGTCTTCTATACTATATACGTCATCTATACTATAGACGTCATCTATACTATAGACGTCATCTATACTATAGACGTCATCTATACTATAGACGTCATCTATGCTATAGACGTCATCTATACTATAGACGTCATTTATACTTTAGACGTCATCTATACTTTAGACGTCATCAATACTATAGACGTCATCTATACTATAGTCGTCATCTATACTATAGACGTCATCTATACTATAGACGTCATCTATACTATACAGACGTCATCTATACTATAGAAGTCATCTATGCAATAGGCGTTATATAATACATAGACGTCATCTATACTATAGACGTCATCAATACTATAGACGTCATCAATACTTTAGACGTCATCAATACTATAGGCGTCATCTATACTATAGACGTCATTTATACTATATACGTCATCTGTACTATAGACATCATCTGTACTATATACGTCATCTATACTATAGGCGTCACCTTCACTATAGACGTCATCTAAACTATAGACGTCATCTATACTATAGACGTCATCTATACTATAGACGTCATCTATACTATAGACGTCATCTATACTATAGACGTCATCTATACTATAGACGTCATCTATACTATAGACGTCATCTATACTATAGACGTCATCTATACTATAGACGTCATCTATACTATAGACGTCATCTATACTATAGACGTCATCTATACTACAGACGTCATCTATACTATAGACGTCATCTGTACTATAGACGTCATCTATACTATAGACGTCATCTATACTATAGACGTCATCTATACTATAGACGTCATCTATACTATAGACGTCATCTATACTATAGACGTCATCTATACTATAGACGTCATCTATACTATAGACGTCATCTATACTATAGACGTCATCTATACTATAGACGTCATCTATACTATAGACGTCATCTATACTATAGACGTCATCTATACTATAGACGTCATCTATACTATAGACGTCATCTATACTATAGACGTCATCTATACTATAGACGTCATCTTTACTATAGACGTCTTCTATACTATATACGTCATCTATACTATAGACGTCATCTATACTATAGACGTCATCTATACTATAGACGTCATCTATACTATAGACGTCATCTATGCTATAGACGTCATCTATACTATAGACGTCATTTATACTTTAGACGTCATCTATACTTTAGACGTCATCAATACTATAGACGTCATCAATACTATAGACGTCATCAATACTATAGACGTCATCTATACTATAGACGTTATCTATACTATAGACGTCATCTATACTATAGACGTCATCTATACTATAGACGTCATCTATACCATAGTCGTCATCTATACTATAGACGTCATCTATACTATAGACGTCATCTATACTATAGTCGTCATCTATACTATAGTCGTCATCTATACTATAGACGTCATCTATACTATAGACGTCATCTATACAATACAGATGTCATCTATTCTATAGAAGTCATCTATACTATAGACGTCATCTATACTATAGACGTCATCTATACTATAGACGTCATCTATACTATAGACGTCATCTATACTATAGACGTCATCTATGCTATAGACGTCATCTATACTATAGACGTCATCTATACTATAGACGTCATCTATACTATAGACGTCATCTTTACTATAGACGTCATCTATACTATAGACGTCATCTATACTATAGACGTCATCTATACTATAGACGTCATCTATACTATAGACGTCATCTATACTATAGACGTCATCTATACTATAGACGTCATCTATACTATAGTCGTCATCTCTACTATAGACGTCATCTATACTATAGACGTCATCTATACTATAGACGTCATCTTTACTATAGGCGTCATCTATACAATACAGATGTCATCTATACTATAGAAGTCATCTATGCAATAGGCGTTATATAATACATAGATGTCATCTATACAATAGACGTCATCGATACAATAGACGTCATCTATACTATAGACGTCATCTATACTATAGACGTCATCTATGCTATAGACGTCATCTATACTATCTATACTATAGACGTCATCTATACTATAGACGTCATCTATACTACAGACATCATCTATGCTATAGACGTCATATGTACTACAGACGTCATCTATGCTATAGACGTCATCTATACTACAGACATCATCTATGCTATAGACGTCATCTGTACTATAGACGTCATCTATACTATAGACGTCTTCTGTACTATAGACCTCATCTATACTATAGACGTCATCTATACTATAGACGTCATCTATACTATAGACGTCATCTATACTATAGACGTCATCTATACTATAGACGTCATCTATACTATAGACGTCATCTATACTATAGACGTCATCTATACTATAGACGTCATCTATACTATAGACGTCATCTATACTATAGACGTCATCCATACTATAGACGTCATCCATACTACAGACGTCATCTATACTATAGACGTCATCTATACTATAGACGTCATCTATACTATAGACGTCATCTATACTATAGACGTCATCTATACTATAGACGTCATCTATACTATAGAGGTCATCTATACTATAGACGTCATCTATACTATAGACGTCATCTATACTACAGACGTCATCTATACTATAGACGTCATCTATACTACAGACGTCATCTATACTATAGACGTCATCTATACTACAGACCTCATCTATACTATGGACGTCGTCTATGCTATAGACGTCATCTATACTATAGACGTCATCTATACTATAGACGTCATCTATACTATAGACGTCATCTATACTATAGACGTCATCTATACTATAGACGTCATCTATACTATAGACGTCATCTATACTATAGACGTCATCTATACTATAGACGTCATCTATACTATAGACGTCATCTATACTATAGACGTCATCTATACTATAGACGTCATCTATACTATAGACGTCATCTATACTATAGACGTCATCTATACTATAGACGTCATCTATACTATAGACGTCATCTATACTATAGACGTCATCTATACTATAGACGTCATCTATACTATAGACGTCATCTATACTATAGACGTCATCTATACCATAGACGTCATCTATACTACAGACGTCATCTATACTATAGACGTCATCCATACTACAGACGTCATCCATACTACAGACGTCATCTATACTATAGAGGTCATCTATACTATAGAGGTCATCTAAACTATAGAGGTCATCTATACTATAGAAGCCATCTATACTATAGAAGCCATCTATACTATAGACGTCATCTATACTATAGACGTCATCTATACTTTAGACGTCATCTATACTTTAGACGTCATCTATACTATAGACGTCATCTATACTATAGACGTCATCTATACTATAGACGTCATCTATACTATAGACGTCATCTATACTATAGACGTCATCTATACTATAGACGTCATCTATACTATAGACGTCATCTATACTATAGACGTCATCTATACTATAGACGTCATCTATACTATAGACGTCATCTATACTATAGACGTCATCTATACTATAGACGTCATCTATACGGTAGACGTCATCTATACTAAAGACGTCATCCATACTACAGACGTCATCCATACTACAGACGTCATCTATACTATAGACGTCATCTATACTATAGGCGTCATCTGTACTATAGACGTCATCTATACTATAGACGTCATCAATACTATAGACGTCATCTATTCTATAGGCGTCATCTATACTATAGACGTCATCTATACTTTAGACTTCATCTATACTATAGGCGTCATCTATACTGCAGACGTCATCTATACTAAAGACGTCATATCTATACTATAGACGTCATATCTATACTAAAGACGTCATCTATACTATAGACGTCATCAATACTATAGACGTCATCTATACTACAGACGTCATCTATCCTACAGACGTCATCTATACTATAGACGTCATCTATACTATAGACGTCATCTATACTATAGACGTCATCTATACTATAGACGTCATCTATACTACAGACGTCATCTATACTATAGACGTCATCTATACTATAGACGTCATCTATACTATAGACGTCATCTACACTATAGACGTCGTCTATACTATAGGCGTCATCTACACTATAGACGTCGTCTATACTATAGGCGTCATCTACACTATAGACATCATCTAAACTATAGACGTCATCTATACTATAGACGTCGTCCATACTATAGACGTAATCTATACTATAGACGTCATGTATACTATAGACGTCGTCTATTCTATAGACGTAAAGTAATTCTATAGACTATAAAGTAATCTATACTATAGACGTCGTCTATACTATAGACGTAATCCATACTATAGAAGTCGTCTATACTATAGACGTCATCTATACTATAGACGTCGTCTATGCTATAGAGGTCATCTATACTATAGACGTCATCTATACTATAGACGTCATCTATACTATAGACGTCATCTATACTTTTGACGTCATCTATACTATAGACGTCATCTATACTTTCGACGTCATCTATACTATAAACGTCATCTATACCATAGACGTAATCTATACTATAGCGTCATATGTACTATAGACGTCATCTATGCTATAGATGTCATCTATACTATTGACGTCGTCTATGCTATAGAGGTCATCTATACTATAGACGTCGTCTATGCTATAGAGGTCATCTATACTATAGACGTCGTCTATACTATAGAGGTCATCTATAATATAGACGTCGTCTATACTATAGAGGTCATCTATACTATAGACGTTGTCTATACTATAGAGGTCATCTATACTATAGACATCATCTATACTATAGACGTCATCTATACTATAGACGTCATCTATACTATAGACGTCATCTATACTATAGACGTCATCTATACTTTTGACGTCATCTATACTATAGACGTCATCTATACTATAGACGTCATCTATACTATAGACGTCATCTATACTATAGACGTCATCTATACTTTTGACGTCATCTATACTATAGACGTCATCTATGCTATAGATGTCATCTATACTATAGACGTCATCTATACTATAGACGTCATCTATACTTTTGACGTCATCTATACTATAGACGTCATCTATACTATAGACGTCATCTATACTATAGACGTCATCTATACTATAGACGTCATCTATACTATAGACGTCATCTATACTTTTGACGTTATCTATACTTTTGACGTCATCTATACTATAGACGTCATCTATACTATAGACGTCATCTATACTATAGACGTCATCTATACTATAGACGTCATCTATACTTTTGACGTCATCTATACTATAGACGTCATCTATGCTATAGATGTCATCTATACTATAGACGTCGTCTATGCTATAGAGGTCATCTATACTATAGACGTCGTCTATGCTATAGAGGTCATCTATACTATAGACGTCATCTATACTATAGACGTCATCTATACTATAGACGTCATCTATACTATAGACGTCATCTATACTATAGACGTCATCTATACTTTTGACGTCATCTATACTATAGACGTCATCTATACTATAGACGTCATCTATACTACAGACGTTATCCATACTCAATCATCTATACTATAGGCGTCATCTATACTATAGACGTCATCTATACTATAGACGTCATCTATACTATAGACGTCATCTATACTATAGACGTCATCTATACTATAGACGTCATCTATACTATAGACGTCATCTATACTTTTGACGTCATGTATACTATAGACGTCATCTATACTATAGACGTCATCTATACTATAGACGTCATCTATACTATAGACGTTATCCATACTCAATCATCTATACTATAGGCGTCATCTATACTATAGACGTCATCTATACTATAGACGTCATCTATAATATAGGCGTCATCGACACTATAGACGTCGTCTATACTATAGGCGTCATCTACACTATAGACGTCGTCTATACTATAGGCGTCATCTACACTATAGACGTCGTCTATACTATAGGCGTCATCTACACTATAGACGTCGTCTATACTATAGACGTAATCTATACTATAGACGTCATGTATACTATAGACGTCGTCTATTCTATAGACGTCATCTACACTATAGACGTCGTCTATACTATAGGCGTCATCTACACTATAGACGTCGTCTATACTATAGGCGTCATCTACACTATAGACGTCGTCTATGCTATAGGCGTCATCTACACTATAGACATCATCTAAACTATAGACGTCATCTATACTATAGACGTCGTCCATACTATAGACGTAATCTATACTATAGACGACATGTATACTATAGACGTCGTCTATTCTATAGACGTAAAGTAATTCTATAGACTATAAAGTAATCTATACTATAGACGTCGTCTATATTATAGGTTTCATCTATACCATAGACGTCATTTATACTATAGACGTCATCCATAATACAGACGTTATCTATACTATAGACGTTATCTTTACTAAGACGACATCTATACTATAGACGTCATCCATACTACAGACGTTATCTATACTATAGACGTTATCTTCACTAAGACGTCATCTATACTATAGACGACATCTATACTATAGACGTCATATATACCTAAGACGTCATATATGGACGTCATCTTTACTATACACGTTATCTATACTATAGGCGTCATCTATACTATAGACGTCATCTATACTCTAGACGTCATCCATACTATAGACGTCATCTATACTATAGACTTCATCTATACCATAGACGTCATCAATACTATAGAAGACATCTAAGCTATAGACGTCATCTATACTTTCGACTTTATCTATACTATATCACGTCATCTATACTATAGACGTCGCCTATAATATAGACGTCTTCTATACTATAAGTGTCATCTATACTAAAGATGTCATCTATACTAAAGATGTCATCTATACTATAGACATAATCTATACTTTCGACGTCATCAATACTATAAACGTCATCTATACCATAGACGTAATCTATACTATAGCGTCATATGTACTATAGACGTCATCTATGCTATAGATGTCATCTATACTATAGACGTCATCAATACTATAGACGTCATCTATACCGTAGACGTCGTCTATAATAAAGACATTGTCAACTATATTATAGACGTCGTCTATACTATAGACGTCAGCTATACTATAGACGTCATCTATAGTATATACGTCATCTATACTATAGACGTCATCTATACTATAGACGTCATCTATACTATAGACGTCATCTATACTATAGACGTCATCTATACTATAGACGTCATCTATACTATAAACGTCATCTATACAATAGACATCATCTAAACTATAGACGTCATGTATACTATAGACGTCGTCTTTACTTTCATCTATACCATAGACGTCATCTATACTATAGACGTCATCCATACTACAGACGTCATCTATACTATAGACGTTATCTTTACTAAGACGTCATCTATACTATAGACGTCATCCATACTACAGACGTTATCTATACTATAGACGTTATCTTTACTAAGACGTCACCTATACTATAGACGACATCTATACTATAGACGTCATATATACCTAAGACGTCATATATGGACGTCATCTTTACTATACACGTTATCTATACTATAGACGTCATCTATACTATAGACGTCATCTATACTCTAGACGTCATCCATACTATAGACGTCATCTATACTATAGACTTCATCTATACCATAGACGTCATCAATACTATAGAAGACATCTAAGCTATAGACGTCATCTATACTTTCGACTTTATCTATACTATATCACGTCATCTATACTATAGACGTCGCCTATAATATAGACGTCTTCTATACTATACGTGTCATCTATACTAAAGATGTCATCTATACTAAAGATGTCATCTATACTATAGACATAATCTATACTATCGACGTTATCAATACTATAAACGTCACCTATACCATAGACGTAATCTATACTATAGCGTCATATGTACTATAGACGTCATCTATGCTATAGATGTCATCTATACTATAGAAGTCATCAATACTATAGACGTCATCTATACCGTAGACGTCGTCTATAATAAAGACATTGTCAACTATATTATAGACGTCGTCTATACTATAGACGTCAGCTATACTATAGACGTCATCTATACTATAGACGTCATCTATACTATAGACGTCATCTATACTATAGACGTCATCTATACTATAGACGTCATCTATACTATAGACGTCATCTATACTATGGACGTCGTCTATACTATAGACGTCATCAATACTATAGACGTCATCAATACTATAGACGTCATCAATACTATAGACGTCATCTATACTATAGACGTCATCTATACTATAGACGTCATCTATACTATAGACGTCATCTATACTATAGACGTCATCTATACTATAGACGTCATCTATACTATAGACGTCATCTATACTATAGACGTCATCTTTACTATAGACGTCTTCTATACTATATACGTCATCTATACTATAGACGTCATCTATACTATAGACGTCATCTATACTATAGACGTCATCTATACTATAGACGTCATCTATGCTATAGACGTCATCTATACTATAGACGTCATTTATACTTTAGACGTCATCTATACTTTAGACGTCATCAATACTATAGACGTCATCAATACTATAGACGTCATCAATACTGTAGACGTCATCTATACTATAGACGTCATCTATACTATAGACGTCATCTATACTATAGACGTCATCTATACTATAGACGTCATCTATACTATAGTCGTCATCTATACTATAGACGTCATCTATACTATAGACGTCATCTATACTATAGTCGTCATCTATACTATAGTCGTCATCTATACTATAGACGTCATCTATACTATAGACGTCATCTATACAATACAGATGTCATCTATACTATAGAAGTCATCTATACTATAGAAGTCATCTATACTATAGACGTCATCTATACTATAGACGTCATCTATACTATAGACGTCATCTATACTATAGACGTCATCTATACTATAGACGTCATCTATGCTATAGACGTCATCTATACTATAGACGTCATCCTATACTATAGACGTCATCTATACTATAGACGTCATCTTTACTATAGACGTCATCTATACTATAGACGTCATCTATACTATAGACGTCATCTATACTATAGACGTCATCTATACTATAGACGTCATCTATACTATAGACGTCATCTATACTATAGAAGTCATCTATACTATACACGTCATATATACTTTAGACATACTTACATGGAATGCAAATGGTCTTTTAAAGAAAATCGACGAACTAGAAGTATTTCTACGGGAAAAAAATATTGACCTATGCCTGATTTCGGAAACACACTTTAAGAAGGGATCCGGACCCAAAATTAGAGGTTACATCGACTACCACGCGCATCATCCATCAGAAAATTCGAGAGGCGGATCCTCTCTCTACATCAAAGACTGCATTAAGCATTACAAAAACGAAGAAATTGAGCTTGACTCTATGCAAATAATTTCAGTATCGGTAAAAATAGGTCACCTAGATTATAATATTGCCTCGAGTTATTTTCCTCCACAGTATAGGCTAGCGGACGACGATCTTACTCCCCTCTTTGACTTACTTGGGTCGAGTTTTATCATCGGCGGGGACTTTAATGCGAAAAACACCTTTTGGGGATCACGGTGCAATTCAACAAGAGGTAGAGTACTCTTCAAAGCTAGCATGAAACGTGGCGTGGTTTTCCTTTCGACGGGAAAGCCAACGTATTGGCCAACCGACAGAAACAAAGTACCTGACCTTGTCGACTTCTTTATCGCAAAAGGGGTTCCCCGCCACCTCACAAATGTAGAAGAAGGCTATGATCTCTGTTCGGATCACTCGGCAGTCGTTTTGAAAATCGGCGGAAGTCTAGCAAAAAATGAGAGAGCGCCTAGGCTAACGAATAACAACACCGACTGGGATGGCTTTAGGAAATACTGTAAAGAAAATGTATCTCTACATGTACCACTTACAACCCCTTTCGAAATAGAAGACGAAGTCGATAAACTCATTAGAACTATCCAAGACGCTGCTTGGTACAATACTTCTTTCCGGAAGACTGGAGTAAGGAAAAGCGGATCAATTTACCCGCGCGAAATTGAAGAGCTCATACGCGAAAAGAGAAAGGCTCGAAAGAGGTGGCATTTGTCTCGAGCTCCTCCTGATAAAACCATTCTGAATGGGCTATCTAACAAATTAAAGCACTTACTTCAAGATTTTAAAAGTCGCGAGACTACCAACTACCTCGAAAACTTGACTGCCGATAGAGGGTCAAACTATTCACTTTGGAAAGCCGTGAAGTGCATTAAAAAGCCCATAGTACACTCGGCGCCAATAAGAAAAGATAACGGTGAATGGGTAAAAGGCGACAAAGAGAAAGCAGATGTATTTGCAGAACATCTAGAAGAAACATTCAAACCGTTTGACGGGGAGCCGTTGGTTGACGATCTGTATCGCAATGCGGAATTAGACAATTATCGAATGAAAACCGTGACACTGTCTGAACTTCGTCAAACAATCCGAAATTTGAAAAATAACAAAGCCCCAGGCTATGACCTAATTACTGGGGAAATTTTGAAGGAGCTACCGAAAAGAGCGTTAGTCAAGCTTCTCTACATCATAAACGCATCAATGAGAATTTCATACGTTCCACGGCAATGGAAAGTCGCAGAGGTAATAATGGTTCCGAAACCAGGGAAATGCCCGAACGACAAAAAATCATATAGACCGATTTCGCTTCTGCCGATTATATCTAAAGTCTTCGAGAAACTTGTGCTCAAACGACTGCAACCAATAATTGAAGAAAGACGATTGATTCCGGATCACCAATTCGGCTTTAGGGTCAAACATTCAACACTTGACCAGGTCTATCGAATAACTAATGAAATTGAGAAAGCCTTAGAAGCGAAAATGATATGTTCTACCGCTTTTCTTGACGTATCCCAAGCCTTTGATAAAGTTTGGCACGAAGGCCTAAAATATAAGCTACGGAAAGTTTTGCCGGAAAAAATGTATGAACTCTTAGAGTCTTATCTTGACAACAGACTATTTCGAGTGAGATACGGGAGCGAATACTCAGAATTCAAAGAAATACAAGCCGGCGTTCCACAAGGTAGCGTCCTCGGTCCAACACTGTTTTTACTTTTTACAAGAGATGTACCTCAAGTAGAGGCAACGACTATAGCCACGTTCGCTGACGACACGGCTATCCTCGCTACGGATAAGACAGTCGAACAATCAACGGGAAAACTCCAACGCGCTTTGAATAAAATATGCGAATGGACAAAGGCCTGGCGAATCCTCCTAAATGAGACAAAATCAACGCATGTAAATTTTACTTACAAGAGGGTAATCAACTTACCTCTATTTATAAACTCGGTACAAATTCCGTACGCAAACGAGGCGAAATATTTAGGCATGACCCTAGACGCAAAACTTAAGTGGAAGCCACACGTTAAAAAGAAACGAGATGAACTTGAAATCAAGCTACGAGAACTGAATTGGCTTATCGGACGTTATTCGAAACTAAGCGTATATAACAAACTGCTATTGTATAAGCAAGTGCTAAAACCATCTTGGACGTACGGTATACAACTTTGGGGTTGTTCCAAACCAAGCAACATATCTATTTTAGAAACTTTTCAGAATAAGACACTAAGAGCAATCGTAAATGCTCCATGGTATATAAGAAATAGCGATTTACATCGAGATCTAGGCATCGCAACCGTGACCGACGAAGTAAGAAACTTTGCTCGCAAACTTCACACTCGCCTTCACGGCCATTGCAACCACGAAATAATCCGAACTTTGGATCAGACAAATCTTGCACGCCGACTACAACGAACAAGACCGTTGGATCTAGCGTCGTAAGAGGAAACCGCACATAATGACGGTATTGCAGGTGCTTTCGTTGGAAGGTAGCCTGCCAAACGCGATTACTATACAGAAGCATGAACTACTTGTTAAGGAAACTTAGTCGTAGTCTTACAAAGATTGGGAGGTTTTTTAGTGAGTAAGAATCTCACACTACTATGAGCACGCGCGTTCGATTCTCATAGTGCCTATGAAGGTTTTTACCTACCCACGGAAAAAAAAAAAAAAAAAAAAAAAAAAAATATACTTTAGACGTCATCAATACTATAGACGTCATCAATACTATAGACGTCATCAATACTGTAGACGTCATCTATACTATAGACGTCATCTATACTATAGACGTCATCTATACTATAGACGTCATCTATACTATAGACGTCATCTATACTATAGTCGTCATCTATACTATAGACGTCATCTATACTATAGACGTCATCTATACTATAGTCGTCATCTATACTATAGTCGTCATCTATACTATAGACGTCATCTATACTATAGACGTCATCTATACAATACAGATGTCATCTATACTATAGAAGTCATCTATACTATAGAAGTCATCTATACTATAGACGTCATCTATACTATAGACGTCATCTATACTATAGACGTCATCTATACTATAGACGTCATCTATACTATAGACGTCATCTATACTATAGACTTCATCTATACTATAGTCGTCATCTCTACTATAGACGTCATCTATACTATAGACGTCATCTATACTATAGACGTCATCTTTACTATAGACGTCATCTATACAATACAGATGTCATCTATACTATAGAAGTCATCTATGCAATAGGCGTTATATAATACATAGATGTCATCTATACAATAGACGTCATCGATACAATAGACGTCATCTATACTATAGACGTCATCTATACTATAGACGTCATCTATGCTATAGATGTCATCTATACTATAGACGTCATCTATACTATAGACGTCATCTATACTACAGACATCATCTATGCTATAGACGTCATATGTACTACAGACGTCATCTATGCTATAGACGTCATCTATACTACAGACACCATCTATGCTATAGACGTCATCTGTACTATAGACGTCATCTATACTATAGACGTCTTCTGTACTATAGACCTCATCTATAATATAGACGTCATCTATACTATAGACGTCATCTATACTATAGACGTCATCTATACTATAGACGTCATCTATACTATAGACGTCATCTATACTATAGACGTCATCTATACTATAGACGTCATCTATACTATAGACGTCATCTATACTATAGACGTCATCTATACTATAGACGTCATCCATACTACAGACGTCATCTATACTATAGACGTCATCTATACTATAGACGTCATCTATACTACAGACGTCATCTATACTATAGACGTCATCTATACTACAGACGTCATCTATACTATAGACGTCATCTATACTACAGACCTCATCTATACTATGGACGTCGTCTATGCTATAGACGTCATCTATACTATAGACGTCATCTATACTATAGACGTCATCTATACTATAGACGTCATCTATACTATAGACGTCATCTATACTATAGACGTCATCTATACTATAGACGTCATCTATACTATAGACGTCATCTATACTATAGACGTCATCTATACTATAGACGTCATCTATACTATAGACGTCATCTATACTATAGACGTCATCTATACTATAGACGTCATCTATACTACAGACGTCATCTATACTATAGACGTCATCCATACTACAGACGTCATCCATACTACAGACGTCATCTATACTATAGACGTCATCTATACTATAGAGGTCATCTAAACTATAGAGGTCATCTATACTATAGACGTCATCTATACTATAGAAGCCATCTATACTATAGACGTCATCTATACTATAGACGTCATCCATACTACAGACGTCATCTATACTTTAGACGTCATCTATACTATAGACGTCATCTATACTATAGACGTCATCTATACTATAGACGTCATCTATACTATAGACGTCATCTATACTATAGACGTCATCTATACTATAGACGTCATCTATACTATAGAAGTCATCTATACTATACACGTCATATATACTATAGACGTCATCTATACTATAGACGTCATCTATACTATAGACGTCTTCCGTACTATAGACCTCATCTATACTATAGACGTCATCTATACTATAGACGTCTTCTATACTATAAGTATCAGACGTCATCTATACTATAAACGTAATCTATACTATAGACGTCATCTATACTATAAACGTAATCTATACTATAGACGTCATCTATACTATAGACGTCATCTATACTATAGACGTCATCTATACTACAGACATCATCTATGCTATAGACGTCATATGTACTACAGACGTCATCTATGCTATAGACGTCATCTATACTACAGACATCATCTATGCTATAGACGTCATCTGTACTACAGACGTCATCTATGCTATAGACGTCATCTATACTATAGACGTCATCTATACTATAGACGTCATCTATACTATAGACGTCTTCTATACTATAAGTATCAGACGTCATCTATACTATAAACGTAATCTATACTATAGACGTCATCTATACTATAAACGTAATCTATACTATAGACGTCATCTATACTATAGACGTCATCTATACTATAGACGTCATCTATACTATAGACGTCATCTATACCATAGACGTCATCTATACTACAGACGTCATCTATACTATAGACGTCATCTATACTATAGACGTCATCTATACTGTAGACGTCATCTATACTACAGACATCATCTATGCTATAGACGTCATCTGTACTACAGACGTCATCTATGCTATAGACGTAATCTGTACTACAGACGTCATCTATTCCATAGACGTCATCTATACTATAGACGTCATCTATACTATAGACGTCATCTATGCTATAGACGTCATCTATACTATAGACGTCATCTATACTATAGACGTCATCTGTACTACAGACGTCATCTATTCTATAGACGTCATCAATAGACGTCATCTGTACTATAGACGTCATCCATACTATAGAAGTCATCTATACTATAGACGTCATATATACTATAGACGTCATCTATACTACAGACATCATCAATGCTATAGACGTCATCTGTACTACAGACGTCATCTATGCTATAGACGTCATCTATACTATAGACGTCATCTATACTATAGACGTCATCTATACTAAAGACGTCATCTATACTATAGACGTCATCTATACTATAGACGTCATCTATACTATAGACGTCATCTATACTATAGACGTCATCTATACTATAGACGTCATCTATACTGTAGACGTCATCTATACTATAGACGTCATCTATACTATAGACGTCATCTATACTATAGACGTCATCTATACTATAGACGTCATCTATACTATAGACGTCATCTATACTATAGACGTCATCTATACTATAGACGTCATCTATACTATAGACGTCATCTATACTATAGACGTCATCTATACTATAGACGTCATCTATACTATAGACCTCATCTATACTATAGACGTCATCTATACGGTAGACGTCATCTATACTATAGACGTCATCCATACTACAGACGTCATCCATACTACAGACGTCATCTATACTATAGACGTCATCTATACTATAGGCGTCATCTGTACTATAGACGTCATCTATACTATAGACGTCATCAATACTATAGACGTCATCTATTCTATAGGCGTCATCTATACTATAGACGTCATCTATACTTTAGACTTCATCTATACTATAGGCGTCATCTATACTGCAGACGTCATCTATACTAAAGACGTCATATCTATACTATAGACGTCATATCTATACTAAAGACGTCATCTATACTATAGACGTCATCAATACTATAGACGTCATCTATACTACAGACGTCATCTATCCTACAGACGTCATCTATACTATAGACGTCATCTATACTATAGACGTCATCTATACTATAGACGTCATCTATACTATAGACGTCATCTATTCTATAGACGTCATCTATACTACAGACGTCATCTATACTATAGACGTCATCTATACTATAGACGTCATCTATACTATAGACGTCATCTACACTATAGACGTCGTCTATACTATAGGCGTCATCTACACTATAGACGTCGTCTATACTATAGGCGTCATCTACACTATAGACATCATCTAAACTATAGACGTCATCTATACTATAGACGTCGTCCATACTATAGACGTAATCTATACTATAGACGTCATGTATACTATGGACGTCGTCTATTCTATAGACGTAAAGTAATTCTATAGACTATAAAGTAATCTATACTATAGACGTCGTCTATACTATAGACGTAATCCATACTATAGAAGTCGTCTATACTATAGACGTCATCTATACTATAGACGTCGTCTATGCTATAGAGGTCATCTATACTATAGACGTCATCTATACTATAGACGTCATCTATACTTTTGACGTCATCTATACTATAGACGTCATCTATACTTTCGACGTCATCTATACTATAAACGTCATCTATACCATAGACGTAATCTATACTATAGCGTCATATGTACTATAGACGTCGTCTATGCTATAGAGGTCATCTATACTATAGACGTCGTCTATGCTATAGAGGTCATCTATACTATAGACGTCGTCTATACTATAGAGGTCATCTATAATATAGACGTCGTCTATACTATAGAGGTCATCTATACTATAGACGTTGTCTATACTATAGAGGTCATCTATACTATAGACATCATCTATACTATAGACGTCATCTATACTATAGACGTCATCTATACTATAGACGTCATCTATACTATAGACGTCATCTATACTTTTGACGTCATCTATACTATAGACGTCATCTATACTATAGACGTCATCTATACTATAGACGTCATCTATACTATAGACGTCATCTATACTTTTGACGTCATCTATACTATAGACGTCATCTATGCTATAGATGTCATCTATACTATAGACGTCATCTATACTATAGACGTCATCTATACTTTTGACGTCATCTATACTATAGACGTCATCTATACTATAGACGTCATCTATACTATAGACGTCATCTATACTATAGACGTCATCTATACTTTAGACGTCATCTATACTATAGACGTCATCTATACTTTTGACGTCATCTATACTATAGACGTCATCTATACTATAGACGTCATCTATACTATAGACGTCATCTATACTATAGACGTCATCTATACTATAGACGTCATCTATACTTTTGACGTCATCTATACTATAGACGTCATCTATGCTATAGATGTCATCTATACTATAGACGTCGTCTATGCTATAGAGGTCATCTATACTATAGACGTCGTCTATGCTATAGAGGTCAACTATACTATAGACGTCATCTATACTATAGACGTCATCTATACTATAGACGTCATCTATACTATAGACGTCATCTATACTTTTGACGTCATCTATACTATAGACGTTATCCATACTCAATCATCTATACTATAGGCGTCATCTATACTATAGACGTCATCTATACTATAGACGTCATCTATACTATAGACGTCATCTATACTATAGACGTCATCTATACTATAGACGTCATCTATACTATAGACGTCATCTATACTATAGACGTCATCTATACTATAGACGTCATCTATACTTTTGACGTCATCTATACTATAGACGTCATCTATACTATAGACGTCATCTATACTATAGACGTCATCTATACTATAGACGTCATCTATACTATAGACGTCATCTATACTATAGACGTTATCCATACTCAATCATCTATACTATAGGCGTCATCTATACTATAGACGTCATCTATACTATAGACGTCATCTATAATATAGGCGTCATCGACACTATAGATGTCGTCTATACTATAGGCGTCATCTACACTATAGACGTCGTCTATACTATAGGCGTCATCTACACTATAGACGTCGTCTATACTATAGGCGTCATCTACACTATAGACGTCGTCTATACTATAGACGTAATCTATACTATAGACGTCATGTATACTATAGACGTCGTCTATTCTATAGACGTCATCTACACTATAGACGTCGTCTATACTATAGGCATCATCTACACTATAGACGTCGTCTATACTATAGGCGTCATCTACACTATAGACGTCGTCTATGCTATAGGCGTCATCTACACTATAGACATCATCTAAACTATAGACGTCATCTATACTATAGACGTCGTCCATACTATAGACGTAATCTATACTATAGACGTCATGTATACTATAGACGTCGTCTATTCTATAGACGTAAAGTAATTCTATAGACTATAAAGTAATCTATAATATAGACGTCGTCTATACTATAGACGTAATCCATACTATAGAAGTCGTCTATACTATAGACGACGTATATACTATAGACGTCATCTATACTATAGACGTCGTCTATACTATAGACGTCATCTATACTGTAGACGTCGTCTATATTATAGGTTTCATCTATACCATAGACGTCATTTATACTATAGACGTCATCCATACTACAGACGTTATCTATACTATAGACGTTATCTTTACTAAGACGACATCTATACTATAGACGTCATCCATACTACAGACGTTATCTATACTATAGACGTTATCTTCACTAAGACGTCATCTATACTATAGACGACATCTATACTATAGACGTCATATATACCTAAGACGTCATATATGGACGTCATCTTTACTATACACGTTATCTATACTATAGACGTCATCTATACTATAGACGTCATCTATACTCTAGACGTCATCCATACTATAGACGTCATCTATACTATAGACTTCATCTATACCATAGACGTCATCAATACTATAGAAGACATCTAAGCTATAGACGTCATCTATACTTTCGACTTTATCTATACTATATTACGTCATCTATACTATAGACGTCGCCTATAATATAGACGTCTTCTATACTATAAGTGTCATCTATACTAAAGATGTCATCTATACTAAAGATGTCATCTATACTATAGACATAATCTATACTTTCGACGTCATCAATACTATAAACGTCATCTATACCATAGACGTAATCTATACTATAGCGTCATATGTACTATAGACGTCATCTATGCTATAGATGTCATCTATACTATAGACGCCATCAATACTATAGACGTCATCTATACCGTAGACGTCGTCTATAATAAAGACATTGTCAACTATATTATAGACGTCGTCTATACTATAGACGTCAGCTATACTATAGACGTCATCTATAGTATATACGTCATCTATACTATAGACGTCATCTATACTATAGACGTCATCTATACTATAGACGTCATCTATACTATAGACGTCATCTATACTATAGACGTCGTCTATACTATAGACGTCATCTATACTATAAACGTCATCTATACAATAGACATCATCTAAACTATAGACGTCATGTATACTATAGACGTCGTCTATACTATAGACGTCATCTAAACTATAGACGTCATCTATACTATAGACGTCATCTATACTATAGACGTCATCTATACTATAGACGTCATCTAAACTATAGACGTCATCTATACTATAGACGTCATCTATACTATAGACGTCATCTATACTATAGACGTCATCTATACTATAGACGTCATCTTTACTATAGAGGTCGTCTATACTATAGACGTCATCTATACTATAGACCTCGTCTATACTATAGACGTCATCTATACTATAGACGTCGTCTATACTATAGACGTCGTCTATACTATAGACGTCATCTATACTATAGACGTCGTCTATGCTATAGACGTCATCTATACTATAGACGTCGTCTATACTATAGACGTCATATATACTATAGACGTCGTCTATACTATTGACGTCATCTATACTATAGACGTCGTCTATACTATAGACGTCATCTATGCTATAGACGTCGTCTATACCATAGACGTCATCTATACTATAGACGTCATCTATACTATAGACGTTATCTATACTATAGACGTCGTCTATACCATAGACGTCATCTATACTATAGACGTCATCTATACTATAGACGTGATCTATACTATAGACGTCGTCTATACTATAGACGTCATCTATACTATAGACGTCGGGTATACTACAGAGGTCATCTATACTATAGACGTCGTCGATTCTATAGACGTCGTCGATTCTATAGACGTCATCTATACTATAGACGTCATCTATACTACAGACGTCGTCTATACTATTGACGTCATCTATACTACAGACGTCGTCTATACTATAGACGTCATCTTTACTATAGAGGTCGTCTATACTATAGACGTCATCTATACTATAGACCTCGTCTATACTATAGACGTCATCTATACTATAGACGTCATCTATACTATAGACGTCGTCTATACTATAGACGTCGTCTTTACTATAGACGTCGTCTATACTATTGACGTCATCTATACTATAGACGTCATCTATACTATAGACGTGATCTATACTATAGACGTCGTCTATACCATAGACGTCATCTATACTATAGACGTCATCTATACTATAGACGTCGGGTATACTACAGAGGTCATCTATACTAAAGACGTCGTCGATTCTATAGACGTCGTCGATTCTATAGACGTCGTCGATTCTATAGACGTCATCTATACTATAGACGTCGTCGATACTATAGACGCCATCTACACTATAGACGTCGTCTATACTATAGACGTCGTCTATACTAAAGACGTCGTCTATAACATAGACGTCATCTATACTATAGACGTCGTCTATACTATAGACGTCATCTATACTATAGACGTCGTCGATTCTATAGACGTCATCTATACTATAGACGTCGTCGATACTATAGACGCCATCTACACTATAGACGTCGTCTATACTATAGACGTCATCTATACTATAGACGTGATCTATACTATTGACGTCGTCTATACTATAGAGGTCATCTATACTATAGACGTCGTCTATACTAAAGAGGTCATCTATGCTATAGACGTCGTCTCTACTATAGAGGTCATCTATACTATAGACGTCGTCTATACTATAGAGGTCATCTATACTATAGACGTCGTCTATACTATAGAGGTCATCTATACTATAGACGTCGTCTATACTATAGAGGTCATCTATACTATAGACGTCGTCTATACTATAGAGGTCATCTATACTATAGACGTCGTCTATACTATAAAGGTCATCTATACTATAGACGTCGTCTATACTATAGAGGTCATCTATACTATAGACGTCGTCTATACTATAGAGGTCATCTATACTATAGAGGTCATCTATACTATAGACGTCGTCTATACTATAGAGGTCATCTATACTATAGACGTCGTCTATACTATAGAGGTCATCTATACTATAGACGTCATCTATACTATAGACGTCATCTATACTATAGACGTCATATATACTATACACGTCATCTATACTTTTGACGTCATCTATACTATAGACGTCATCTATACTATATCTATACTATAGACGTCATCTATACTATAGAAGTCATCTATACTATAGACGTTATCCATACTTAATCATCTATACTATAGGCGTCATCTATACTATAGACGTCATCAATACTATAGACGTCATCTATAATATAGGCGTCATCTACACTATAGGCGTCGTCTATACTATAGGCGTCCACTATAGATGTCGTCTATACTAAAGGCGTCATCTACACTATAGACTTCATCTATACTATAGACGTCATCGATACTATAGACGTTATCTATACTATTGACGTCATCTATACTATAGACGTCATCTATACTATAGACGTCGTCTATACTAAAGACGCTATCTATACTACAGACGTCATCTATACTATAGACGCCATCTATACTATAGACATCGTCTATACTATAGACGCCATCTATACTATAGACGTCGTCTATAGTATAGACGTCGTCTATACTATAGAGGTCATCAAAAATATAGACGTCGTCTATACTATCGTGGTCATCTATACTATAGACGTCGACTATGGATGTCATCTATAGTATAGACGTCATCTATACTATAGACGTCATCTATACTATAGACGTCATCTACACTATAGATGTCATCTATACTATAGACGTCATCTATACAATAGACGTCATCAATACTATAGACATCATCTAAACTATAGACGTCATCTATACTATAGACGTCGTCTATACTATAGACGTCGTCCATATTATAGACGTAATCTATACTATAGACGTCATGTATACTATAAACGTCGTCTATTCTATCAACGTAAAGTAATTCTATAGACTATAAAGTAATCTATACTATAGACGTCGTCTATACTATAGACGTAATCCATACTATAGAAGTCGTCTATACTATAGACGTCATCTAAACTATAGACGTCGTCTATACTATAGACGTCATCTATACTATAGACGTCATCTATACTATAGACGTCATCTATACTATAGACGTCGTCTATACTATAGACGTCGTCTATACTATAGACGTCATCTATATAGTATAGACGTCGTCTATACTATAGGCGTCATCTACACTATAGACGTCATCTATACTATAGACGTCGTCTATACTATAGACGTCATCTATACTATAGACGACATCTATACCATAGACGTCATATATACCTAGGACGTCATATATGGACGTCATCTTTACTATACACGTCATCTATACTATAGATGTCATCTATACTATAGACGTCATCTATACTCTAGATGTCATCCATACTATAGACGTCATCTATACTATAGACGTCATCTATACTATAGACATCAACTTTACTATAGACGTCATCTATACTATAGACATCAACTTTACTGTAGACATCATCTACACTATAAACGTCATCTATTCTATCGAAGTCATCCATACTATAGACGTCATCTATCCTATAGACGTTATCCACACTATAGACGTCATCTATACTATAGACGTCGTCTTTACTATAGACGTCATCTATACTATAGGCGCAATCCCTACTATAGAAGTCGTCTATAATATAGACGTCGTCTATACTATAGACGTAATCCATACTCAATCATCTATACTATAGGCGTCATCTATACTATAGACGTCATCTATACTATAGACGTCATCTATACTATAGACCTCATCTATACTATAGACGTCGACTATAGACATCAACGTCGTCTTTACTATAGACATCAACTTTACTGTAGACGTCATCTAGACTATAAACGTCATCTATACTATAGACGTCATCCATACTATAGACGTCATCTATACTATAGACGTTATCCACACTATAGACGTCATCTAACCTATAGATGTTATCCACACTATAGACGTCATCTATACTATAGACGTCATCTATACTATAGACGTCATCTATACTATAGACGTCATCTATACTTTAGACGTCATCTATACTATAGACGTCATCTATACTATAGACGTCATCTATACTATAGACGTCATCTATACTATAGACGTCATCTATACTATAGACGTCATCTATACTATAGACGTCATCTATACTATAGACGTCATCTATACTATAGACGTCATCTATACTATAGACGTCATCTATACTATAGACGTCATCTATACTATAGACGTCATCTATACTATAGATGTCATCTATACTATAGACGTATACTATACGTATACTATAGACGTAATCTATACTATAGACGTCATCTATACTAAAGACGTCATCTATACTATAGACGTAGTCTATACTATAGACGTCATCCATACTGTAGACATCAACTTTACTATAAACGTCATCTATACTTTAGACATCAACTTTACTGTAGACATCATCTACACTATAAACGTCATCTATACTATAGACATCATCGACACTATAGACGTCATCTAACCTATAGATGTTATACACACTATAAACGTCATCCAACCCATAGATGTTATCCACACTATAGACGTCATGTATACTATAGACGTCATCTATACTAAAGACGTCATCTATACTATAGACGTAGTCTATACTATAGACGTCATCCATACTGTAGACATCAACTTTACTATAGATGTCATCTATACTTTAGACATCAACTTTACTGTAGACATCATCTACAATATAAACGTCATCTATACTATAGACATCATCCACACTATAGACGTCTTCTAACCTATAGATGTTATACATACTATAGACGTCATCTAACCCATAGATGTTATCCACACTATAGACGTCATGTACACTATAGACGTTATCTATACTATAGACTTTATCCACACTATAGACGTCATCTAACCTATTGATGTTATCCACACTATAGACGTCATCTAACCTTTAGATGTTATCCACACTATAGACGTCATCTATACTATAGACGTCATCTATACTATAGACGTCATCTATACTATAGACGTCATCTATACTATAGACGTCATCTATACTATAGACGTCATCTATACTATAGACGTCATCTATACTATAGACGTCATATATACTATAGACGTCATCTATACTATAGACGTCATATATACTAAAGACATCATATATACTATAGACGTCATCTTAACTATACACGTCATCTATAATAGACTATTCTATAGACGTCATCTATACGACAGACGTCATCTATACTATAGACGTCATCTATACTAAAGACGTCATCTATACTATAGACGTCATATATACTATAGACGTCATCTATACTATAGACGTCATCTATACTATAGACGTCATCTATACTATAGACGTCATCTATACTATAGACGTCATCTATACTATAGACGTCATCTATACTATAGACGTCATCTATACTATAGACGTCATATATACTATAGACGTCATCTATACTATAGACGTCATCTATACTATAGACGTCATCTATACTATAGACGTCATCTTTACTATAGACGTCATCTATACTATAGACGTCATATATACTATAGACGTCATCTATACTATAGACGTCATCTATACTTTAGACGTCATCTATACTATAGACGTCATCTATACTTTAGACGTCATCTATACTATAGACGTCATCTATACTATAGACTTCATATATACCATAGACGTCATCAATACTATAAACGTCATCTATACCATAGAAACGTCATAGACGTCATCTATACTTTCGACTTTATCTATACTATATCACGTCATCTATACTATAGACGTCGCCTATAATATAGACGTCTTCTATACTATAAGTGTCATCTATATTAAAGATGTCATCTATACTAAAGATGTCATCTATACTATAGACATAATCTATGCTATTGACGTCATCAATACTTTAAACGTCATCTATACCATAGAAACAATCTTTACTATAGCGTCATATGTACTATAGACGTCATCTATGCTATAGATGTCATCTATAATAAAGACGTCATCTAAACTATAGACGTCATCAATACTATAGACGTCATCTATACCGTAGACGTCGTCTATACTATAGTCGACGTCTATACTATAGACGACGTCTATACTATAGACGTCATCTATACTATAGACGTCATCTATACTATAGACGTCATCTATACTATAGACGTCGTCTATACTATAGACGTCATCTATACTATAGACGTCGTCTATACTATTGACGTCATCTATACTTTAGACGTCGTCTGTACTATAGACGTCGTCTATACTATAGACGTCATCTATACTATAGACGTCATCTATACTATAGACGTCATCTATACTATAGACGTCATCTATACTATAGACGTCATCTATACTATAGACGTCATCTATACTATAGACGTATACTATGGTTAGGTTAGGTTAGGTTGATGGATGCCCTTTTGACAATAGTCACGGCTTCACTTAGACCAGCAGTTGGGTCCATTGTGTCCATTGGGAACCTTCTTAATACCTGGAACGAAAACAGAAATAGACCGCTGTTAGAAGCTCAGAGTTCCGCCCTCTTGGACCCATCCGGATTTGTATACAAATCTTAGGAGGTCCTTTAGATCTACATTATTTAGATCTTCGAGCTCGTTGAAGAAGTAGCTGCCGAGGATACTACGCCTGATGCTGTTTAGGGCTGGGCATTCGCAGAGCAGATGACGAACAGATTCAATTTCTTCAACGTCCCTGCAGCTTCTGCAGTAATCGTTATGCGGTATGCCTAGCCGCTCAGGGTGTAGACCCACAGCGCAGTGCCCCGTGAGGATTCCCGTGAGTACTCGGATGTTCCTGCGGGCTAGTCCGATCAAAAATAGTGATCTCTTTTTGTTTACCGCTGGCCATAGCTCCCTTGTGTGTCTGCACGTATCAAGTTCTGTCCAACGTTGATTGGTTCTACTCAAAGATTCAGTTTCTAACCTACGTGCTATCGAACTCAGCGGGACTCTTATGGATTTGAGGGCTAGAGATGCATTCATTCCAGACCCAAATCTCGCAAGCTTGTCCGCTTCTTCGTTTCCCGATATATCGGTGTGACCTGGCACCCAACACACAGTTACAGTGTTGCCAAGTGAAAACTCGTCCAGAATTTCCCTGCATAGTTTCACAGCCCTTGACTTTACCACGTCCAAGGCTTTAATTGCCGCTTGGCTATCAGAGTATATGGTGATGGTCTTGTTTGCGGGGCCGTATTTCTTCAGCTCGGAGGCACCTTCGATTATGGCTGCCAGCTCCGCCTGAAAAATGCTGCAGTCGTCAATGATTCGGAAAGATTTACCTAGACCCAAATCTCCACAGAAAATGCCCGCACCGGTTCCGACGTCCATCTTAGAGCCGTCGGTATATACGGCGATCTCGTCTTCTCCTGTAATGGTCTTATCTTCCCATTCACCTCTTTCAGGTATTCTGGTAGCGAATCTCCTGTTGAAGGCGAATGTCATAGGTAGGTAATCTGTGACTGGGGTGTTTGTGGAGGCAGCCCACTGAGTTTCCACAGAGGCGTGTCCATAAGATCTTGAGGACCACAGTCCGGATTCCCTTAGGCGAACAGCTGTTTTAGCTGCCTTGCTGCTGCAGTATATGTCCAAGGGGGTGAGGTTGAGTAGTACCTCCAGTGCCGCGGTGGGTGTGGTCCTTAGGGACCCTGTTATACCCATGCAGGCTGCCCTTTGAACTTTGGTGAGGCTAGAGAGATGACACTTTCTTTTCGTAGCCTTCCACCATACAACTGCACCGTAAGTTAAGATGGGTCTTACAACCGTTATATACATCCAGTGTACCATGTTTGGTTGCAGTCCCCACATGCTTCCGAACGTTCTGCGGCAGGCGTATAGTGCCACGTATGCCCGCTTGACACGATCTTCTATATTATCCCTCCAGTTGAGTTTGGAGTCTAATGTGACGCCCAGGTATCTTACCGATCTGGATAGCGGTAACTCCACTCCCCCCATTCTCGGGTTGCTGAAGGATGGAACTGCCCTTTTCCTTGTAAACAACACAACTTCCGTCTTAGAGGGGTTAATTCCCAGTCCTCGACCCTCAACCCATTTTTCAACAATGCGGTCGGTCACTGAGGATTGGTGGGAGTTTACCTGGGATCAGGATTGCTACATCGTCTGCGTATGCGCTCACAGTGAAGCCTTCCCTCTCCAGGGTTTTCAGCAATTCGTCCATTACCAGGGTCCATATAAGCGGAGATAGGACACCTCCCTGCGGTGTTCCTCTGCTGACGTTTCGTCTGCTGCATACTTCGCCTAAGTAGCAGTTTATCTTTCGTGTGCTTAACATGAGCCCGATCCAGTCGCATAGACTGCTATCTAGGTGGGCGTTTCTCAAGCTGCGCAATATCGCGTCTGCCTCAATGTTATTAAACGCCCCCTCTATGTCTAGAAAGGCACCCAAAGTGTACTCCTTGTGTTCCAGGGATTTTTCTACTACTGTTACTACTCTATGTAGTGCAGTGTCAACCGATCTGCTTCTCATGTACGCATGCTGTGATTTTGATAAATAGTTATCACCAATCAGCTCTCTCACATATACGTCAATAAGCCGTTCCAACGTCTTGAGCATAAATGAGGACAGGCTTATGGGTCGATAGTCCTTTGCCGTAGAGTGGTTTGCCTTCCCTGCTTTGGGGATAAATATCACTCGGACTTCTCTCCAAGCTTTGGGAATGTAGCACAGCTTTAGGCAGGACTTGTATACGTTACTCAACCATGGAATGATAGTTTCCCCTGCTTTTTGGAGCATTATTGGTCGGATGTTATCCATCCCTGGTGCTTTAAAGGGATCGAAGGAGTTGATCGCCCAGGCCAGCCTTTTTACATCGGTTATAGCCCTGATCTTTTCGTCCTTCATCTTTTTCCGCGAGCCTTGCGCTACTGTAGCGTAATCCTCATAGGTATCGAAGCACCCTGGGAAGTGAGTTTCCGCAGTAAATCCAGCTTTTCCTTGTGTGTCGAGGTCCAATCGCCCTCAGTCTTCCTGAGTGAAGATAGCGGTATAGGCGCTTTGGATAAGACTTTTCTCAGTCGGGACGCTTCAGTTGTTGTTTCGATTGATTCGCAGAAATTCTTCCATGAGTTCCTCTTGGCGAATCTGATCTCCTTTTTCAGGATTCTAACGCTCTCCCTATAGGTCGTCCATTCGATGAGCCCCTCTTTTGCAAGGTTCCATCTGGATCTTGAGCTCTTGATGAGCTCCTGTATTGCTGTTTGGGCAGGATTTTTCGAAAGAGCTGGAGATCATCCCGGTGATGTATTCGACTGTTTTGTCGATCTCATGCGCGGTAGTAAGATCTCTGTCTGGGCAGGGGGAGATGGTCCTCCGCAGTTCTTTATTGAACTTCACCCAGTTTGCTCTTTTTGGGTTTTTGAAAACTTTCCTAGCCTGCGAACCTACCTGTATCTCAAAGAGTATCCAGCAGTGATCTGATAGTGATGCCTGCTTAGATACTCTCCAGTTCGTTACTTGAACAGAGCTGTTCTGAGACACGAAAGTTACGTCCAAGACTTCCCTCCTATTCGCTGTAATGAAGGTGGGATCATTTCTCCTGTTACATACTAGAAGGTTGGAGCTAAGGACAAAGTCAAACAGAACCTCGCCTCTGTCGTTAATGTCTGAGCTTCCCCAGATCGTATGATGGGCATTGGCATCACAGCTTAAGACTAAGTTCTTCTTACCTTGTTCGGACGCTGTCACTAGCGTCTTCAGAGATTCCGGGGGGACCGAGGTACCGTCGTCAAATGGCATGTAGACCGACGCTACCGTGTAGTTCTCGTCCGTCCCTCTAACCTCCACCACCGTTAGGTCACCTGTGCAGAAATGAGATAACATTAATACATGAACGTTCTTATTTGCTACAATACAGGTTCTCGCCTTACCTTTATTTTTTACATTATACAGTGAGAAATTTTTCGACCCTAATCCTTAAACCCTGTTCTTTTTTTCAATCCAGGGTTCTTGGATTAGGGCTAGGTCCAGCTGTTCCCTCTCGAGGAACAGCCCCAGGTTGGCTGTGGCAACCCTTCTGTGATGGAGGTTTATTTGGATCACCTTCATCATTGTTCTCCACCTCCAACGCAGTGTCCGTCGCCTTCGTTGCTTCCGCAGTCTGCTTAATCAGCTTGAGGGTTACCTCGCTAGCTGCAAAGGACAACAGAAGCTGTTTTTCCGCCTTAAGGTTCCCGGGCAGGTCGCCGAAGGCAACAATATAGCCCCTGAAACCATTTCTCCGCTCTTCCTCGCTTATAATTTCCCAATCCTGCATCGGAATCTGGGGGTTTTGTGCTTGCAGCACGCGGAGGATGTCACCTTTAACTATTCCCATCTCCGGAATAGTCAGCCTACCCTTTGCCCTGTTTGGAACCTGGTCTATTGGAACGGCTTTAAGTTCCGCACCATCCCAAAGCTGTAGTCCTTCCACTACTGTCTTGGCAAAGTCATTTGAAGCTTGGTCCTTGCAGTCGATGTACGTAATGCCTTTAGACCATTTCATTCTGCCGTAGGTCGGGGCACTAGTACCCGTGTTTTTCAGAATGTGGCTGATGATAGCTGCCCCGAGGGCTTGCTCAATCTTCCTGCCACACTCAACACTGTACTGCCCGCTTGGTTTCTTGGAGTCTACTACAGCAAGCTGTAGTGGATTCCTTGTCACCTCGCTATACTGGCCCGCCCGGCTCGTACTTGGCTTGCTGGGACTTCCCACTGTGATGGCGCCCCATTTCGCCTTCTTCGGCGTCCTTGAAGTGTCCTCAGAAGATCGTGTTCTCTTCGAGGCGAACGCTTCTCTTCTATGCCTTCCGGCATTGCCTTTCTGCAACCCGCTTGGGCCCGGATTGTCACTGGGTCCTTGGGTTGCAGTTCCTCTTCCGGTAACCGGCTTTCTGTTGGTTCCGAGGGATGTCCTAGTAGCGGCATCGTCCCTCGGCCTTCCAGATTTTCCCGATTTACCACCCGTACCTTTAACTGAACGAGCTGCCTTAGGTGTAGGCCTCGTGGCAACGTCGTTAGCTATGGTCTCCCGGGCCCACTCAGGGCCACCCGGGCCCACTCAGAGGGAAGATTTTTCTTTAGCTGTTAAGATGCCATAAATATGCTTGGCCTTCTTAAACCGCCTCTTTCTCTCCAGGCCGGGAGTGGTCCTTCTGGCCTTGCTCCCGCGCTTGGTCTCCTTTTTTGGCCGGATTTCTCTTCGGAATCATCGGAGTGTTCAGCGAGTAGCTCTTCCTCCCTTTCCATTGAGATATCCTCAGTTTCGACCAAACTGGCTGGTAGTACCACGTTTGGATCGCACGGAACCACCGGTATGGTGTCGTCCGTGTTTTTGGCACATAGCGTGCCCTCCCCCTCATCCTTATTTGTTTTAGTTAGTTCGGATATTTTGGTCCACGAGAATGGCCGGAAAGGGTGGTCCACCACGGCAGAGCCGCCATACCGGGGTAAGGCTATGGTTTATCTGCAGGTCTTCGCCTAGGCACCTGAGAGAGCTCGTTAGAGGCTGGTTTAACCCCCAGCCTTGCATCCTTCGGCACCGTTTGCAATATGCTCACACCACCACTGGAGTCAGGTTTGGCAGGACTTAGTTCGTCGCTCCTCAGCCGACCCACGCCGGCTGCAAATCCGCAACTTAAGCCGACACACCGGCGTCATAGAAGATAACGCACTCGACAAGGCGCCTGCCACGCGGGGGAAGACGTATACTATACGTATACTATAGACGTAATCTACACTATAGACGAATACTATACGTATACTATAGACGTAATCTGTACTATAGACGTCATCTATACTAAAGACGTAATCTATACTATAGACGTAGTCTATACTATAGACGTCATCCATACTGTAGACGTCATCTATACTATAGACGTCGTCTATACTATAGACGTTCTCTAAACCATAGACGTTATCTATACTATAGACGTCGTCTATACTATAGCCGTTATCTATACTATAGACGTCGTTTATACTATAGACGTCGTCTATACTATAGACGTCATCTATACTATAGACGTCATCTATACTATAGACGTCATCTTTACTATAGACGTCATCTATACTATAGACGTCATCTATACTATAGACGTCATCTATACTATAGACGTCATCTATACTATAGACGTCATCTATACTATAGACGTCATCTATACTATAGACGTCATCTATACTATAGACGTCATCTATACTATAGACGTCGTCTATACTATGGACGTCATCTATACTATAGACGTCATCTATACTATAGACGTCGTCTATACTATAGACGTCATCTATACTATAGACGTCGTCTATACTATAGACGTCATCTATACAATAGACGTCGTCTATACTATAGACGTCATCTATACTATAGACGTCGTCTATATTAAAGGCTTCATCTATACCATAGACATCATCTATACTATAGACGTCATCTATACTATAGACGTCATCTATACTATAGACGTCATCCATACTATAGACGTCATCTATACTATAGACGTCATCCATACCATAGACGTCATCTATACTATAGACGTCATCTATTCTATTGCCGTCATCTATACTATAGGCGTAATCTATACTTTAGACGTCATCTATACTAGAGGCGTCATCAACACTATAGACGTCGTCTATACTATAGGCGTCATCTACACTATAGACTTCGTCTATACTATAGACGTCGTCTATACTATAGACGTCGTCGATACTATAGACGCCATCTATACTATAGACGTCGTCGATACTATAGACGCCATCTATACTATAGACGCCATCTATACTATAGACGTTGTCTATACTATAGACGTCAACTATACTATAGACGTGATCTATACTATAGACGTCGTCTATACTATAGAGGTCATCTATACTATAGGCGTCGTCTATACTATAGAGGTCATCTATACTATAGACGTCGTCTATACTATAGACGTCGTCTATACTATAGACGTAGTCTATAATATAGGCGTCGTCTATACTATAGACGTAATCCATACTATAGAAGTCGTCTATACAATAGACGTCGTCTATACTATAGACGTCATCTATACTATAGACGTCGTCTATACTATAGACGTCTATACTATAGACGTCATCTATACTATAGACGTCATCTATACTATAGACGTCATCTATACTATAGACGTCATCTATACTATAGACGTCACATATACTATAGACGTCATCTATACAATAGACGTCATCCATTATATAGACGTCATCTATACTATAGACGTCGTTTATACTATAGACGTCGTCTATACTATAGACGTCATCTATACTATAGACGTCATCTATACTATAGACGTCATCTATACTATAGACGTCATCTATACTATAGACGTCATCTATACTATAGACGTCATCTATACTATAGACGTCATCTATACTATAGACGTCATCTATACTATAGACGTCATCTACACAATAGACGTCGTCTATACTATAGACGTCATCTATACTATAGACGTCATCTATACTATAGACGTCGTCTATATTAAAGGCTTCATCTATACCATAGACATCATCTATACTATAGACGTCATCCATACTACAGACGTCATCTATACTATAGACGTCATCCATACCATAGACGTCATCTATACTATAGACGTCATCTATTCTATTGCCGTCATCTATACTATATGCGTAATCTATACTTTAGACGTCATCTATACTAGAGGCGTCATCAACACTATAGACGTCGTCTATACTATAGGCGTCATCTACACTATAGACTTCGTCTATACTATAGACGTCGTCTATACTATAGACGTCGTCGATACTATAGACGCCATCTATACTATAGACGTCGTCGATACTATAGACGCCATCTATACTATAGACGCCATCTATACTATAGACGTTGTCTATACTATAGACGTCAACTATACTATAGACGTGATCTATACTATAGACGTCGTCTATACTATAGAGGTCATCTATACTATAGGCGTCGTCTATACTATAGAGGTCATCTATACTATAGACGTCGTCTATACTATAGAGGTGATCTAAACTATAGACGTCGTCTATATTATAGAGGTCATCTATACTATAGACGTCGTCTATACTATAGACGTCGTCTATACTATAGACGTCGTCTATACTATAGACGTAGTCTATAATATAGGCGTCTTCTATACTATAGACGTAATCCATACTATAGAAGTCGTCTATACAATAGACGTCGTCTATACTATAGACGTCATCTATACTATAGACGTCGTCTATACTATAGACGTCTATACTATAGACGTCGTCTATACTATAGACGTCATCTATACTATAGACGTCATCTATACTATAGACGTCATCTATACTATAGACGTCATCTATACTATAGACGTCATCTATACTATAGACGTCATCTATACAATAGACGTCATCCATTATATAGACGTCATCTATACTATAGACGTCATCTATATTATAGACGTCATCTATACTATAGACGTCATCTATAATATAGACGTCATTTATACTATAGACGTCATTTATACTATAGACGTCATCTATACTATAGACTTCATCTATATTATAGACGTCATCTATACAATAGACTTCATCTATATTATAGACGTCATCTATACTATAGACGTCATCTATACTATAGACGTCATCTATACTATAGACGTCATCTATACTATAAACGTCATCTATACTATAGACGTCGTCTATACTATAGACGTCATCTATACTATAGACGTCATCTATACTATAGACGTCATCTATACCATAGACGTCATCTATACTATAGACGTCATCTATACTATAGACGTCATCTATACTATAGACGTCATCTATACTATAGACGTCATCTATACTATAGACGTCATCTATACTATAGACGTCATCTATAATATAGGCGTCATCTATACTATAGGCGTCATCTATACTATAGGCGTCATCTATACTATAGACGTCATCTATACTATAGACGTCATCTATACTATAGACGTCATCTATACTATAGACGTCGTCTATACTATAGACGTCATCTATACTATAGACGTCATCAATACTATAGACGTCATTTATACTATAGACGTCATCTCTACTATAGACGTCATCTATACTATAGACGTTATCTATACTATAGACGTCGTCTATACTATAGACGTCATCTATACTATAGACGTCATCTATACTATAGACGTCATCTATACTATAGACGTCATCTATACTATAGACGTCATCTATACTATAGACGTCATCTATACTATTGACGTCATCTATACTATAGTCGTCGTCTATACTATAGACGTCGTCTATAATATAGACGTCATCTATACTATAGACGTCATCTATGGTATAGATGAAGCCTATAATATAGACGACGTCTATAGTATAGTTGACGTCTATAGTATAGATGACGTCTATAGTATAGACGACGTCTATAGTATAGATGACGTCTATAGTATAGATGACGTCTTTAGTATAGATGACGTCTATAGTATAGATGACGTCTATAGTATAGATGACGTCTATAGTATAGATGAAGTCTATTGTATAGATGACGTCTATAATATAGATGAAGTCTATAGTATAGATGACGTCTATAGAATAAATGACGTCTATATTATAGATGACGTCTATAGCATAGATGACGTCTATAGTATAGATGACGTCTATAGTATAGATGACGTCTATAGTATAGATGACGTCTATAATATAGATGGAGTCTATTGTATAGATGACGTCTATAGAATAAATGACGTCTATATTATAGATGACGTCTATAGTATAGATGACGTATAATAAATGACGTCTATATTATAGATGACGTCTATAGTATAGATGACGTCTATAGTATCGACGACGTCTATAGTATAGATGACGTCTATAGTATCGACGACGTCTATTGTATAGATGTCGTCTATAGTATAGACGACGTCTATAGTGTAGATGACGCCTATAGTATAGACGACTTCTATAGTGTAGATGACGCCTATAGTATAGATGACGTCTAAAGTATAGATCACGTCTATATTATAGATGACGTCTATAGTATAGAGGACGTCTATAGTATAGATGGTGTCTATAGTATCGACGACGTCTATAGTATAGATGACAATATATATAGATGACGTATAGATGACGTCTATAGTATAGATGACGTCTATAGCATAGATGACGTCTATAGTATTGATGACGTCTATAGTATAGATGACGTCTATAGTATAGACGACGTCTATAGTATAGACGACGTCTATAGTATAGATGACGTCTATAGTATAGATGACGTCTATAGTATAGATGACGTCTATAGTATAGATGACGTCTATAGTATAGATGACGTCTATAGTATAGATGACGTCTATAGTATAGATGACGTCTATAGTATAGATGACGCCTATAGTATAGATGACGTCTATAGTATAGATGACGTCTATAGTATAGATGACGTCTATAGTATAGATGACGTCTATAGTATAGATGACGTCTATAGTATAGATGACGTCTATGGTATAGATGACGTCTATGGTATAGACGACGTCTATAGTATAGATGACGTCTATAGTATAGATGACGTCTATAGTATAGATGACGTCTATAGTATAGATGACGTCTATAGTATAGACGACGTCTATAGTATAGATGACGTCTATAGTATAGACGACGTCTATAGTATAGATGACGTCTATAGCATAGATGACGTCTATAGTATAGATGACGTCTATAATATAGATGAAGTCTATTGTATAGATGAAGTCTATTGTATAGATGACGTCTATAGTATAGATGACGTCTATAGTATAAATGACGTCTATATTATAGATGACGTCTATAGTATAGATGACGTCTATAATATAGATGACGTCTATAGTATAGATGACGTATATAGTATAGATGACGTCTATATAATGGATGAGGTCTATTGTATAGATGACGTCTATAGTATATGTGACGTCTATAGTATAGATGACGTCTATAGTATAGATGACGTCTATAGTATAGACGACGTCTATTGTATAGACGACGTCTATAGTATAGATCACGTCTATAGTATAGTTGACGTCTATAGTATAGACAACGTCTATAGTATAGATGGCGTCTATAGTATCGACGACGTCTATAGTATAGATGGCGTCTATAGTATCGACGACGTCTATAGTATAGACGACGTCTATAGTATAGACGACGTCTATAGTGTAGATGACGCCTATAGTATAGACGACGTCTATAGTGTAGATGACGCCTCTAGTATAGATGACGGCAATAGAATAGATGACGTCTATAGTATAGATGACGTCTATGGTATGGATGACGTCTATAGTATAGACGACGCCTATATTATAGACTACGTCTATAGTATAGACGACGTCTATAGTATAGACGACGTCTATAGTATAGATGACCTCTATAATATAGACGACGTCTATAGTTTAGATGACCTCTATAGTATAGACGACGTCTATAGTATAGATGACCTCTATAGTATAGACGACGCCTATAGTATAGATGACCTCTATAGTATAGACGACGTCTATAGTATAGATCACGTCTATAGTATAGTTGACGTCTATAGTATAGACAACGTCTATAGTATAGATGGCGTCTATAGTATCGACGACGTCTATAGTATAGATGGCGTCTATAGTATCGACGACGTCTATAGTATAGACGACGTCTATAGTATAGACGACGTCTATAGTGTAGATGACGCCTATAGTATAGACGACGTCTATAGTGTAGATGACGCCTCTAGTATAGATGACGTCTAAAGTATAGATTACGCCTATAGTATAGATGACGGCAATAGAATAGATGACGTCTATAGTATAGATGACGTCTATGGTATGGATGACGTCTATAGTATAGATGACGTCTATAGTATGGATGACGTCTATAGTATAGATGACGTCTATAGTATAGATGACGTCTATAGTATAGATGATGTCTATGGTATAGATGAAGCCTTTAATATAGACGACGTCTATAGTATAGATGACGTCTATAGTATAGACGACGTCTATAGTATAGATGACGTCCATAGTGTAGACGACGTCTATAGTATAGATGACGTCTATAGTATAGATGACGTCTATAGTATAGATGACGTCTATAGTATAGATGACGTCTATAGTATAGATGACGTCTATAGTATAGATGACGTCTATAGTATAGATGACGTCTATAGTATAGATGACGTCTATAGTATAGATGGCGTCTAAAGTATAGATGACGTCTATAGTATAGATGACGTCTATAGTATAGATGACGTCTATAGTATAGATGACGTCAAAAATATAGATGACCTCTATCTAGACGACGTCTATAGTATAGATGACCTCTATAGTATAGACGACGTCTATAGTATAGATGACCTCTATAGACGTCATCTATACTATAGACGTCATCTATACTATAGACGCCATCTATACTATAGACGTCATCTATACTATAGACGTCATCTATACTTTTGACGTCATCTATACTATTGACGTCATCTATACTATAGACGTCATCTATACTATAGACGTCATCTATACAATAGACGTCATCTATACTTTAGACGCCATCTATACTATAGACATTATCCATACTCAATCATCTATACTATAGGCGTCATCTATACTATAGACGTCATCTATACTATAAACGTCATCTATAATATAGGCGTCATCTATACTATAGGCGTCATCTACACTATAGACGTCATCTATACTATAGACGTCATCTATTCTATAGACGTCATCTATACTCTAGACGTCATCTATACTATAGACGCTATCTATACTATAGACGTCTTCTATACTATAGACGCCATCTATACTATAAACGCCATCTATACTGTAGACGTCGTCTATACTATAGACGCCATCTATACTATAGACGTCGTCTATACTATAGACGTCATCCATACTATAGACGTCATCTATACTATAGACGTCGTCTATACGTCATCTATAGACGTCTATACGTCATCTATAGACGTCTGTAGTATAGACGACGTCTATAGTATAGATGACGTCTATAGTATAGATGACGTTTATAGTATAGATGACGTCTATAGTATAGATGACGCCTATAGTATAGATGATTGAGTATGGATAATGTCTATAGTATAGATGGCGTCTAAAGTATAGATGACGTCTATTGTATAGATGACGTCTATAGTATAGATGACGTCTATAGTATAGATGACGTCAATAGTATAGATGACGTCAAAAGTATAGATGACGTCTATAGTATAGATGACGTCTATAGTATAGACGACGTCTATAGTATAGATGACGTCTAGAGTATAGATGACGTCTATAGAATAGATGACGTCTATAGTATAGATGACGTTTATAGTGTAGATGACGCCTATAGTATAGATGACGCCTATATTATAGATGACGTTTATAGTATAGATGACGTCTATAGTATAGATGACGCCTATAGTATAGATGATTGAGTATGGATAACGTCTATAGTATAGATGGCGTCTAAAGTATAGATGACGTCTATAGTATAGATGACGTCTATAGTATAGATGACGTCTATAGTATAGATGACGTCTATAGTATAGACGACGTCTACAGTATAGATGGCGTTTATAGTATAGATGGCGTCTTTAGTATAGAAGACGTCTATAGTATAGATAGCGTCTATAGTATAGACGACGTCTATAGTATAGATGACGTCTAGAGTATAGATGACGTCTATAGAATAGATGACGTCTATAGTATAGATGACGTCTATAATGTAGATGACGCCTATAGTATAGATGACGATTATATTATAGATGACGTTTATAGTATAGATGACGTCTATAGTATAGATGACGCCTATAGTATAGATGATTGAGTATGGATAACGTCTATAGTATAGATGGCGTCTAAAGTATAGATGACGTCTATAGTATAGATGACGTCTATAGTATAGATGACGTCTATAGTATAGATGACGTCAATAATATAGATGACGTCAAAAGTATACTATAGAGGTCATCTATACTATAGACGTCGTCTATACTATAGAGGTCATCTATACTATAGACGTCGTCTATACTATAGAGGTCATCTATACTATAGACGTCGTCTATACTATAGAGGTCATCTATACTATAGACGTCGTCTATACTATAGAGGTCATCTATACTATAGACGTCGTCTATACTATAGAGGTCATCTATACTATAGACGTCGTCTATACTATAGAGGTCATCTATACTATAGACGTCGTCTATACTATAGAGGTCATCTATACTGTAGACGTCGTCTATACTATAAAGGTCATCTAAACTATAGACGTCATCTATACTATAGAGGTCATCTATACTATAGACGTCATCTATACTATAGACGTCATCTAAACTATAGACGTCATCTATACTATAGACGTCATCTATACTATAGACGTCATCTATACTACAGACGTCTATAGATGACGTATAGACGTCTATAGATGACGTATAGACGACGTCTATAGTATAGATGACGTCTATAGTATGGATGACGTCTATAGTATAGACGACGTCTATAGTATAGATGGCGTCTATAGTATAGACGACGTCTACAGTATAGATGGCGTTTATAGTATAGATGGCGTCTATAGTATAGAAGACGTCTATAGTGTAGATAGCGTCTATAGTATAGACGACGTCTATAGTATAGATGACGTCTAGAGTATAGATGACGTCTATAGAATAGATGACGTCTATAGTATAGATGACGTTTATAGTGTAGATGACGCCTATAGTATAGATGACGCCTATATTATAGATGACGTTTATAGTATAGATGACGTCTATAGTATAGATGACGCCTATAGTATAGATGATTGAGTATGGATAACGTCTATAGTATAGATGGCGTCTAAAGTATAGATGACGTCTATAGTATAGATGACGTCTATAGTATAGATGACGTCTATAGTATAGATGACGTCTATAGTATAGACGACGTCTACAGTATAGATGGTGTTTATAGTATAGATGGCGTCTATAGTATAGAAGACGTCTATAGTATAGATAGCGTCTATAGTATAGACGACGTCTATAGTATAGATGACGTCTAGAGTATAGATGACGTCTATAGAATAGATGACGTCTATAGTATAGATGGCGTCTATAGTGTAGATGACGCCTATAGTATAGATGACGCCTATATTATAGATGACGTTTATAGTATAGATGACGTCTATAGTATAGATGACGCCTATAGTATAGATGATTGAGTATGGATAACGTCTATAGTATAGATGGCGTCTAAAGTATAGATGACGTCTATAGTATAGATGACGTCTATAGTATAGATGACGTCTATAGTATAGATGACGTCAATAGTATAGATGACGTCAAAAGTATAGATGACGTCTATAGTATAGATGACGTCTATAGTATAGATGGCGTCTATAGTATAGATGACGTCTATAGTATAGATGACGTCTATAGAGGTCATCTATACTATAGACGTCGTCTATACTATAGAGGTCATCTATACTATAGACGTCGTCTATACTATAGAGGTATATATAGTATATACCTCTATAGTATAGACGGCCTATATTATAGATGACGCTTATAGTATAGATGACGTCTATAGTATAGTTGACGCCTATAGTATAAATGATTGAGTATGGATAACGTCTATAGTATAGATGGCGTCTAAAGTATAGATGACGTCTATAGTATAGATGACGTCTATAGTATAGATGACGTCTATAGTATAGATGACGTCAATAGTATAGATGACGTCAAAAGTATAGATGACGTCTATAGTATAGATGACGTCTATAGTATAGATGGCGTCTATAGTATAGATGACGTCTATAGTATAGATGACGTCTATAGAGGTCATCTATACTATAGACGTCGTCTATACTATAGAGGTCATCTATACTATAGACGTCGTCTATACTATAGAGGTCATCTATACTATAGACGTCGTCTATACTATAGAGGTCATCTATACTATAGACGTCGTCTATACTATAGAGGTCATCTATACTATAGACGTCGTCTATACTATAGAGGTCATCTATACTTTTGACGTCATCTATACTATAGAAGTCATCTATACTATAGACGTCATCTATACTATAGACGTCATCTATACTTTAGACGCAATCTATACTATAGACGTTATCCATACTCAATCATCTATACTATAGGCGTCATCTATACTATAGACGCTATCTATACTATAGACGTCATCTATTCTATAGACGTCATCTATACTCTAGACGTAATCTATACTATAGCGTCATATGTACTATAGACGTCATCTATGCTATAGATGTCATCTATACTAAAGACGTCATCTATACTGTAGACGTCGTCTATACTATAGATGTCGTCATCTATACTGTAGACGTCGTCTATACTATAGACGTTGTCTATACTATAGAGGTCATCTATACTATAGACGTTGTCTATACTATAGAGGTCATCTATACTATAGACGTCGTCTATACTATAGAGGTCATCTATACTATAGACGTCGTCTATACTATAGAGGTCATCTATACTATAGACGTCGTCTATACTATAGAGGTCATCTATACTATAGACGTCGTCTATACTATAGAGGTCATCTATACTATAGACGTCGTCTATACTATAGACGTCGTCATCTATACTATAGACGTCGTCTATACTATAGACGTCGTCATCTATACTATAGACGTCGTCTATACTATAGACGTCGTCTATACTATAGACGTCATCTATACTATAGACATCGTCTATACTATAGACGTCGTCTATACTATAAACGTCATTTATACTATAAACGTCATCTATGCTATAGACGTCATCTATAATATAGACGTCATTTATTCTATAGACGTCATCTATACTATAGACTTCATCTATATTATAGACGTCATCTATACAATAGACTTCATCTATATTATAGACGTCATCTATACAATAGACTTCATCTATACTATAGACGTCATCTATACTATAGACGTTATCTATACTATAGACGTCGTCTATACTATAGACGTTATCTATACTATAGACGTTATCTATACTATAGACGTCGTCTATACTATAGCCGTTATCTGTACTATAGACGTCGTCTATACTATAGACGTCATCTATACTATAGACGTCGTCTATACTATAGACGTCGTCTATACTATAGACGTCGTCTATACTATAGACGTCGTCTATACTATAGACGTCGTCTATACTATAGACGTCATCTATACTATAGACGTCGTCTATACTATAGACGTCATCTATTCTATAGACGTCATCTATACTCTAGACGTCATCTATACTGTAGACGTCGTCTATACTATAGACGCTATCTATACTATAGACGTCATCTATTCTATAGACGTCATCTATACTCTAGACGTCATCTATACTATAGCGTCATATGTACTATAGACGTCATCTATACTATAGACGTCATCTATACTATAGACGTCATCTATACTATAGACGTCATCTATACTATAGACGTCATCTATACTATAGACGGCATCTATACTATAGACGTCGTCTATACTATGGACGTCATCTATACTATAGGCGTCGTCTATACTATAGAGGTCATCAATACTATAGACGTCGTCTATACTATAGAGGTCATCTAAACTATAGACGTCGTCTATATTATAGAGGTCATCTATACTATAGACGTCATCTACACTATAGACGTCGTCTATACTATAGACGTCATCTATACTATAGACGTCATCTATACTATAGACGTCACATATACTATAGACGTCATCTATACAATAGACCTCATCCATTATATAGACGTCATCTATACTATAGACGTCATCTATACTATAGACGTCATCTATATTATAGACGTCATCTATACTATAGACGTCATCTATAATATAGACGTCATTTATACTATAGACGTCATCTATACTATAGACGTCATCTATACAATAGACTTCATCTATACAATAGATTTCATCTATATTGTAGACGTCATCTATACTATAGACGTCATCTATACTATAGACGTCATCTATACTATAGACGGCATCTATACTATAGACGTCGTCTATACTATGGACGTCATCTATACTATAGGCGTCGTCTATACTATAGAGGTCATCAATACTATAGACGTCGTCTATACTATAGAGGTCATCTAAACTATAGACGTCGTCTATATTATAGAGGTCATCTATACTATAGACGTCATCTATACTATAGACGTCATCTATACTATAGACGTCATCTATACTATAGACGTCATCTATACTATAGACGTCATCTATACTATAGACGTCATCTATACTATAGACGTCGTCTATACTATAGACGTCGTCTATACTATAGACGTCATCTATACTATAGACGTCGTCTATACTATAGACGTCATCTATACTATAGACGTCGTCTATACTATAGACGTCATCTATACTATAGACGTCGTCTATACTATAGACGTCATCTATACTATAGACGTCATCTATACTATAGACGTCGTCTATACTATAGACGTCATCTATACTATAGACGTCGTCTATACTATAGACGTCATCTATACTATAGACGTCGTCTATACTATAGACGTCATCTATACTATAGACGTCGTCTATACTATAGACGTCGTCTATACTATAGACGTCATCTATACTATAGACGTCCTCTATACTATAGACGTCATCTATACTATAGACGTCATCTATACTATAGACGTCATCTATACTATAGACGTCATCTATACTATAGACGTCGTCTATACTATAGACGTCATCTATTCTATAGACGTTGTCTATACTAAAGACGTCATCTATACTATAGACGTCATCTATACTATAGACGTCGTCTATACTATAGACGTCATCTATACTATAGACGTCATCTATACTATAGACGTTGTCTATACTATAGACGTCATCTATACTATAGACGTCTTCTATACTATAGACGTCATCTATACTATAGACGTCGTCTATACTATAGACGTCGTCTATACTATAGACGTCGTCGATACTATAGACGTGATCTATACTATAGACGTCGTCTATACTATAGAGGTCATCTATACTATAGACGTCGTCTATACTATAGAGGTCATCTATACTATAGACGTCGTCTATACTATAGAGGTCATCTATACGTCATCTATATATATCGTCATCTATACTATAGACGTCGTCGATACTATAGACACCATCTATACTATAGACGTCCTCTATACTATAGACGTCATCTATAATATAGACGTGATCTATACTTTAGACGTCATCTATACTATAGGCGTCATCTACACTATAGAAGTCGTCTATACTATAGGCGTCATCTACACTATAGACGTCGTCTATACTATAGACGACATCTATACTATAGACGTCGTCGATACTATAGACGTCATCTATACTATAGACGTCGTCGATACTATAGACGTCATCTATACTATAGACGTCATCTATAATATAGACGTCATTTATTATACGTCATCTATACTATAGACGTCATCTATAATATAGACGTCATTTATTCTATAGACGTCATCTATACAATAGACTCCATCTATATTATAGACGTCATCTATACTATAGACGTCATCTATACTATAACGTCATCTATACTATAGACGTCATCTATACTATAGACGTCGTCTATACTATTGACGCCATCTATACTATAGACGTTGTCTATACTATAGACGTTATCTATACTATAGACGTCGTCTATACTATAGACGTCATCTATACTATAGACGTCATCTATACTATAGACGTCATCTATACTATAGAAGTCATCTATACTATAGTCGTCGTCTATACTATAGACGTCGTCTATACTATAGACGTCATCTATACTATAGACGTCATCTATACTAAAGACGTCATCTATACTATAGACGTCATCTATACTATAGACGTCGTCTATACTATAGACGTCGTCTATACTATAGACGTCATCTATACTATAGACGTCGTCTATACTATAGACGTCATCTATACTATAGACGTCATCTATACTATAGACGTCGTCTATACTATAGACGTCAACTATACTATAGACGACGTCTATAGTATAGATGTCTTCTATAGTATAGACGACGTCTATAGTGTAGATGACGCCTATAGTATAGACGACTTCTATAGTGTAGATGACGCCTATAGTATAGATGACGTCTAAAGTATAGATCACGTCTATATTATAGATGACGTCTATAGTATAGAGGACGTCTATAGTATAGATGGTGTCTATAGTATCGACGACGTCTATAGTATAGATGACGATATATATAGATGACGTATAGATGACCTCTATAGTATAGACGACGTCTATAGTATAGAAGACCTCTATAGTATAGACGACGTCTATAGTATAGATCACGTCTATAGTATCGACGACGTCTATAGTATAGACGACGTCTATAGTATAGACGGCGTCTATAGTATAGATGACGTCTATAGTATAGATGACGTCTATAGTATAGATGACGTCTATAGTATAGACGACGTCTATAGTATAGATGACGTCTATAGTATAGACGACGTCTATAGTATAGACGACGTCTATAGTATAGACGACGTCTATAGTATAGACGACGTCTATAGTATAGATGACGTCTATAGTATAGATGACGTCTATAGTATAGACGACGTCTATAGTATAGACAACGTCTATAGAAAAGATGACGTCTATAGTATAGATGACGTCTATAGTATAGATGACGTCTATAGTATAGATGACGTCTATAGTATAGATGACGTCTATAGTATAAATGACGTCTATAGTATTGATGACGTCTATAGTATAGATGACGCCTATAGTATAGATGACGCCTATAGTATAGATGACGTCTATAGTATAGATGACGTCTATAGTATAGATGACGTCTATAGTATAGATGACGTCTATAGTATAGATGACGTCTATAGTATAGATGACGTCTATAGTATAGATGACGTCTATGGTATAGATGACGTCTATAGTATAGACGACGTCTATAGTATAGATGACGTCTATAGTATAGATGACGTCTATAGTATAGACGACGTCTATAGTATAGATGACGTTTATAGTATAGATGACGTCTATAGTATAGATGACGTCTATAGTATAGATGACGTCTATAGTATAGATGACGTCTATAGTATAGATGACGTCTATAATATAGATGAAGTCTATTGTATAGATGACGTCTATAATATAGATGAAGTCTATAGTATAGATGACGTCTATAGTATAAATGACGTCTATATTATAGATGACGTCTATAGTATAGATGACGTCTATAATATAGATGACGTCTATAGTATAGATGACGTCTATATAATGGATGACGTCTATTGTATAGATGACGTCTATAGTATATGTGACGTCTATAGTATAGATGACGTCTATAGTATAGATGACGTCTATAGTATAGATGACCTCTATAGTATAGACGACGTCTATAGTATAGATGACGTCTATAGTATAGACGACGTCTATTGTATAGACGACTTCTATAGTATGGATTACGTCTATAGTATAGACGACGCCTATATTATAGACTACGTCTATAGTATAGATGACGTCTATAGTATAGACGACGTCTATAGTATAGACGACGTCTATAGTATAGACGACGTCTATAGTATAGATGACCTCTATAATATAGACGACGTCTATAGTTTAGATGACCTCTATAGTATAGACGACGTCTATAGTATAGATGACCTCTATAGTATAGACGACGCCTATAGTATAGATGACCTCTATAGTATAGACGACGTCTATAGTATAGATCACGTCTATAGTATAGTTGACGTCTATAGTATAGACAACGTCTATAGTATAGATGGCGTCTATAGTATCGACGACGTCTATAGTATAGATGGCGTCTATAGTATCGACGACGTCTATAGTATAGACGACGTCTATAGTATAGACGAAGTCTATAGTGTAGATGACGCCTATAGTATAGACGACGTCTATAGTGTTGATGACGCCTCTAGTATAGATGACGTCTAAAGTATAGATTACGCCTATAGTATAGATGACGGCAATAGAATAGATGACGTCTATAGTATAGATGACGTCTATGGTATGAATGACGTCTATAGTATAGATGACGTCTATAGTATGGATGACGTCTATAGTATAGATGACGTCTATAGTATAGATGACGTCTATAGTATAGATGATGTCTATGGTATAGATGAAGCCTTTAATATAGACGACGTCTATAGTATAGATGACGTCTATAGTATAGACGACGTCTATAGTATAGATGACGTCTATAGTATAGACGACGTCTATAGTATAGATGACGTCTATAGTATAGACGACGTCTATAGTATAGATGACGTCTATAGTATAGATAACGTCCATAGTATAGACGACGTCTATAGTATAGATGACGTCTATAGTATAGATGACGTCTATAGTATAGATGACGTCTATAGTATAGATGACGTCTATAGTATAGATGACGTCTATAGTATAGATGACGTCTATAGTATAGATGACGTCTATAGTATAGATGACGTCTATAGTATAGATGACGTCTATAGTATAGATGACGTCTATAGTATAGACGACGTCTATAGTATAAACGACGTCTATAGTATAGATAACGGCTATAGTATAGACGACGTCTATAGTATAGATAACGTCTATAGTATAGATAACGTCTATAGTATAGACGACGTCTATAGTATAGATGACGTCTACAGTATGGATGACGTCTATAGTATAGACTACGTCTATAGTATAGATTACGTCTTTAGTATAGATGACGTCTATAGTACAGATTACGTCTATAGTATACGTATAGTATTCGTCTATAGTGTAGATTACGTCTATAGTATACGTATAGTATACGTCTTCCCCCGCGTGGCAGGCGCCTTGTCGAGTGCGTCATCTTCTATGACGCCGGTGTGTCGGCTTAAGTTGCGGATTTGCAGCCGGCGTGGGTCGGCTGAGGAGCGACGAACTAAGTCCTGCCAAACCTGACTCCAGTGGTGGTGTGAGCATATTGCAAACGGTGCCGAAGGATGCAAGGCTGGGGGTTAAACCAGCCTCTAACGAGCTCTCTCAGGTGCCTAGGCGAAGACCTGCAGATAAACCATAGCCTTACCCCGGTATGGCGGCTCTGCCGTGGTGGACCACCCTTTCCGGCCATTCTCGTGGGACCAAAATATCCGAACTAACTAAAACAAATAAGGATGAGGGGGAGGGCACGCTATTTGCCAAAAACACGGACGACACCATACCGGTGGTTCCGTGCGATCCAAACGTGGTACTACCAGCCAGTTTGATCGAAACTGAGGATATCTCAATGGAAAGGGAGGAAGAGCTACTCGCTGAACACTCCGATGATTCCGAAGAGAAATCCGGCCAAAAAAAGGAGACCAAGCGCGGGAGCAAGGCCAGAAGGACCACTCCCGGCCTGGAGAGAAAGAGGCGGTTTAAGAAGGCCAAGCATATTTATGGCATCTTAACAGCTAAAGAAAAATCTTCCCTCACTCAGAAGGAACTATCTTCCCTTGAGTGGGCCCGGGAGACCATAGCTAACAACGTTGCCACGAGGCCTACACTTAAGGCAGCTCGTTCAGTTAAAGGTACGGGTGGTAAATCGGGAAAATCTGGAAGGCCGAGGGACGATGCCGCTACTAGGACATCCCTCGGAACCAACAGAAAGCCGGTTACCGGAAGAGGAACTGCAACCCAAGGACCCATTGACAATCCGGGCCCAAGCGGGTTGCAGAAAGGCAATGCCGGAAGGCATAGAAGAGAAGCGTTCGCCTCGAAGAGAACACGATCTTCTGAGGACACTTCAAGGACGCCGAAGAAGGCGAAATGGGGCGCCATCACAGTGGGAAGTCCCAGCAAGCCAAGTACGAGCCGGGCGGGCCAGTATAGCGAGGTGACAAGGAGTCCACTACAGCTTGCTGTAGTAGACTCCAAGAAACCAAGCGGGCAGTACAGTGTTGAGTGTGGCAGGAAGATTGAGCAAGCCCTCGGGGCAGCTATCATCAGCCACATTCTGAAAAACACGGGTACTAGTGCCCCGACCTACGGCAGAATGAAATAGTCTAAAGGCATTACGTACATCGACTGCAAGGACCAAGCTTCAAATGACTTTGCCAAGACAGTAGTGGAAGGACTACAGCTTTGGGATGGTGCGGAACTTAAAGCCGTTCCAATAGACCAGGTTCCAAACAGGGCAAAGGGTAGGCTGACTATTCTGGAGATGGGAATAGTTAAAGGTGACATCCTCCGCGTGCTGCAAGCACAAAACCCCCAGATTCCGATGCAGGATTGGGAAATTATAAGCGAGGAAGAGCCGAGAAATGGTTTCAGGGGCTATATTGTTGCCTTCGGCGACCTGCCCGGGAACCTAAAGGCGGAAAAACAGCTTCTGTTGTCCTTTGCAGCTAGCGAGGTAACCCTCAAGCTGATTAAGCAGACTGCGGAAGCAACGAAGGCGACGGACACTGCGTTGGAGGTGGAGAACAATGATGAAGGTGATCCAAATAAACCTCCATCACAGTAGGGTTGCCACAGCCAACCTGGGGCTGTTCCTCGAGAGGGAACAGCTGGACCTAGCCCTAATCCAAGAACCCTGGATTGAAAAAAAGAACAGGGTTTTAGGATTAGGGTCGAAAAATTTCTCACTGTATAATGTAAAAAATAAAGGTAAGGCGAGAACCTGTATTGTAGCAAATAAGAACGTTCATGTATTAATGTTATCTCATTTCTGCACAGGTGACCTAACGGTGGTGGAGGTTAGAGGGACGGACGAGAACTACACGGTAGCGTCGGTCTACATGCCATTTGACGACGGTACCTCGGTCCCCCCGGAATCTCTGAAGACGCTAGTGACAGCGTCCGAACAAGGTAAGAAGAACTTAGTCTTAAGCTGTGATGCCAATGCCCATCATACGATCTGGGGAAGCTCAGACATTAACGACAGAGGCGAGGTTCTGTTTGACTTTGTCCTTAGCTCCAACCTTCTAGTATGTAACAGGAGAAATGATCCCACCTTCATTACAGCGAATAGGAGGGAAGTCTTGGACGTAACTTTCGTGTCTCAGAACAGCTCTGTTCAAGTAACGAACTGGAGAGTATCTAAGCAGGCATCACTATCAGATCACTGCTGGATACTCTTTGAGATACAGGTAGGTTCGCAGGCTAGGAAAGTTTTCAAAAACCCAAAAAGAGCAAACTGGGTGAAGTTCAATAAAGAACTGCGGAGGACCATCTCCCCCTGCCCAGACAGAGATCTTACTACCGCGCATGAGATCGACAAAACAGTCGAATACATCACCGGGATGATCTCCAGCTCTTTCGAAAAATCCTGCCCAAACAGCAATACAGGAGCTCATCAAGAGCTCAAGATCCAGATGGAACCTTGCAAAAGAGGGGCTCATCGAATGGACGACCTATAGGGAGAGCGTTAGAATCCTGAAAAAGGAGATCAGATTCGCCAAGAGGAACTCATGGAAGAATTTCTGCGAATCAATCGAAACAACAACTGAAGCGTCCCGACTGAGAAAAGTCTTATCCAAAGCGCCTATACCGCTATCTTCACTCAGGAAGACTGAGGGCGATTGGACCTCGACACACAAGGAAACGCTGGATTTACTGCGGAAACTCACTTCCCAGGGTGCTTCGATACCTATGAGGATTACGCTACAGTAGCGCAAGGCTCGCGGAAAAAGATGAAGGACGAAAAGATCAGGGCTATAACCGATGTAAAAAGGCTGGCCTGGGCGATCAACTCCTTCGATCCCTTTAAAGCACCAGGGATGGATAACATCCGACCAATAATGCTCCAAAAAGCAGGGGAAACTATCATTCCATGGTTGAGTAACGTATACAAGTCCTGCCTAAAGCTGTGTTATATTCCCAAAGCTTGGAGAGAAGTCCGAGTGATATTCATCCCCAAAGCAGGGAAGGCAAACCACTCTACGGCAAAGGACTATCGACCCATAAGCCTGTCCTCATTTATGCTCAAGACGTTGCAACGGCTTATTGACGTATATGTGAGAGAGCTGATTGGTGATAACTATTTATCAAAATCACAGCATGCGTACATGAGAAGCAGATCGGTTGACACTGCACTACATAGAGTAGTAACAGTAGTAGAAAAATCCCTGGAACACAAGGAGTACACTTTGGGTGCCCTTCTAGACATAGAGGGGGCGTTTAATAACATTGAGGCAGACGCGATATTGCGCAGCTTGAGAAACGCCCACCTAGATAGCAGTCTATGCGACTGGATCGGGCTCATGTTAAGCACACGAAAGATAAACTGCTACCTAGGCGAAGTATGCAGCAGACGAAACGTCAGCAGAGGAACACCGCAGGGAGGTGTCCTATCTCCTCTTATATGGACCCTGGTAATGGACGAATTGCTGAAAACCCTGGAGAGGGAAGGCTTCACTGTGAGCGCATACGCAGACGATGTAGCAATCCTGATCCCAGGTAAATTCCCACCAATCCTCAGTGACCGACTCAGCTGCGCACTTCGCATTGTTGAAAAATGGGTTGAGGGTCGAGGACTGGGAATTAACCCCTCTAAGACGGAAGTTGTGTTGTTTACAAGGAAAAGGGCAGTTCCATCCTTCAGCAACCCGAGAATGGGGGGAGTGGAGTTACCGCTATCCAGATCGGTAAGATACCTGGGCGTCATATTAGACTCCAAACTCAACTGGAGGGATAATATAGAAGATCGTGTCAAGCGGGCATACGTGGCACTATACGCCTGCCGCAGAACGTTCGGAAGCATGTGGGGACTGCAACCGAACATGGTACACTGGATGTATATAACGGTTGTAAGACCCATCTTAACTTACGGTGCAGTTGTATGGTGGAGGGCTACGAAAAGAAAGTGTCATCTCTCTAGCCTCACCAAAGTTCAAAGGGCAGCCTGCATGGGTATAACAGGGTCCCTAAGGACCACACCCACCGCGGCACTGGAGGTACTACTCAACCTCACCCCCTTGGACATATACTGCAGCAGCAAGGCAGCTAAAACAGCTGTTCGCCTAAGGGAATCCGGACTGTGGTCCTCAAGATCTTATGGACACGCCTCTGTGGAAACTCAGTGGGCTGCCTCCACAAACACCCCAGTCACAGATTACCTACCTATGACATTCGCCTTCAACAGGAGATTCGCTACCAGAATACCTGAAAGAGGTGAATGGGAAGATAAGACCATTACAGGAGAAGACGAGATCGCCGTATATACCGACGGCTCTAAGATGGACGTCGGAACCGGTGCGGGCATTTTCTGTGGAGATTTGGGTCTAGGTAAATCTTTCCGAATCATTGACGACTGCAGCATTTTTCAGGCGGAGCTGGCAGCCATAATCGAAGGTGCCTCCGAGCTGAAGAAATACGGCCCCGCAAACAAGACCATCACCATATACTCTGATAGCCAAGCGGCAATTAAAGCCATGGACGTGGTAAAGTCAAGGGCTGTGAAACTATGCAGGGAAATTCTGGACGAGTTATCACTTGGCAACACTGTAACTGTGTGTTGGGTGCCAGGTCACACCGATATATCGGGAAACGAAGAAGCGGACAAGCTTGCGAGATTTGGGTCTGGAATGAATGCATCTCTAGCCCTCAAATCCATAAGAGTCCCGCTGAGTTCGATAGCACGTAGGTTAGAAACTGAATCCTTGAGTAGAACCAATCAACGTTGGACAGAACTTGATACGTGCAGACACACAAGGGAGCTATGGCCAGCGGTAAACAAAAAGAGATCACTATTTTTGATCGGACTAGCCCGCAGGAACATCCGAGTACTCACGGGAATCCTCACGGGGCACTGCGCTGTGGGTCTACACCCTGAGCGGCTAGGCATACCGCATAACGATTACTGCAGAAGCTGCAGGGACGTTGAAGAAATTGAATCTGTTCGTCATCTGCTCTGCGAATGCCCAGCCCTAAACAGCATCAGGCGTAGTATCCTCGGCAGCTACTTCTTCAACGAGCTCGAAGATCTAAATAATGTAGATCTAAAGGACCTCCTAAGATTTGTATACAAATCCGGATGGGTCCAAGAGGGCGGAGCTCTGAGCTTCTAACAGCGGTCTATTTCTGTTTTCATTCCAGGTATTAAGAAGGTTCCCAATGGACACAATGGACCCAACTGCTGGTCTAAGTGAAGCCGTGACTATTGTCAAAAGGGCATCCATCAACCTAACCTAACCTAACCATAGTATACGTCTATAGTATAGATGACGTCTATAGTATAGATGACGTCTATAGTATAGATGACGTCTATAGTATAGACGACGTCTATAGTATAGATGACGTCTATAGTATAGATGACGTCTATAGTATAGATGACGTCTATAGTATAGACGACGTCTATAGTACAGACGACGTCTAAAGTATAGATGACGTCAATAGTATAGACGACGTCTATAGTATAGATGACGTCTATAGTATAGACGACGTCTAAAGTATAGATGACGTCTATAGTATAGACGACGTCAAAAGTATAGATGACGTCTATAGTATAGACGACGTCTAAAGTATAGATGACGTCTATAGTATAAACGACTATAGTATAGATGACGTCTATAGTATAGACGTCGTCTATAGTATAGACGTCGACTATAGTATAGACGACGTCTACGGTATAGATGACGTCTATAGTATTGATGACGTCTATAGTTTAGATGACGTCTTTAGTATAGATGACATCTATAGCATAGATGACGTCTATAGTACATATGACGCTATAGTAAAGATTGTTTCTATGGTATAGATGACGTTTATAGTATTAATGACGTCAATAGCATAGATTATGTCTATAGTATAGATGACATCTTTAGTATAGATGACATCTTTAATATAGATGACACTTATAGTATAGAAGACGTCTATATTATAGGCGACGTCTATAGTATAGATGACGTGATATAGTATAGATAAAGTCGAAAGTATAGATGACGTCTATGACTTTTCTATGGTATAGATGACGTTTATAGTATTGATGACGTCTATGGTATATATGACGTCTATAGTATAGATGACGTCTATAGTAAAGATGACGTCTATAGTATAGATGACGTCTATAGTATAGATGACGTCTATAGTATATATGACGTCTATAGTATAGATGACGTCTATAGTATAGATGACGTCTATAGTATAGATGACGTCTATAGTATAGATGACGTCTAAAGTATAGATGACGTCTATAGTATAGATGACGTCTATAGTATATATGACGTCTATAGTATAGATGACGTCTATAGTAAAGATGACGTCTATAGTATAGATGAAGTCTATAGTATAGATGACGTCTATAGTATAGATGACGTCTATAGTATAGACGACGTCTATAGTATAGATGACGTCTATAGTATAGACGACGTCTATAGTACAGACGACGTCTAAAGTATAGATGACGTCAATAGTATAGACGACGTCTATAGTATAGATGACGTCTATAGTATAGATGAAGTCTATAGTATAGATGACGTCTATAGTATAGATGACGTCTATAGTATAGACGACGTCTATAGTACAGACGACGTCTAAAGTATAGATGACGTCAATAGTATAGACGACGTCTATAGTATAGATGACGTCTATAGTATAGACGACGTCTATAGTACAGACGACGTCTAAAGTATAGATGACGTCAATAGCATAGATTATGTCTATAGTATAGATGACATCTTTAGTATAGATGACATCTTTAATATAGATGACACTTATAGTATAGAAGACGTCTATATTATAGGCGACGTCTATAGTATAGATGACGTGATATAGTATAGATAAAGTCGAAAGTATAGATGACGTCTATGACTTTTCTATGGTATAGATGACGTTTATAGTATTGATGACGTCTATAGTATAGATGAAGTCTATAGTATAGATGACGTCTATAGTATAGATGACGTCTATAGTATAGACGACGTCTATAGTACAGACGACGTCTAAAGTATAGATGACGTCAATAGTATAGACGACGTCTATAGTATAGATGACGTCTATAGTATAGACGACGTCTATAGTACAGACGACGTCTATAGTATAGGTGACGTCTATAGTATAGACGTCGTCTATAGTATAGACGTCAACTATAGTATAGACGACGTCTACGGTATAGATGACGTCTATAGTATTGATGACGTCTATAGTATAGATGAAGTCTATAGTATAGATGACGTCTATAGTATAGATGACGTCTATAGTATAGACGACGTCTATAGTACAGACGACGTCTAAAGTATAGATGACGTCAATAGTATAGACGACGTCTATAGTATAGATGACGTCTATAGTATAGACGACGTCTATAGTACAGACGACGTCTAAAGTATAGATGACGTCAATAGCATAGATTATGTCTATAGTATAGATGACATCTTTAGTATAGATGACATCTTTAATATAGATGACACTTATAGTATAGAAGACGTCTATATTATAGGCGACGTCTATAGTATAGATGACGTGATATAGTATAGATAAAGTCGAAAGTATAGATGACGTCTATGACTTTTCTATGGTATAGATGACGTTTATAGTATTGATGACGTCTATGGTATATATGACGTCTATAGTATAGATGACGTCTATAGTAAAGATGACGTCTATAGTATAGATGACGTCTATAGTATAGATGACGTCTATAGTATATATGACGTCTATAGTATAGATGACGTCTATAGTATAGATGACGTCTATAGTATAGATGACGTCTATAGTATAGATGACGTCTAAAGTATAGATGACGTCTATAGTATAGATGACGTCTATAGTATATATGACGTCTATAGTATAGATGACGTCTATAGTAAAGATGACGTCTATAGTATAGATGACGTCTATAGTATAGATGACGTCTATAGTATATATGACGTCTATAGTATAGATGACGTCTATAGTATAGATGACGTCTATAGTATAGATGACGTCGATAGTATAGATGACGTCTATAGTATAGATGACGTCTATAGTATAGATGACGTCTATAGTATAGATGACGTCTATAGTATAGATGACGTCTATAGTATAGATGACGTCTATAGTATAGATGACGTCTATAGTATATATGACGTCTATAGTATAGATGACGTCTATAGTATAGATGACGTCTATAGTATAGATGACGTCTGTCGTATAGATGACGTCTATAGAATAGATGACGCCTATATTATAGATGACGTGTATAGTTAAGATGACGTCTATAGTATATATGATGTCTTTAGTATATATGACGTCTATAGTATAGATGACGTCTATAGTATATATGACGTCTATAGTATAGATGACGTCTATAGTATAGATGACGTCTATAGTATAGATGACGTCTATAGTATAGATGACGTCTATAGTATAGATGACGTCTATAGTATAGATGACGTCTATAGTGTGGATAACATCTAAAGGTTAGATGACGTCTATAGTGTGGATAACATCAATAGGTTAGATGACGTCTATAGTGTGGATAAAGTCTATAGTATAGATAACGTCTATAGTGTACATGACGTCTATAGTGTGGATAACATCTATGGGTTAGATGACGTCTATAGTATGTATAACATCTATAGGTTAGAAGACGTCTATAGTGTGGATGATGTCTATAGTATAGATGCCGTTTATATTGTAGATGATGTCTACAGTAAAGTTGATGTCTAAAGTATAGATGACATCTATAGTAAAGTTGATGTCTACAGTATGGATGACGTCTATAGTATAGACTACGTCTATAGTATAGATGACGTCTTTAGTATAGATGACGTCTATAGTATACATGACGTCTATAGTGTGAATAACATCTATGGGTTAGATGACGTCTATAGTGTGTATAACATCTATAGGTTAGATGACGTCTATAGTGTCGATGATGTCTATAGTATAGATGACGTTTATAGTGTAGATGATGTCTACAGTAAAGTTGATGTCTAAAGTATAGATGACGTTTATAGTAAAGTTGATGTCTACAGTATAGATGACGTCTATAGTATAGACTACGTCTATAGTATAGATGACGTCTTTAGTATAGATGACGTCTATAGTATAGATTACGTCTATAGTATACGTATAGTATACGTCTATAGTATAGATGACGTCTATAGTATAGATGACGTCTATAGTATAGATGACGTCTATAGTATAGATGACGTCTATAGTATAGATGACGTCTATAGTATAGATGACGTCTATAGTATAGATGACGTCTATAGTATAGATGACGTCTATAGTATAGATGACGTCTATAGTATAGATGACGTCTATAGTATAGATGACGTCTATAGTATAGATGACGTCTATAGTATAGATGACGTCTATAGTATAGATGACGTCTATAGTATATATGACGTCTATAGTATAGATGACGTCTATAGTATAGATGACGTCTATAGTATAGATGACGTCTAAAGTATAGATGACGTCTATAGTATAGATGACGTCTATAGTATAGATGACGTCTATAGTATAGATGACGTCTATAGTATAGATGACGTCTATAGTGTGGATAACATCTATAGGTTAGATGACGTCTATAGTGTGGATAACGTCTATAGTATAGATGACGTCTATAGTATGGATGACGTCTATAGTATAGATGACGTTTATAGTCTAGATGACGTCTACAGTAAAGTTGATATCTATAGTAAAGACGACGTTGATGTCTATAGTAAAGACGACGTTGATGTCTATAGTCGACGTCTATAGTATAGATGACGTCTATAGTATAGATGACGTCTATAGTATAGATGACGTCTATAGTATAGATGACGTCTATAGTATAGATGACGTCTATAGTATAGATGACGCCTATAGTATAGATGATTGAGTATGGATTACGTCTATAGTATAGACGACGTCTATATTATAGACGACTTCTATAGTAGGGATTGCGCCTATAGTATAGATGACGTCTATAGTAAAGACGACGTCTATAGTATAGATGACGTCTATAGTGTGGATAACGTCTATAGGATAGATGACGTCTATAGTATGGATGACTTCGATAGAATAGATGACGTTTATAGTGTAGATGATGTCTACAGTAAAGTTGATGTCTATAGTATAGATGACGTCTATAGTAAAGTTGATGTCTATAGTATAGATGACGTCTATAGTATAGATGACTTCTATAGTATGGATGACATCTAGAGTATAGATGACGTCTATAGTATAGGTGACATCTATAGTATAGATGACGTGTATAGTAAAGATGACGTCCATATATGACGTCCTAGGTATATATGACGTCTATGGTATAGATGTCGTCTATAGTATAGATGACGTCTATACTATATAGATGACGTCTATAGTATAGACGACGTCTATAGTCTAGACGACGTCTATAGTATAGACGACGTCTATAGTATAGATGACGTCTATAGTATAGACGATTTCTATAGTATGGATTACGTCTATAGTATGGACGACGTCTATAGTATAGATTACTTTATAGTCTATAGAATTACTTTACGTTGATAGAATAGACGACGTTTATAGTATACATGACGTCTATAGTATAGATTACGTCTATAATATGGACGACGTCTATAGTATAGACGACGTCTATAGTATAGATGACGTCTATAGTTTAGATGATGTCTATAGTATTGATGACGTCTATTGTATAGATGACTTCTATAGTATAGATGACATCTATAGTGTAGATGACGTCTATAGTATAGATGACGTCTATAGTATAGATGACGTCTATACTATAGATGACATCCATAGTCGACGTCTATAGTATAGATGACCACTATAGTATAGACGACGTCTATATTTTTGATGACCTCTATAGTATTGACGACGTCTATACTATAGACGACGTCTATAGTATAGATGGCGTCTATAGTATAGACGATGTCTATAGTATAGATGGCGTCTATAGTATAGACGACGTCTGTAGTATAGATAGCGTCTTTAGTATAGACGACGTCTATAGTATAGATGACGTCTATAGTATAGATGACGTCAATAGTATAGATAACGTCTATAGTATCGATGACGTCTATAGTATAGATGAAGTCTATAGTGTAGATGACGCCTTTAGTATAGACGACGTCTATAGTGTAGATGACGCCTATAGTATAGACGACGCCTATAGTGTAGATGACGCCTATATTATAGATGCCGTCTATAGTATTGATGACGTCTATAGTATAGATGACGCCTATAGTATAGATGATTGAGTATGGATAACGTCTATAGTATAGATGACTTCTATAGTATAGATGACGTCTATAGTATAGATGACGTCTATAGTATAGATGACCTCTATAGTATAGACGACGTCTATAGTATAGATGACCTCTATAGTATAGACGACGTCTATAGTATAGATGACCTCTATAGTATAGACGACGTCTATAGTATAGATGACCTCTAAAGTATAGACGACGTCTATAGTATAGATGACCTCTATAGTATAGATGACGTCTATAGTATAGATGACGCCTATAGTATAGATGATTGAGTATGGATTACGTCTATAGTATAGACGACGTCTATATTATAGACGACTTCTATAGTAGGGATTGCGCCTATAGTATAGATGACGTCTATAGTAAAGACGACGTCTATAGTATAGATGACGTCTATAGTGTGGATAACGTCTATAGGATAGATGACGTCTATAGTATGGATGACTTCGATAGAATAGATGACGTTTATAGTGTAGATGATGTCTACAGTAAAGTTGATGTCTATAGTATAGATGACGTCTATAGTAAAGTTGATGTCTATAGTATAGATGACGTCTATAGTATAGATGACGTCTATAGTATGGATGACATCTAGAGTATAGATGACGTCTATAGTATAGATGACATCTATAGTATAGATGACGTGTATAGTAAAGATGACGTCCATATATGACGTCCTAGGTATATATGACGTCTATGGTATAGATGTCTTCTATAGTATAGATGACGTCTATAGTATAGATGACGTCTATAGTATAGACGACGTCTTTAGTATAGATGACGTCTTTAGTATAGACGACGTCTATAGTATAGATGACGTCTATAGTGTAGATGACGCCTATAGTATAGACGACGTCTATACTATATAGATGACGTCTATAGTATAGACGACGTCTATAGTATAGACGACGTCTATAGTATAGACGACGTCTATAGTATAGACGACGTCTATAGTATAGATGACGTCTATAGTATAGATGACGTCTATAGTATGGATTACGTCTATAGTATAGACGACGTCTATAGTATAGATTACTTTATAGTCTATAGAATTACTTTACGTTGATAGAATAGACGACGTTTATAGTATACATGACGTCTATAGTATAGATTACGTCTATAATATGGACGACGTCTATAGTATAGACGACGTCTATAGTATAGATGACGTCTATAGTTTAGATGATGTCTATAGTATTGATGACGTCTATTGTATAGATGACGTCTATAGTATAGATGACATCTATAGTGTAGATGACGTCTATAGTATAGATGACGTCTATAGTATAGATGACGTCTATACTATAGATGACATCCATAGTCGACGTCTATAGTATAGATGACCACTATAGTATAGACGACGTCTATATTTTTGATGACCTCTATAGTATAGACGACGTCTATACTATAGACGACGTCTATAGTATAGATGGCGTCTATAGACGACGTCTATAGTATAGATGGCGTCTATAGTATAGACGATGTCTATAGTATAGATGGCGTCTATAGTATAGACGACGTCTGTAGTATAGATAGCGTCTTTAGTATGACGACGTCTATAGTATAGATGACGTCTATAGTATAGATGACGTCAATAGTATAGATAACGTCTATAGTATCGATGACGTCTATAGTATAGATGAAGTCTATAGAGTAGATGACGCCTTTAGTATAGACGACGTCTATAGTGTAGATGACGCCTATAGTATAGACGACGCCTATAGTGTAGATGACGCCTATATTATAGATGACGTCTATAGTATTGATGACGTCTATAGTATAGATGACGCCTATAGTATAGATGATTGAGTATGGATAACGTCTATAGTATAGATGACTTCTATAGTATAGATGACGTCTATAGTATAGATGACGTCTATAGTATAGATGACCTCTATAGTATAGACGACGTCTATAGTATAGATGACCTCTATAGTATAGACGACGTCTATAGTATAGATGACCTCTATAGTATAGACGATGTCTATAGTATAGATGACCTCTATAGTATAGACGACGTCTATAGTATAGATGACCTCTATAGTATAGACGACGTCTATAGTATAGATGACCTCTATAGTATAGACGACGTCTATAGTATAGATGACCTCTATAGTATAGACGACGTCTATAGTATAGATGACCTCTATAGTATAGACGACGTCTATAGTATAGATGACCTCTATAGTATAGACGACGTCTATAGTATAGATGACCTCTATAGTATAGACGACGTCTATAGTATAGACGACGTCTATAGTGTAGATGGCGTCTATAGTGTAGATGGCGTCTATAGTATCGACGACGTCTATAGTATAGATCACGTCTATAGTATAGATGACGTCTATAGTATAGATGACGTCTATGGTATAGACGACGTCTATAGTATAGACGACGTCTATAGCATAGATGACGTCTATAGTATAGACGACGTCTATAGTATAGATGACGTCAATAGTATAGACGACGTCTATAGTATAGACGACGTCTATAGTATAGATGACGTCTATAGCATAGACGACGTCTATAGTATAGATGACGTCTATAGTATAGACGACGTCTATAGTAAAGACGACGTCTATAGTATAGACGACGTCTATAGTATAGATGACGTCTATAGTATAGACGAGGTCTATAGTATAGATGACGTCTATAGCATAGACGACCTCTATAGTAAAGATGACGTCTATAGTATAAACGACGTCTGTAGTATAGATGACGTCTATAGCATAGACGACGTCTATAGTATAGTCTATACTATAGATGACATCTATAGTATAGATGACGTCTATAGTAAAGATGACGTCTATAGTATAGATGACGTCTATAGTATAGATGACGTCTATAGTATAGATGACGTCTATAGTATAGATGACGTCTATAGTATAGATGACGTCTATAGTATAGATGACGTCTATAGTATAGATGACGTCTATAGTATAGATGACGTCTATAGTATAGATGACGTCTATAGTATAGATGACGTCTATAGTATAGATGACGTCTATAGTATAGATGACGTCTATAGTATAGACGACGTCTTTAGTATAGATGACGTCTATAGTATATATGATGTCTATGGTATAGATGACGTCTACAGTATAGACGTCGTCTATACTATAGATGACTATAGTATAGACGACGTCTATAGTATTCATGACGTCTATAGTTTAGATGATGTCTATAGTATTGATGACGTCTATTGTATAGATGACGTCTATAGTATAGATGACGTCTATAGTATAGATGACGTCCATAGTATAGATGACGTCTATAGTATAGATGACGTGATATAGCATAGATAAAGTCGAAAGTATAGATGACGTCTATAGCTTAGATGTCTTCTATAGTATTGATGACGTCTATGGTATAGATGAAGTCTATAGTATAGATGACGTCTATAGTATGGATGACGTCTAGAGTATAGATGACGTCTATAGTATAGATGACGTCTATAGTATAGATAACGTGTATAGTAAAGATGACGTCCATATATGACGTCTTAGGTATATATGACGTCTATAGTATAGATGTCGTCTATAGTATAGGTGACGTTTTAGTAAAGATAACGTCTATAGTATAGATAACGTCTGTAGTATGGATGACGTCTATAGTATAGATGACGTCTTAGTAAAGATAACGTCTATAGTATAGATGACGTCTGTAGTATGGATGACGTCTATAGTATAGATAACGTGTATAGTAAAGATGACGTCCATATATGACGTCTTAGGTATATATGACGTCTATAGTATAGATGTCGTCTATAGTATAGGTGACGTCTTAGTAAAGATAACGTCTATAGTATAGATAACGTCTGTAGTATGGATGACGTCTATAGTATAGATGACGTCTTAGTAAAGATAACGTCTATAGTATAGATGACGTCTGTAGTATGGATGACGTCTATAGTATAGACGACGTATATACTATAGACGTCATCTATACTATAGACGTCGTCTATACTATAAACGTCATCTATACTATAGACGTCGTCTATATTATAGGTTTCATCTATACCATAGACGTCATTTATACTATAGACGTCATCCATACTACAGACGTTATCTATACTATAGAGGTTATCTTTACTAAGACGACATCTATACTATAGACGTCTATAGTATGACGTCTATAGTATAGACGACTTCTATAGTATGGATTACGTCTATAGTATAGACGACGTCTATATTATAGATTACTTTATAGTCTATAGAATTACTTTACGTCTATAGAATAGACGACGTCTATAGTATACATGACGTCTATAGTATAGATTACGTCTATAGTATGGACGACGTCTATAGTATAGATGACGTCTATAGTTTAGATGATGTCTATAGTGTAGATGACGCCTATAGCATAGACGACGTCTATAGTGTAGATGACGCCTATAGTATAGACGACGTCTATAGTGTAGATGACGCCTATAGTATAGACGACGTCTATAGTGTAGATGACGTCTATAGAATAGACGACGTCTATAGTATACATGACGTCTATAGTATAGATTACGTCTATAGTATAGACGACGTCTATAGTGTAGATGACGCCTATAGTATAGACGACGTCTATAGTGTAGATGACGCCTATAGTATAGACGACGTCTATAGTGTAGATGACGCCTATAATATAGACGACATCTATAGTGTCGATGACGCCTATATTATAGATGACGTCTATAGTATAGATGACGTCTATAGTATAGATGACGTCTATAGTATAGATGACGTCTATAGTATAGACGACACCTATAGTATAGATGATTGAGTATAGATAACGTCTATAGTATAGATGACGTCTATAGTATAGATGACGTCTATAGTATAGATGACGTCTATAGTATAGATGACGTCTATAGTATATATGACGTCTATAGTATAGATGACGTCAAAAGTATAGATGACGTCTATAGTATAGATGACGTCTATAGTATAGATGACGTCTATAGTATAGATGACGTCTATAGTATAGATGACGTCTATAGTATAGATGACGTCTATAGTATAGATGACGTCTATAGTATAGATGACGTCTATAGTATAGATGACGCCTATAGTATAGATGATTGAGTATGGATAACGTCTATAGTATAGATGACGTCTATAGTATAGATGACGTCAAAAGTATAGATGACGTCTATAGTATAGATGACGTCTATAGTATAGATGACGTCTATAGTATAGATGACGTCTATAGTATAGATGACGTCTATAGTATAGATGACGTCTATAGTATAGATGACCTCTATAGCATAGACGACGTCTATAGTATAGATGACCTCTATAGCATAGACGACGTCTATAGTATAGATGACATCTATAGCATAGATGACGTCTATAGTATAGATGACGTCAAAAGTATAGATGACGTCTATAGTATAGATGACGTCTATAGTATAGATGACGTCTATAGTATAGATGACGTCTATAGTATAGATGACGTCTATAGTATAGATGACGTCAAAAGTATAGATGACGTCTATAGTATAGATGACGTCTATAGTATAGATGACGTCTATAGTATAGATGACGTCTATAGTATAGATGACGTCAAAAGTATAGATGACGTCTATAGTATAGATGACGTCTATAGTATAGATGACATCTATAGCATAGATGACGTCTATAGTATAGATGACGTCAAAAGTATAGATGACGTCTATAGTATAGATGACGTCTATAGTATAGATGACGTCTATAGTATAGATGACGTCTATAGTATAGATGACGTCAAAAGTATAGATGACGTCTATAGTATAGATGACGTCTATAGTATAGATGACGTCTATAGTATAGATGACGTCTATAGTATAGATGACGTCTATAGTATAGATGACGTCTATAGTATAGATGACGTCTATAGTATAGATGACGTCTATAGTATAGATGACCTCTATAGTATAGATGACGTCTATAGTATAGATGACCTCTATAGTATAGATGACCTCTATAGAATAGACGACGTCTATATTATAGATGACCTCTATAGTATAGACGACGTCTATAGTATAGATGACCTCTATAGCATAGACGACGTCTATAGTATAGATGACCTCTATAGCATAGACGACGTCAATAGTATAGATGACATCTATAGCATAGATGACGTCTATAGTACATATGACGCTATAGTATAGATTACGTCTATGGTATAGATGACGTTTATAGTATAGATGACGTCAAAAGTATAGATGACGTCTATAGTATAGATGACGTCAAAAGTATAGATGACGTCTATAGTATAGATGACGTCTATAGTATAGATGACGTCTATAGTATAGATGACCTCTATAGCATAGACGACGTCTATAGTATAGATGACGTCTATAGTATAGACGACTTCTATAGTATGGATTACGTCTATAGTATAGACGACGTCTATAGTATAGATTACTTTATAGTCTATAGAATTACTTTACGTCTATAGAATAGACGACGTCTATAGTATACATGACGTCTATAGTATAGATTACGTCTATAGTATGGACGACGTCTATAGTATAGATGACGTCTATAGTTTAGATGATGTCTATAGTGTAGATGACGCCTATAGTATAGACGACGTCTATAGTGTAGATGACGCCTATAGTATAGACGACGCCTATAGTATAGACGACGTTTATAGTGTAGGTGACGTCTATAGTATAGATGACGTCTATAGTATAGATGACGTCTATAGTATAGATGACGTCTATAGTATAGATGACGTCTGTAGTATAGATGACGTTTATAGTATAGATGACGTCTATAGTATAGATGACGTCTATAGTATAGATGACGTCTATAGTATAGATGACGTCTGTAGGATAGATGACGTCTGTAGGATAGATGACGTCTGTAGTATTGATGACGTCTATAGTATAGATGACGTCTATAGTATAGATGACGTCTTTAGTGTAGATATGACGTCTATAGTATAGATATGACGTCTTTAGTATAGATGACGTCTGTAGTATAGATGACGCCTATAGTATAGATGAAGTCTAAAGTATAGATGACGTCTATAGTATAGATGACGCCTATAGAATAGATGACGTCTATAGTATTGATGACGTCTATAGTATAGATGACGTCTATAGTACAGATGACGCCTATAGTATAGATGACGTCTATAGTATAGATGACGTCTGTAGTATGGATGACGTCTGTAGTATGGATGACGTCTATAGTATAGATGACGTCTACCGTATAGATGACGTCTATAGTATAGATGACGTCTATAGTATAGATGACGTCTATAGTATAGATGACGTCTATAGTATAGATGACGTCTATAGTATAGATGACGTCTATAGTATAGATGACGTCTATAGTATAGATGACGTCTATAGAATAGATGACGTCTGTAGTACAGATGACGTCTATAGCATAGATGACGTCTGTAGAACAGATGACGTCTATAGCATTGATGATGTCTGTAGTATAGATGACGTCTATAGTATATATGACGTCTATAGTATAGATGACTTCTATAGTATGGATGACGTCTATAGTACAGATGACGTCTATAGATGACGTCTATAGAATAGATGACGTCTGTAGTACAGATGACGTCTATAGTATAGATGACGTCTATAGTATAGATGACGTCTATAGCATAGATGACGTCTATAGTATAGATGACGTCTATAGTATAGATGACGTCTATGGAATAGATGACGTCTGTAGTACAAATGACGTCTATAGCATAGATGACGTCTGTAGTACAGATGACGTCTATAGCATAGATGATGTCTGTAGTATAGATGACGTCTACAGTATAGATGACGTCTATAGTATAGATGACGTCTGTAGTATAGATGACGTCTATGGTATAGATGACGTCTATAGTATAGATGACGTCTATAGTATAGATGACGTCTATAGTATAGATGACGTCTATAGTATAGATTACGTTTATAGTATAGATGACGTCTATAGTATAGATTACGTTTATAGTATAGATGACGTCTGATACTTATAGTATAGAAGACGTCTATAGTATAGATGACGTCTATAGTATAGATGACGTCTATAGTATAGATGACGTCTATAGCATAGATGACGTCTGTAGTACAGATGACGTCTATAGCATAGATGATGTCTGTAGTATAGATGACGTCTATAGCATAGATGACGTCTGTAGTACATATGACGTCTATAGCATAGATGATGTCTGTAGTATAGATGACGTCTATAGTATAGATGACGTCTATAGTATAGATGACGTCTATAGTATAGATTACGTTTATAGTATAGATGACGTCTATAGTATAGATTACGTTTATAGTATAGATGACGTCTGATACTTATAGTATAGAAGACGTCTATAGTATAGATGACGTCTATAGTATAGATGAGGTCTATAGTACAGAAGACGTCTATAGTATAGATGACGTCTATAGTATAGATGACGTCTATAGTATAGATGACGTCTATAGTATAGATGACGTCTATAGTATAGATGACGTCTATAGTATAGATGACGTCTAAAGTATAGATGACGTCTGTAGTATGGATGACGTATATAGTATAGATGACGTCTATAGATGACGTCTATAGTATAGATGGCTTCTATAGTATAGATGACGTCTATAGTATAGATGACCTCTATAGTTTAGATGACCTCTATAGTATAGATGACGTCTATAGTATAGATGACGTCTGTAGTATGGATGACGTCTGTAGTATGGATGACGTCTATAGTATAGATGACGTCTGTAGTATAGATGACGTCTATAGTATAGATGACGTCTATAGTATAGATGACGTCTATAGATAGATGACGTCTATAGTATAGATGACGTCTATAGTATAGATGACGTCTATAGTATAGATGACGTCTATAGTATAGATGACGTCTATAGTATAGATGACGTCTATAGTATAGATGACGTCTATAGTATAGATGACGTCTATAGTATAGATGACGTCTATAGTATAGATGACGTCTATAGTATAGATGACGTCTATAGTATAGATGACGTCTATAGTATAGATGACGTCTATAGTATAGATGACGTCTATAGTATAGATGACGTCTATAGTATAGATGACGTCTATAGTAAAGATGACGTCTATAGCATAGACGACGTCCATAGTATAGATGAGGTCTGTAGTATAGATGACGTCTATAGTATAGATGACGTCTGTAGTATAGATGACGTCTATAGTATAGATGACGTCTGTAGTATAGATGACGTCTATAGTATAGATGACCTCTATAGTATAGATGACGTCTATAGTATAGATGACGTCTATAGTATAGATGACGTCTATAGTATAGATGACGTCTATAATATAGATGACGTCTATAGTATAGATGACGTCTATAGTATAGATGACGTCTATAGTATAGATGACGTCTGTAGTATGGATGACGTCTATAGTATAGATGACGTCTATAGTTTAGATGATGTCTATAGTGTAGATGACGCCTATAGTATAGACGACGTCTATAGTGTAGATGACGCCTATAGTATAGACGACGCCTATAGTATAGACGACGTTTATAGTGTAGGTGACGTCTATAGTATAGATGACGTCTATAGTATAGATGACGTCTATAGTATAGATGACGTCTATAGTATAGATGACGTCTATAGTATAGATGACGTCTGTAGTATAGATGACGTTTATAGTATAGATGACGTCTATAGTATAGATGACGTCTATAGTATAGATGACGTCTATAGTATAGATGACGTCTGTAGGATAGATGACGTCTGTAGGATAGATGACGTCTGTAGTATTGATGACGTCTATAGTATAGATGACGTCTATAGTATAGATGACGTCTTTAGTATAGATATGACGTCTATAGTATAGATATGACGTCTTTAGTATAGATGACGTCTGTAGTATAGATGACGCCTATAGTATAGATGAAGTCTAAAGTATAGATGACGTCTATAGTATAGATGACGTCTATACTATAGACGTCTATACTATACTATACTATAGACGTCATCTATACTATAGACGTCATCTATACTATAGACGTCATCTATACTATAGACGTCATCTATACTATAGACGTCATCTATACTATAGACGTCTTCTGTACTATAGACCTCATCTATACTATAGACGTCATCTATACTATAGACGTCTTCTATACTATAAGTATCAGACGTCATCTATACTATAAACGTAATCTATACTATAGACGTCATCTATACTATAAACGTAATCTATACTATAGACGTCATCTATATACGATGACGTCTATAGTACAGATGACGTCTATAGCATAGATGATGTCTGTAGTATAGATGACGTCTATAGCATAGATGACGTCTGTAGTACATATGACGTCTATAGCATAGGTGATGTCTGTAGTATAGATGACGTCTATAGTATAGATGACGTCTATAGTATAGATGACATCTATAGCATAGATGACGTCTATAGTATAGATGACGCCTATAGTATAGATGACGTCTATAGTATCGATGACGTCTATTGTATAGATGACATCTATGTATTATATAACGCCTATTGCATAGATGACTTCTATAGTATAGATGACATCTGTATTGTATAGATGACGTCCATAGTAAAGATGACGTCTATAGTATAGATGACGTCTATAGTATAGATGACGTCTATAGTAGAGATGACGACTATAGTATAGATGACGTCTATAGTATAGATGACGTCTATAGTATAGATGACGTCTATAGTATAGATGACGTCTATAGTATAGATGACGACTATAGTATAGATGACGTCTATAGTATAGATGACGTCTATAGTATAGATGACGTCTATAGTATAGATGACGTCTATAGTATAGATGACGTCTATAGTATAGATGACGTCTATAGCATAGATGACGTCTATAGTATAGATGACGTCTATAGTATAGATGACGTCTATAGTATAGATGACGTCTATAGTATAGATGACGTCTATAGTATAGATGACTTCTATAGTATAGATGACATCTGTATTGTATAGATGACGTCTATAGTATAGATGACGTCTATAGTATAGATGACGTCTATAGTATAGATGACGACTATAGTATAGATGACGACTATAGAATAGATGACGTCTATAGTATAGATGACGTCTATAGTATAGATGACGACTATAGTATAGATGACGTCTATAGTATAGATGACGTCTATAGTATAGATGACGTCTATAGTATAGATGACGTCTATAGTATAGATGACGTCTATAGTATTGATGACGTCTATAGTATTGATGACGTCTAAAGTATAGATGACGTCTAAAGTATAAATGACGTCTATAGTATAGATGACGTCTATAGCATAGATGACGTCTATAGTATAGATGACGTCTATAGTATAGATGACGTCTATAGTATAGATAACGTCTATAGTATAGATGACGTCTATAGTATAGATGACGTCTATAGTATAGATGACGTATATAGTATAGAAGACGTCTATAGTATAGATGACGTCTATAGTATAGATGACGTCTATAGTATAGATGACGTCTATAGTATAGATGACGTCTATAGTATAGATGACGTCTATAGTATAGATGACGTCTATAGTATAGATGACGTCTATAGTATAGATGACGTCTATAGTATAGATGACGTCTATAGTATAGATGACGTCTATTGTATAGATGACGTCTATAGTATAGATGACGTCTATAGTACAGATGACGTCTATATTATAGATGACGTCTATAGTATAGATGACGTCTATAGTATAGATGACGTCTATAGTATAGATGACGTCTATAGTATAGATGACGTCTATAGTATAGATGACGTCTATAGTATAGATGACGTCTATAGTATAGATGACGTCTATAGTATAGATGACGTCTATAGTATAGATGACGTCTATAGTATAGATGACGTCTATAGTTTAGATGACGTCTATAGTGAAGGTGACGTCTATAGTATAGATGACGTATATAGTACAGATGATGTCTATAGTACAGATGACGTATATAGTACAGATGACGTCTATAGTATAGATGACGTCTATAGTATAGATGACGTCTATAGTATAGATGACGTCTATTGTATAGATGACGTCTATAGTATAGATGACGTCTATAGTACAGATGACGTCTATATTATAGATGACGTCTGTAGTATAGATGACGTCTATAGTATAGATGACGTCTATAGTATAGATGACGTCTATAGTATAGATGACGTCTATAGTATAGATGACGTCTATAGTATAGATGACGTCTATAGTATAGATGACGTCTATAGTATAGATGACGTCTATAGTATAGATGACGTCTATAGTATAGATGACGTCTATAATATAGATGACGTCTATAGTATAGATGACGTCTATAGTATAGATGACGTCTATAGTATAGATGACGTCTATTGTATAGATGACGTCTATAGTATAGATGACGTCTATAGTACAGATGACGTCTATATTATAGATGACGTCTGTAGTATAGATGACGTCTATAGTATAGATGACGTCTATAGTATAGATGACGTCTATTGTATAGATGACGTCTATAGTATAGATGACGTCTATAGTATAGATGACGTCTATAGTATAGATGACGACTATAGTATAGATGACGTCTATAGTATAGATGACGACTATAGTATAGATGACGTCTATAGTATAGATGACGTCTATAGTATAGATGACGACTATAGTATAGATGACGTCTATAGTATAGATGACGTCTATAGTATAGATGACGTCTATAGTATAGATGACGTCTATAGTATTGATGACGTCTATAGTATAGATGACGTCTATAGTATTGATGACGTCTATAGTATTGATGACGTCTATAGTATTGATGACGTCTAAAGTATAGATGACGTCTAAAGTATAAATGACGTCTATAGTATAGATGACGTCTATAGCATAGATGACGTCTATAGTATAGATGACGTCTATAGTATAGATGACGTCTATAGTATAGATGACGTCTATAGTATAGATGACGACTATAGTATAGATGACGTCTATAGTATAGATGACGTCTATAGTATAGATGACGTCTATAGTATAGATGACGTCTATAGTATAGATGACGTCTATAGTATAGATGACGTCTATAGTTTAGATGACGTCTATAGTAAAGATGACGTCTATAGTATAGATGACGTATATAGTACAGATGATATCTATAGTAAAGATGACGTCTATAGTATAAATGACGTCTATAGTATAGATGACGCCTATAGTATTGATGACGTCTAAAGTATTGATGACGTCTAAAGTATTGATGACGTCTATAGTATTGATGACGTCTATAGTATAGATGACGTCTATGTTTTATATAACGCCTATTGCATAGATGACTTCTATAGTATAGATGACGTCTATGTTTTATATAACGCCTATTGCATAGATGACTTCTATAGTATAGATGACGTCTGTATAGTATAGATGACGTCTATAGTATTGATGACGTCTATAGTATAGATGACGTCTATAGTATAGATGACGTCTATAGTATAGATGACGTCTATAGTATAGATGACGACTATAGTATAGATGACGTCTATAGTATAGATGACGTCTATAGTATAGATGACGACTATAGTATAGATGACGTCTATAGTATAGATGACGTCTATAGTATAGATGACGACTATAGTATAGATGACGTCTATAGTATAGATGACGTCTATAGTATAGATGACGTCTATAGTATAGATGACGTCTATAGTATAGATGACGTCTATAGTATTGATGACGTCTATAGTATAGATGACGTCTATAGTATAGATGACGTCTATAGTATAGATGACGTCTATAGTATAGATGACGACTATAGTATAGATGACGTCTATAGTATAGATGACGTCTATAGTATAGATGACGACTATAGTATAGATGACGTCTATAGTATAGATGACGTCTATAGTATAGATGACGTCTATAGTATAGATGACGTCTATAGTATAGATGACGTCTATAGTATAGATGACGTCTATAGTATTGATGACGTCTATAGTATTGATGACGTCTATAGTATTGATGACGTCTATAGTATTGATGACGTCTAAAGTATTGATGACGTCTAAAGTATAAATGACGTCTATAGTATAGATGACGTCTATAGCATAGATGACGTCTATAGTATAGATGACGTCTATAGTATAGATGACGTCTATAGTATAGATGACGTCTATAGTATAGATGACGTCTATAGTATAGATGACGTCTATAGTGTAGATGACGTCTATAGTATAGATGACGTCTATAGTATAGATGACGTCTATAGTATTGATGACGTCTATAGTATTGATGACGTCTATAGCATAGATGACGTCTATAGTATAGATGACGTCTATAGTATAGATGACGTCTATAGTATAGATGACGTCTATAGTATAGATGACGTCTATAGTATAGATGACGTCTATAGTATAGATGACGTCTATAGTGTAGATGACGCCTATAGTATAGATGACGTCTAAAGTAAAGATGACGCCTATAGTATAGATGACGGTAATAGAATAGATGACGTCTGTAGTATAGATGACGTCTATAGTATAGATGACGTGTATAGTATAGATGACGTCTATAGTATAGATGACGTCTATAGTATAGATGACGCCTATAGTATTGATGACGTCTAAAGTATTGATGACGTCTATAGTATTGATGACGTCTATAGTATAGATGACGTCTATGTATTATATAACGCCTATTGCATAGATGACTTCTATAGTATAGATGACGTCTGTATAGTATAGATGACGTCTATAGTATAGATGACGTCTATAGTATAGATGACGTCTATAGTATAGATGACGTCTATAGTATAGACGACGTCTATAGTATAGACGACGTCTATAGTATAGACGACGTCTATAGTATAGACGACGTCTATAGTGTAGATGACGCCTATAGTATAGACGACGTCTATAGTGTAGATGACGCCTATAGTATAGACGACATCTATAGTGTCGATGACGCCTATATTATAGATGACGTCTATAGTATAGATGACGTCTATAGTATAGATGACGCCTATAGTATAGATGATTGAGTATGGATAACGTCTATAGTATAGATGACGTCTATAGTATAGATGACGTCTATAGTATAGATGACGTCAAAAGTATAGATGACGTCTATAGTATAGATGACGTCTATAGTATAGATGACGTCTATAGTATAGATGACGTCTATAGTATAGATGACGTCTATAGTATAGATGACGTCTATAGTATAGATGACGTCTATAGTATAGATGACGTCTATAGTATAGATGACGTCTATAGTATAGATGACGCCTATAGTATAGATGATTGAGTATGGATAACGTCTATAGTATAGATGACGTCTATAGTATAGATGACGTCTATAGTATAGATGACGTCTATAGTATAGATGACGTCAAAAGTATAGATGACGTCTATAGTATAGATGACGTCTATAGTATAGATGACGTCTATAGTATAGATGATCTCTATAGTATAGATGACGTCTATAGTATAGATGACGTCAAAAGTATAGATGACGTCTATAGTATAGATGACGTCTATAGTATAGATGACATCTATAGCAAAGATGACGTCTTTAGTATAGATGACGTAAAAAGTATAGATGACGTCTATAGTATAGATGACGTCTATAGTATAGATGACGTCTATAGTATAGATGACGTCTATAGTATAGATAACGTCAAAAGTATAGATGACGTCTATAGTATAGATGACGTCTATAGTATAGATGACGTCTATAGTATAGATGACGTCTATAGTATAGATGACGTCAAAAGTATAGATGACGTCTATAGTATAGATGACGTCTATATTATAGATGACCTCTATAGTATAGACGACGTCTATAGTATAGATGACCTCTATAGTATAGACGACGTCTATAGTATAGATGACCTCTATAGCATAGACGACGTCTATAGTATAGATGACCTCTATAGCATAGACGACGTCAATAGTATAGATGACATCTATAGCATAGATGACGTCTATATTACATATGACGCTATAGTATAGATTACGTCTATGGTATAGATGACGTTTATAGTATTGATGACGTCGATAGTATAGATTATGTCTATGGTATAGATGACATCTTTAGTATAGATGACATCTTTAGTATAGATGACATCTTTAGTATAGATGACATTTTTAGTATAGATGACACTTATAGTATAGAAGACGTCTATATTATAGGCGACGGCTATAGTATAGATGACGTCTATAGCATAGATGTCTTCTATAGTATTGATGACGTCTATGGTATAGATGAAGTCTATAGTATAGATGAGGTCTATAGTATAGATGACGTCTATAGTATGGATGACGTCTAGAGTGTAGATGACGTCTATAGTATAGATGACGTCTATAGTATTGATGAGGTGTATAGTAAAGATGACGTCCATATATGACGTCTTAGGAATATATGACGTCTATAGTATAGATGTCGTCTATAGTATAGATGACGTCTTAGTATAGATGACGTCTTTAGTATAGATAACGTCTATAGTAATGATGACGTCTATAGTATGGATGACGTCTATAGTATACTCCTTACACTTTAACTGTAACTTCCCCTTACAATAACTAATTATTCAATCGAATATAATATTTTAAAAGAAATAGCCACGACTAACGGGTATAATACATCTGTTTTAGACAAACTAATAGCAAAACACACCAAGAAAATTCAAAAATCAAACCTGACAAATTTATTTCAACAAAACAGACGCTTACAAAATAACAACAACTACGAAAGAGCTTCGATGAATTACTTCCCATCTATTACGAACAAACTGCACACAAAGCTAAGGAACAACAACATTGAATGCGTGTACTCCAGCAATAGCAAAATTAAAAATCTGCTGGGTACAACTAAGGACGCGTCAACGACCTATGACAAATCTGGCATATACGAAATAAAGTGTGGTAACTGTGAAGCTGTCTACATCGGCCAAACAAAACGCAGCATCGGTGTTCGTATCAGCGAGCACTCGCAGCACATAAAGTATAACCGTGCCGAAAAATCATCTGTCGCCTCACACGTCCTCACCCACCAGCATTTTGACATTGATTTTGCTAACGTTAAGCTGCTCAAGCACGTCACCAACCAGCTGAGACTATGACATTCTTTAATTGTTCCTTTCACTCATCATTTTTGTTGTTAAAGTAATTTTTTCGTTTCCCTTTCTTTGTTTTCTTTCTTTGTATGAGCTTTTAAAACTTTTACTTACTATGTCAAATTAGTGTTGCTGAAGATGAACCGTAGTTGGTTTGAAATGCATTCATTTCTTTAATAAAAAACGAAAAAAATATTAAACGTTGTTTTTGTTTATTTGTTTCGTGTTTTTCTATCTATACTATAGTATAGACGACGTCTATACTATAGTATAGATGTCTATAGTATAGACGACGTCTATAGTATAGACGACGTTTATAGTATAGACGACGTTTATAGTATAGACGACGTTTATAGTGTAGACGACGTCTATAGTATAGACGACGTCTATAGTGTAGACGACGTCTATAGTGTAGACGACGTCTATAGTATAGACGACGTCTATAGTCTATAGTATAGACGACGTCTATAGTGTATAGTATAGACGACGTCTATAGTATAGATGGCATCTATAGTGTAGACGACGTCTATAGTATAGACGACGTCTATAGTATAGATGGCGTTTATAGTATAGACGGCGTCTATAGTATAGACGACGTCTATAGTATAGATGATTGAGTATGGATAACGAATATAGTACAGATGACGTCTATAGTATAGATGACGTCTATAGTATAGATGACGTCTATAGTATAGATGACGTCTATAGTATAGATGACGTCAAAAGTATAGATGACGTCTACAGTATAGATGACGTCTATAGTATAGATGACGTCTATAGTATAGATTACGTCTATAGTATAGATGACCTCTATAGTATAGACGACGGCTATAATATAGATGACCACTATAGTATAGACGACGTCTAAAGTATAGATGACCACTATGGTATAGACGACGTCTATAGTATAGATGACCTCTATAGTATAGACGAAGTCTATAGTATAGATGACCTCTATAGAATAAACGACGTCTATAGTATAGATGACCTCTATAGTATAAACGACGTCTATAGTATAGACGACGTCTATAGTGTAGATGGCGTCTATAGTATCGACGACGTCTATAGTATAGATGACGTCTACAGTATCGACGACGTCTATAGTATAGATGACGTCTATAGTATCGACGACGTCTATAGTATGATGACGCCTATAGTATAGACGACGTCTAAAGTATAGATGACGCCTATAGTATATAGACGTCGTCTATACTATAGACGTCGTCTATACTATAGACGTCATCTATACTATAGACTCGTCTATACTATAGACGTCATCTATACAATAGACGTCATCGATACTATAGACGTCATCGATACTATAGACGTCATCTATACTATAGACTTCGTCGATACTGTAGACGTCATCTATACTATAGACGTCGTCGATACTATAGACGTCGTCTATACTATAGACGTCATCTATACTATAGACGTCGTCTATACTATAGACGTCATCTATACTATAGACGTCGTCTATACTATAGACGTCATCTATACTATAGACGTCGTCTATACTATAGACGTCATCTATACTATAGACGTCGTCTATACTATAGACGTCATCTATACTATAGACGTCGTCTATACTATAGACGTCGTCTATACTATAGACGTCGTCTATACTATAGACGTCGTCTATACTATAGACGTCATCTATACCATAGACTAAAATAAGGTCTTTCACGACAAGTAAACGATGAACATCAAACAGGTCGGAAAACTGAACAATTTCTTGCGGTCGCGAAATAAAAACACGAAACAAATAAATAAAAACAACGTTTAATATTTTTTTCGTTTTTTATTAAAGAAATGAATGCATTTCAAACCAACTACGGTTCATCTTCAGCAACACTAATTTGCCATAGTAAGTTAAAGTTTTAAAAGCTCATACAAAGAAAGAAAACAAAGAAAGGGAAACGAAAAAATTACTTTAACAACAAAAATGATGAGTGAAAGGAACAATTAAAGAATGTCATACAAAGGAGAGATAATATTTCCGCTATCGCTGTTCATGTTGTTGTTGCTCTTGTGTAAACGATGACACAGGCTCTCGTACGCATCTAGTCTCAGCTGGTTGGTGACGTGCTTGAGCAGCTTAACGTTAGCAAAATCAATGTCAAAATGCTGGTGGGTGAGGACGTGTGAGGCGACAGATGATTTTGTTGTTGTTATTTTGTAAGCGTCTGTATTGTTGAAATAAATTTGTCAGGTTTGATTTTTGAATTTTCTTGGTGTGTTTTGCTATTAGTTTGTCTAAAACAGATGTATTATACCCGTTAGTCGTGGCTATTTCTTTTAAAATATTATATTCGATTGAATAATTAGTTATTGTAAGGGGAAGTTACAGTTAAAGTGTAAGGAGTATACTATAGACGTCATCCATACTATAGACGTCATCCATACTATAGACGTTATCTATACTAAAGACGTCATCTATACTAAGACGTCATCTATACTATAGACGACATCTATACTATAGACGTCATATATACCTAAGACGTCATATATGGACGTCATCTTTACTATACACGTCATCAATACTATAGACGTCATCTATACTATAGACGTCATCTACACTCTAGACGTCATCCATACTATAGACGTCATCTATACTATAGACCTCATCTATACTATAGACTTCATCTATACCATAGACGTCATCAATACTATAGAAGACATCTATGCTATAGACGTCATCTATACTATAGCCGTCGCCTATAATATAGACGTCTTCTATACTATAAGTGTCATCTATACTAAAGATGTCATCTATACTAAAGATGTCATCTATACTAAAGATGTCATCTATACTAAAGATGTCATCTATACTAAAGATGTCATCTATACTAAAGATGTCATCTATACTAAAGATGTCATCTATACTTTAGACATAATCTATACTATCGACCTCATCAATACTATAAACGTCATCTATACCATAGACGTAATCTATACTACAGCGTCATATGTACTATTGACGTCGTCTATGCTATAGAGGTCATCTATACTATAGACGTCGTCTATGCTATAGAGGTCATCTATACTATAGACGTCGTCTATACTATAGACGTCGTCTATACTATAGAGGTCATCTATACTATAGACGTCGTCTATACTATAGAGGTCATCTATACTATAGACGTCGTCTATACTATAGAGGTCATCTATAATATAGACGTCGTCTATACTATAGAGGTCATCTATACTATAGACGTTGTCTATACTATAGAGGTCATCTATACTATAGACGTCATCTATACTATAGACGTCATCTATACTATAGACGTCATCTATACTATAGACGTCATCTATACTATAGACGTCATCTATACTATAGACGTCATCTATACTTTTGACGTCATCTATACTATAGACGCCATCTATACTATAGACGTCATCTATACTATAGACGTCATCTATACTATAGACGTCATCTATACTTTTGACGTCATCTATACTATAGACGTCATCTATACTATAGACGTCATCTATACTATAGACGTCATCTATACTATAGACGTCATCTATACTATAGACGTCATCTATACTATAGACGTCATCTATACTTTTGACGTCATCTATACTATAGACGCCATCTATACTATAGACGTCATCTATACTATAGACGTCATCTATACTATAGACGTCATCTATACTTTTGACGTCATCTATACTATAGACGTCATCTATACTATAGACGTCATCTATACTATAGACGTCATCTATACTATAGACGTCATCTATACTTTTGACGTCATCTATACTATAGACGTCATCTATGCTATAGAGGTCATCTATACTATAGACGTCGTCTATGCTATAGAGGTCATCTATACTATAGACGTCGTCTATGCTATAGAGGTCATCTATACTACAGACGTGATCTATACTATAGACGTCATCTATACTGTAGACGTCATCTATACTATAGACGTCATCTATACTATACACGTCATCTATACTATAGACGTCATCTATACTATAGACGTCATCTATTCTATTAACGTCATCTATACTATAGTCGTCATCTATACTTTAGACGTCATCTATACTATAGGCGTCATCTACACTATAGACGTCGTCTATACTATAGGCGTCATCATACTATAGACGTCGTCGATACTATAGACGTCATCTATACTATAGACGTCGTCGATACTATAGACGCCATCTACACTATAGAAGTCGTCTATACTATAGACGTCGTCTATACTATAGACGTCATCTATACTATAGACGTCATCTATACTATAGACGTCGTCTATACTATAGACGTCATCTATACTATAGACGTCATCTATACTATAGACGTCATCTCTATACTATAGACGTCATCTATACTATAGACTAAAATAAGGTCTTTCACGACAAGTAAACGATGAACATCAAACAGGTCGGAAAACTGAACAATTTCTTGCGGTCGCGAAATAAAAACACGAAACAAATAAATAAAAACAACGTTTAATATTTTTTTCGTTTTTTATTAAAGAAATGAATGCATTTCAAACCAACTACGGTTCATCTTCAGCAACACTAATTTGCCATAGTAAGTAAAAGTTTTAAAAGCTCATACAAAGAAAGAAAACAAAGAAAGGGAAACGAAAAAATTACTTTAACAACAAAAATGATGAGTGAAAGGAACAATTAAAGAATGTCATACAAAGGAGAGATAATATTTCCGCTATCGCTGTTCATGTTGTTGTTGCTCTTGTGTAAACGATGACACAGGCTCTCGTACGCATCTAGTCTCAGCTGGTTGGTGACGTGCTTGAACAGCTTAACGTTAGCAAAATCAATGTCAAAATGCTGGTGGGTGAGGACGTGTGAGGCGACAGATAATTTTTCGGCACGGTTATACTTTATGTGCTGCGAGTGCTCGCTGATACGAACACCGATGCTGCGTTTTGTTTGGCCGATGTAGACAGCTTCACAGTTACCACACTTTATTTCGTATATGCCAGATTTGTCATAGGTCGTTGACGCGTCCTTAGTTGTACCCAGCAGATTTTTAATTTTGCTATTGCTGGAGTACACGCATTCAATGTTGTTGTTCCTTAGCTTTGTGTGCAGTTTGTTCGTAATAGATGGGAAGTAATTCATCGAAGCTCTTTCGTAGTTGTTGTTATTTTGTAAGCGTCTGTTTTGTTGAAATAAATTTGTCAGGTTTGATTTTTGAATTTTCTTGGTGTGTTTTGCTATTAGTTTGTCTAAAACAGATGTATTATACAAGTTAGTCGTGGCTATTTCTTTTAAAATATTATATTCGATTGAATAATTAGTTATTGTAAGGGGAAGTTACAGTTAAAGTGTAAGGAGTATACTATAGACGTCATCCATACTATAGACGTCATCCATACTATAGACGTTATCTATACTAAAGACGTCATCTATACTAAGACGTCATCTATACTATAGACGACATCTATACTATAGACGTCATATATACCTAAGACGTCATATATGGACGTCATCTTTACTATACACGTCATCAATACTATAGACGTCATCTATACTATAGACGTCATCTACACTCTAGACGTCATCCACACTATAGACGTCATCTATACTATAGACCTCATCTATACTATAGACTTCATCTATACCATAGACGTCATCAATACTATAGAAGACATCTATGCTATAGACGTCATCTATACTCTAGCCGTCGCCTATAATATAGACGTCTTCTATACTATAAGTGTCATCTATACTAAAGATGTCATCTATACTAAAGATGTCATCTATACTAAAGATGTCATCTATACTAAAGATGTCATCTATACTATAGACATAATCTATACTATCGACGTCATCAATACTATAAACGTCATCTATACCATAGACGTAATCTATACTATAGCGTCATATGTACTATAGACGTCATCTATGCTATCGATGTCATCTATACTATTGACGTCGTCTATGCTATAGAGGTCATCTATACTATAGACGTCGTCTATGCTATAGAGGTCGTCTATACTATAGACGTCATCTATACTATAGACGTCATCTATACTATAGACGTCATCTATACTATAGACGTTATCTATACTATAGACGTCATCTATACTTTTGACGTCATCTATACTATAGACGTCATCTATACTATAGACGTCATCTATACTATAGACGTCATCTATACTATAGACGTCATCTATACTTTTGACGTCATCTATACTATAGACGTCATCTATACTATAGACGTCATCTATACTATAGACGTCAATAATACTATAGACGTCATCTATACTTTTGACGTCATCTATACTATAGACGTCATCTATGCTATAGAGGTCATCTATACTATAGACGTCGTCTATGCTATAGAGGTCATCTATACTATAGACGTCGTCTATGCTATAGAGGTCATCTATACTACAGACGTGATCTATACTATAGACGTCATCTATACTGTAGACGTCATCTATACTATAGACGTCATCTATACTATACACGTCATCTATACTATAGACGTCATCTATACTATAGACGTCATCTATTCTATTACCGTCATCTATACTATAGGCGTCATCTATACTTTAGACGTCATCTATACTATAGGCGTCATCTACACTATAGACGTCGTCTATACTATAGGCGTCATCATACTATAGACGTCGTCGATACTATAGACGTCATCTATACTATAGACGTCGCCGATACTGTAGACGTCATCTATACTATAGACGTCGTCGATACTATAGACGCCATCTACACTATAGACGTCGTCTATACTATAGACGTCGTTTATACTATAGAGGTCATCTATACTATAGACGTCGTTTATTCTATAGAGGTCATCTATACTATAGACTTCGTCTATACTATAGAGGTCATCTATACTATAGACGTCGTCTATACTAAAGACGCTATCTATACTATAGACGTCGTCTATACTATAGACGTCGTCTACACTATAGATGCCATCTATACTATAGACGTCGTCTATACTATAGACGCCGTCTATACTATAGACGCCATCTATACTATAGACGTCGTCTATACTATACGATCTATAGTATAGATCGACGTCGTCGATACTATAGACGCCATCTACACTATAGAAGTCGTCTATACTATAGACGTCGTCTATACTATAGACGTCATCTATACTATAGACGTCATCTATACTATAGACGTCTATACTATAGACGCCATCTATACTATAGACGTCGTCTATACTATAGACGTCGTCTACACTATAGATGCCATCTATACTATAGACGTCGTCTATACTATACACTATAGAGGTCGTCTATACTATAGACGTCGTCGATACTATAGACGCCATCTACACTATAGAAGTCGTCTATACTATAGACGTCGTCTATACTATAGACGTCGTCTATACTATAGACGTCGTCTATACTATAGACGTCATCTATACTATAGACGTCATCTATACTATAGACGTCGTCTATACTATAGACGTCATCTATACTATAGACGTCGTCTATACTATAGACGCCATCTACACTATAGACGTCGTCTATACTATAGACGTCGTTTATACTATAGAGGTCATCTATACTATAGACGTCGTTTATTCTATAGAGGTCATCTATACTATAGACTTCGTCTATACTATAGACGTCATCTATACTATAGACGTCATCTATACTATAGACGTCATCTATACTACAGACGTGATCTATACTATAGACGTCATCTATACTGTAGACGTCATCTATACTATAGACGTCATCTATACTATACACGTCATCTATACTATAGACGTCATCTATACTATAGACGTCATCTATTCTATTACCGTCATCTATACTATAGGCGTCATCTATACTTTAGACGTCATCTATACTATAGGCGTCATCTACACTATAGACGTCGTCTATACTATAGGCGTCATCATACTATAGACGTCGTCGATACTATAGACGTCATCTATACTATAGACGTCGTCGATACTGTAGACGTCATCTATACTATAGACGTCGTCTATACTATAGACGCCATCTACACTATAGACGTCGTCTATACTATAGACGTCGTTTATACTATAGAGGTCATCTATACTATAGACGTCGTTTATTCTATAGAGGTCATCTATACTATAGACTTCGTCTATACTATAGAGGTCATCTATACTATAGACGTCGTCTATACCATAGTGGTCATCTATACTATAGACGTCGTCTATACTATAGTGGTCATCTATACTATAGACGTCGTCTATACTATAGAGGTCATCTATACTATAGACGTAATCTATACTATAGCCGTCATCTATACTATAGACGTCATCTATACTATAGACGTCATCTATACTTTTGACGTCATCTATACTATAGACGTCATCTATACTATAGACGTCGTCTATACTATATTCGTTATCCATACTCAATCATCTATACTATAGGCGTCATCTATACTATAGACGTCGTCTGTACTATAGGCGTCATCTATAATATAGGCTTCATCTACACAATAGACGTCATCTGTACTATAGACGTCATCTATACTATAGACGTCATCTATACTATAGACGTCATCTATACTATAGACGTCGTCTATACTAAAGACGCTATCTATACTATAGACGTCGTCTATACTATACACTATAGACGTCGTCTATACTATACACTATAGACGTCGTCTATACTATACACTATAGACGTCGTCTATACTATACACTATAGACGTCGTCTATACTATACACTATAGACGTCGTCTATACTATACACTATAGACGTCGTCTATACTATAGACGTCGTCTACACTATAGACGTCGTCTATACTATAGACGTCGTCTACACTATAGACGTCGTCTATACTATAGACGTCGTCTACACTATAGACGTCGTCTACACTATAGACGTCGTCTATACTATAGACGTCGTCTACACTATAGACGTCGTCTATACTATAGACGTCGTCTATACTATAGACATCTATACTATAGTATAGACGTCGTCTATACTAAAGACGTCGTCTATACTATAGACGTCATCTATACTATAGACTCGTCTATACTATAGACGTCATCTATACTATAGACTCGTCTATACTATAGACGTCATCTATACTATAGACGTCATCTATACTATAGACTAAAATAAGGTCTTTCACGACAAGTAAACGATGAACATCAAACAGGTCGGAAAACTGAACAATTTCTCGCGGTCGCGAAATAAAAACACGAAACAAATAAACAAAAACAAAGTTTAATATTTTTTTCGTTTTTTATTAAAGAAATGAATGCATTTCAAACCAACTACGGTTCATCTTCAGCAACACTAATTTGACATAGTAAGTTAAAGTTTTAAAAGCTCATACAAAGAAAGAAAACAAAGAAAGGGAAACGAAAAAATTACTTTAACAACAAAAATGATGAGTGAAAGGAACAATTAAAGAATGTCATACAAAGGAGAGATAATATTTCCGCTATCGCTGTTCATGTTGTTGTTGCTCTTGTGTAAACGATGACACAGGCTCTCGTACGCATCTAGTCTCAGCTGGTTGGCGACGTGCTTGAGCAGCTTAACGTTAGCAAAATCAATGTCAAAATGCTGGTGGGTGAGGACGTGTGAGGCGACAGATGATTTTTCGGCACGGTTATACTTTATGTGCTGCGAGTGCTCGCTGATACGAACACCGATGCTGCGTTTTGTTTGGCCGATGTAGACAGCTTCACAGTTACCACACTTTATTTCGTATATGCCAGATTTGTCATAGGTCGTTGACGCGTCCTTAGTTGTACCCAGCAGATTTTTAATTTTGCTATTGCTGGAGTACACGCATTCAATGTTGTTGTTCCTTAGCTTTGTGTGCAGTTTGTTCGTAATAGATGGGAAGTAATTCATCGAAGCTCTTTCGTAGTTGTTGTTATTTTGTAAGCGTCTGTTTTGTTGAAATAAATTTGTCAGGTTTGATTTTTGAATTTTCTTGGTGTGTTTTGCTATTAGTTTGTCTAAAACAGATGTATTATACCCGTTAGTCGTGGCTATTTCTTTTAAAATATTATATTCGATTGAATAATTAGTTATTGTAAGGGGAAGTTACAGTTAAAGTGTAAGGAGTATACTATAGACGTCATCCATACTATAGACGTCATCCATACTATAGACGTTATCTATACTAAAGACATCATCTACACTAAGACGTCATCTATACTATAGACGACATCTATACTATAGACGTCATATATACCTAAGACGTCATATATGGACGTCATCTTTACTATACACGTCATCAATACTATAGACGTCATCTATACTATAGACGTCATCTACACTCTAGACGTCATCCATACTATAGACGTCATCTATACTATAGACCTCATCTATACTATAGACTTCATCTATACCATAGACGTCATCAATACTATAGAAGACATCTATGCTATAGACGTCATCTATACTATAGCCGTCGCCTATAATATAGACGTCTTCTATACTATAAGTGTCATCTATACTAAAGATGTCATCTATACTAAAGATGTCATCTATACTAAAGATGACATCTATACTAAAGATGTCATCTATACTATAGACATAATCTATACTATCGACGTCATCAATACTATAAACGTCATCTATACCATAGATGTCATCTATACTATTGACGTCGTCTATGCTATAGAGGTCATCTATACTATATACGTCGTCTATGCTATAGAGGTCATCTATACTATAGACGTCGTCTATACTATAGAGGTCATCTATAATATAGACGTCGTCTATACTATAGAGGTCATCTATACTATAGACGTTGTCTATACTATAGAGGTCATCTATACTATAGACGTCATCTATACTATAGACGTCATCTATACTATAGACGTCATCTATACTATAGACGTCATCTATACTTTTGACGTCATCTATACTATAGACGTCATCTATACTATAGACGTCATCTATACTATAGACGTCATCTATACTATAGACGTCATCTATACTTTTGACGTCATCTATACTATAGACGTCATCTATACTATAGACGTCATCTCTACTATAGACGTCATCTATACTATAGACGTCATCTCTACTATAGACGTCATCTATACTATAGACGTCATCTATACTTTTGACGTCATCTATACTATAGACGTCATCTATGCTATAGAGGTCATCTATACTATAGACGTCGTCTATGCTATAGAGGTCATCTATACTATAGACGTCGTCTTTGCTATAGAGGTCATCTATACTATAGACGTCATCTATACTATAGACGTCATCTATACTATAGACGTCATCTATACTATAGACGTCATCTATAATATAGACGTCATCTATACTATAGACGTCATCTATACTTTTGACGTCATCTATACTATAGACGTCATCTATACTATAGACGTCATCTATACTATAGACGTCATCTATACTATAGACGTCAACTATACTTTTGACGTCATCTATACTATAGACGTCATCTATACTATAGACGTCATCTATACTATAGACGTCATCTATACTATAGACGTCATCTATAGTATAGACGTCATCTATACTTTTGACGTCATCTATACTATAGACGTCATCTATGCTAGAGATGTCATCTATACTATAGACGTCATCTATACTATAGACGTCATCTATACTTTTGACGTCATCTATACTATAGACGTCATCTATACTATAGACGTCATCTATACTATAGACGTCATCTATACTATAAACGTCATCTATACTTTTGACGTCATCTATACTATAGACGTCATCTATACTATAGACGTTATCCATACTCAATCATCTATACTATAGGCGTCATCTATACTATAGACGTCATCTATACTATAGACGTCATCTATACTATAGACGTCATCTATACTATAGACGTCATCTATACTATAGACGTCATCTATACTATAGACGTCATCTATACTATAGACGTCATCTATACTATAGACGTCATCTATACTTTTGACGTCATCTATACTATAGACGTCATCTATACTATAGACGTTATCCATACTCAATCATCTATACTATAGGCGTCATCTATACTATAGACGTCATCTATACTATAGACGTCATCTATAATATAGGCGTCATCGACACTATAGATGTCTTCTATACTATAGGCGTCATCTACACTATAGACGTCGTCTATACTATAGGCGTCATCTACACTATAGACGTCGTCTATACTATAGACGTCATCTATACTATAGACGTCATCTATACTATAGACGTCATCTATACTATAGACGTCATCTATACTATAGACGTCATCTATACTATAGACGTCATCTATACTATACAGACGTCATCTATACTATAGAAGTCATCTATGCAATAGGCGTTATATAATACATAGACGTCATCTATACTATAGACGTCATCAATACTATAGACGTCATCAATACTTTAGACGTCATCAATACTATAGGCGTCATCTATACTATAGACGTCATCTATACTATAGACGTCATCTATACTATACACGTCATCTATACTATAGACGTCATCTATACTATAGACGTCATCTATTCTATTACCGTCATCTATACTATAGGCGTCATCTTTACTTTAGACGTCATCTATACTATAGGCGTCATCTACACTATAGACGTCATCTATACTATAGACGTCATCTATACTATAGACGTCATCTATACTATAGACGTCATCTATACTATAGACGTCATCTATGCTATAGACGTCATCTATACTATAGACGTCATTTATACTTTAGACGTCATCTATACTTTAGACGTCATCAATACTATAGACGTCATCTATACTATAGACGTCATCTATACTATAGACGTCATCTATACTATAGACGTCATCTATACTATAGACGTCATCTATACTATAGTCGTCATCTATACTATAGACGTCATCTATACTATAGACGTCATCTATACTATAGTCGTCATCTATACTATAGACGTCATCTATACTACAGTCGTCATCTATACTATAGACGTCATCTATACTATAGTCGTCATCTATACTATAGACGTCATCTATACTATAGTCGTCATCTATACTATAGACGTCATCTATACTATAGACGTCATCTATACTATAGACGTCATCTATACTATAGACGTCATCTATACTATAGACGTCATCTATACTATAGACGTCATCTATACTATAGACGTCATCTATACTATACAGACGTCATCTATACTATAGAAGTCATCTATGCAATAGGCGTTATATAATACATAGACGTCATCTATACTATAGACGTCATCAATACTATAGACGTCATCAATACTTTAGACGTCATCAATACTTTAGACGTCATCAATACTATAGGCGTCATCTATACTATAGACGTCATTTATACTATAGACGTCATCTTTACTATAGACATCATCTGTACTATGTACGTCATCTATACTATAGACGTCATCTTTACTATAGACGTCATCTAAACTATAGACGTCATCTATACTATAGACGTCATCTATACTATAGACGTCATCTATACTATAGACGTCATCTATACTATAGACGTCATCTATACTATAGTCGTCATCTATACTATAGACGTCATCTATACTATAGACGTCATCTATACTATAGACGTCATCTATACTATAGACGTCATCTATGCTATAGACGTCATCTATACTATAGACGTCATTTAAAATTTAGACGTCATCTATACTTTAGACGTCATCAATACTATAGACGTCATCAATACTATAGACGTCATCAATACTATAGACGTCATCTATACTATAGACGTCATCTATACTATAGACGTCATCTATACTATAGACGTCATCTATACTATAGACGTCATCTATACTATAGACGTCATCTATACTATAGTCGTCATCTGTACTATAGACGACATCTATACTATAGACGTCATCTATACTATAGACGTCATCTATACTATAGACGTCATCTATACTATACAGACGTCATCTATACTATAGAAATCATCTATGCAATAGGCGTTATATAATACATAGACGTCATCTATACTATAGACGTCATCAATACTATAGACGTCATCAATACCTTAGACGTCATCAATACTATAGGCGCCATCTATACTATAGACGTCATCTAAACTATAGACGTCATCTATACTATAGACGTCATCTATACTATAGACGTCATCTATACTATAGACGTCATCTATACTATAGACGTCATCTATACTACAGACGTCATCTATACTATAGACGTCATCTATACTATAGACGTCATCTATACTATAGACGTCATCTATACTGTAGACGTCATCTATACTATAGACGTCATCTATACTATAGACGTCATCTGTACTATAGACGTCATCTGTACTATAGACGTCATCTATACTATAGACGTCATCTATACTATAGACGTCATCTATACTATAGACGTCATCTATACTATAGACGTCATGTATACTATAGACGTCATCTATACTATAGACGTCATCTATACTATAGACGTCATCTATACTATAGACGTCATCTATACTATAGACGTCATCTATACTATATACGTCATCTATACTATAGACGTCATCTATACTATAGACGTCTTCTATACTATAGACGTCATCTATGCTATAGACGTCATCTATACTATAGACGTCATTTATACTTTAGACGTCATCTATACTTTAGACGTCATCAATACTATAGACGTCATCAATACTATAGACGTCATCAATACTATAGACGTCATCTATACTATAGACGTATCTATACTATAGACGTCATCTATACTATAGACGTCATCTATACTATAGACGTCATCTACACTATAGTCGTCATCTATACTATAGACGTCATCTATACTATAGTCGTCATCTATACTATAGTCGTCATCTATACTATAGACGTCATCTATACTATAGACGTCACCTATACTATAGACGTCATCTATACAATACAGATGTCATCTATGCTATAGACGTATCTATACTATAGACGTCATCTATACTATAGACGTCATCTATACTATAGACGTCATCTATACTATAGTCGTCATCTATACTATAGACGTCATCTATACTATAGACGTCATCTATACTATAGACGTCATCTATACTATAGACGTCATCTATATTATAGTCGTCATCTATACTATAGTCGTCATCTATACTATAGACGTCATCTATACTATAGACGTCATCTATACTATAGACGTCATCTATACAATACAGATGTCATCTATACTATAGACGTCATCTATACTATAGACGTCATCTATACTATAGACGTCATCTATACTATAGACGTCATCTATACTATAGACGTCATCTATGCTATAGACGTCATCTATACTATAGACGTCATCTATACTATAGACGTCATCTATACTATAGACGTCATCTTTACTATAGACGTCATCTATACTATAGACGTCATCTATACTATAGACGTCATCTATACTATAGACGTCATCTATACTATAGACGTCATCTATACTATAGACGTCATCTATACTATAGACGTCATCTATACTATAGACGTCATCTATACTATAGTCGTCATCTATACTATTGACGTCATCTATACTATAGACGTCATCTATACTATAGACGTCATCTATACTATAGTCGTCATCTATACTATAGACGTCATCTATACTATAGTCGTCATCTATACTATAGACGTCATCTATACTATAGACGTCATCTATACTATAGACGTCATCTTTACTATAGACGTCATCTATACAATACAGATGTCATCTATACTATAGAAGTCATCTATGCAATAGGCGTTATATAATACATAGATGTCATCTATACAATAGACGTCATCGATACTATAGACGTCATCTATACTATAGACGTCATCTATACTATAGACGTCATCTATGCTATAGATGTCATCTATACTATAGACGTCATCTATACTATAGACGTCATCTATAATACAGACATCATCTATGCTATAGACGTCATATGTACTACAGACGTCATCTATGCTATAGACGTCATCTATACTACAGACATCATCTATGCTATAGACGTCATCTGTACTATAGACGTCATCTATACTATAGACGTCTTCTGTACTATAGACCTCATCTATACTATAGACGTCATCTATACTATAGACGTCATCTATACTATAGACGTCATCTATACTATAGACGTCATCTATACTATAGACGTCATCTATACTATAGACGTCATCTATACTACAGACGTCATCTATACTATAGACGTCATCCATACTATAGACGTCATCCATACTACAGACGTCATCTATACTATAGACGTCATCTATACTATAGACGTCATCTATACTATAGACGTCATCTATACTATAGAGGTCATCTATACTATAGACGTCATCTATACTATAGACGTCATCTATACTATAGGCGTCATCTATACTACAGACGTCATCTATACTATAGACGTCATCTATACTACAGACCTCATCTATACTATGGACGTCGTCTATGCTATAGACGTCATCTATACTATAGACGTCATCTATACTATAGACGTCATCTATTCTATAGACGTCATCTATACTATAGACGTCATCTATACTATAGACGTCATCTATACTATAGACGTCATCTATACTATAGACGTCATCTATACTATAGACGTCATCTATACTATAGACGTCATCTATACTATAGACGTCATCTATACTATAGACGTCATCTATACTATAGACGTCATCTATACTATAGACGTCATCTATACTATAGACGTCATCTATACTATAGACGTCATCTATACTATAGACGTCATCTATATAATAGACGTCATCTATACTATAGACGTCATCTATACTATAGACGTCATCTATACTATAGACGTCTTCTGTACTATAGACCTCATCTGTACTATAGACGTTTTCTATACTATAGACGTCTTCTATACTATAAGTATCAGACGTCATCTATACTATAAACGTAATCTATACTATAGACGTCATCTATACTATAAACGTAATCTATACTATAGACGTCATCTATACTACAGACATCATCTATGCTATAGACGTCATATGTACTACAGACGTCATCTATGCTATAGACGTCATCTATACTACAGACATCATCTATGCTATAGACGTCATCTGTACTACAGACGTCATCTATGCTATAGACGTCATCTATAATATAGACGTCATCTATACTATAGACGTCATCTATACTATAGACGTCTTCTATACTATAAGTATCAGACGTCATCTATACTATAAACGTAATCTATACTATAGACGTCATCTATACTATAAACGTAATCTATACTATAGACGTCATCTATACTATAGACGTCATCTATACTATAGACGTCATCTATACTATAGACGTCATCTATACTATAGACGTCATCTATACCATAGACGTCATCTATACTACAGACGTCATCTATACTATAGACGTCATCTATACTACAGACGTCATCTATACTGTAGACGTCATCTATACTACAGACATCATCTATGCTATAGACGTCATCTGTACTACAGACGTCATCTATGCTATAGACGTCATCTGTACTACAGACGTCATCTATTCCATAGACGTCATCTGTACTATAGACGTCATCTATACTATAGACGTCATCTATGCTATAGACGTCATCTATACTATAGACGTCATCTATACTATAGACGTCATCTATACTATAGACGTCATCTGTACTACAGACGTCATCTATTCTATAGACGTCATCTATAGACGTCATCTGTACTATAGACGTCATCCATACTATAGAAATCATCTATACTATAGACGTCATATATACTATAGACGTCATCTATACTACAGACATCATCAATGCTATAGACGTCATCTGTACTACAGACGTCATCTATGCTATAGACGTCATCTGTACTACAGACGTCATCTATTCTATAGACGTCATCTATACTATAGACGTCATCTATACTATAGACGTCATCTATACTATAGACGTCATCTATACTATAGACGTCATCTATACTATAGACGTCATCTATACTATAGACGTCATCTATACTATAGACGTCATCTATACTATAGACGTCATCTATACTATAGACGTCATCTATACTATAGACGTCATCTATACTATAGACGTCATCTATACTATAGACGTCATCTATACTATAGACGTCATCTATACTATAGACGTCATCTATACTATAGACGTCATCTATACTATAGACGTCATCTATACTATAGACGTCATCTATACTATAGACGTCATCTATACTATAGACGTCATCTATACTATAGACGTCATCTATACTATAGACGTCATCTATACTATAGACGTCATCTATACTATAGACGTCATCTATACTATAGACGTCATCTATACTATAGACGTCATCTATACTATAGACGTCATCTATATTATAGACGTCATCTATACGGTAGACGTCATCTATACTATAGACGTCATCCATACTACAGACGTCATCCATACTACAGACGTCATCTATACTATAGACGTCATCTATACTATAGGCGTCATCTGTACTATAGACGTCATCTATACTATAGACGTCATCAATACTATAGACGTCATCTATTCTATAGGCGTCATCTATACTATAGACGTCATCTATACTGTAGACGTCATCTATACTATAGGCGTCATCTATACTACAGACGTCATCTATACTAAAGACGTCATATCTATACTATAGACGTCATATCTATACTAAAGACGTCATCTATACTATAGACGTCATCAATACTATAGGCGTCATCTATACTACAGACGTCATCTATCCTACAGACGTCATCTATACTATAGACGTCATCTATACTATAGACGTCATCTATACTATAGACGTCATCTATACTATAGACGTCATCTATACTATAGGCGTCATCTATACTATAGACGTCATCTTTACTATAGGCGTCATCTACACTATAGACGTCGTCTATACTTTAGGCGTCATCTTCACTATAGACGTCGTCTATACTATAGGCGTCATCTACACTATAGACATCATCTAAACTATAGACGTCATCTATACTATAGACGTCATGTATACTATAGACGTAAAGTAATTCTATAGACTATAAATTAAACTATACTATAGACGTCGTCTATACTATAGACGTTATCCATACTATAGAAGTCGTCTATACTATAGACGTCATCTATACTATAGACGTCGTCTATGCTATAGAGGTCATCTATACTATAGACGTCATCTATACTATAGACGTCATCTATACTTTTGACGTCATCTATACTATAGACGTCATCTATACTTTTGACGTCATCTATACTATAGACGTCATCTATACTATAGACGTCATCTATACTATAGACGTCATCTATACTATAGACGTCATCTATACTTTTGACGTCATCTATACTATAAACGTCATCTATACCATAGACGTAATCTATACTATAGCGTCATATGTACTATAGACGTCATCTATGCTATAGATGTCATCTATACTATTGACGTCGTCTATGCTATAGAGGTCATCTATACTATAGACGTCGTCTATACTATAGAGGTCATCTATAATATAGACGTCGTCTATACTATAGAGGTCATCTATAATATAGACGTCGTCTATACTATAGAGGTCATCTATAATATAGACGTCGTCTATACTATAGAGGTCATCTATAATATAGACGTCGTCTATACTATAGAGGTCATCTTTACTATAGACGTTGTCTATACTATAGAGGTCATCTATACTATAGACGTCATCTATACTATAGACGTCATCTATACTATAGACGTCATCTTTACTATAGACGTCATCTATACTATAGACGTCATCTATACTATAGACGTCATCTATACTTTTGACGTCATCTATACTATAGACGTCATCTATACTATAGACGTCATCTATACTATAGACGTCATCTATACTATAGACGTCATCTATACTATAGACGTCATCTATACTTTTGACGTCATCTATACTATAGACGTCATCTATGCTATAGATGTCATCTATACTATAGACGTCATCTATACTATAGACGTCATCTATACTTTTGACGTCATCTATACTATAGACGTCATCTATACTATAGACGTCATCTATACTATAGACGTCATCTATACTTTTGACGTCATCTATACTATAGACGTCATCTATACTATAGACGTCATCTATACTATAGACGTCATCTATACTATAGACGTCATCTATACTTTTGACGTCATCTATACTATAGACGTCATCTATGCTATAGATGTCATCTATACTATAGACGTCGTCTATGCTATAGAGGTCATCTATACTATAGACGTCGTCTATGCTATAGAGGTCATCTGTACTATAGACGTCATCTTTACTATAGACGTCATCTATACTATAGACGTCATCTATACTATAGACGTCATCTATACTATAGACGTCATCTATACTATAGACGTCATCTATACTTTTGACGTCATCTATACTATAGACGTCATCTATACTATAGACGTCATCAATACTATAGACGTCATCTATACTATAGACGTCATCTATACTATAGACGTTATCCATACTCAATCATCTATACTATAGGCGTCATCTATACTATAGACGTCATCTATACTATAGACGTCATCTATACTATAGACGTCATCTATACTATAGACGTCATCTATACTATAGACGTCATCTATACTATAGACGTCATCTATACTATAGACGTCATCTATACTATAGACGTCATCTATACTATAGACGTCATCTATACTATAGACGTCATCTATACTATAGACGTTATCCATACTCAATCATCTATACTATAGGCGTCATCTATACTATAAACGTCATCTATACTATAGATGTCATCTATAATATAGGCGTCATCGACACTATAGATGTCGTCTATACTATAGGCGTCATCTACACTATAGACGTCGTCTATACTAAAGGCGTCATCTACACTATAGACGTCGTCTATACTATAGGCGTCATCTACACTATAGACGTCGTCTATACTATAGACGTAATCTATACTATAGACGTCATGTATACTATAGACGTCGTCTATTTTTTAGACGTCATCTACACTATAGACGTCGTCTATACTATAGGCGTCATCTACACTATAGACGTCGTCTATACTATAGGCGTCATCTATACTATAGACGTCTTCTATGCTATAGGCGTCATCTACACTATAGACATCATCTAAACTATAGACGTCATCTATACTATAGACGTCGTCTATATTATAGGTTTCATCTATACCATAGACGTCATTTATACTATAGACGTCATCCATACTACAGACGTTATCTATACTATAGACGTTATCTTTACTAAGACGACATCTATACTATAGACGTCATCCATACTACAGACGTTATCTATACTATAGACGTTATCTTTACTAAGACGTCATCTATACTATAGACGACATCTATACTATAGACGTCATATATACCTAAGACGTCATATATGGACGTCATCTTTACTATACACGTTATCTATACTATAGACGTCATCTATACTATAGACGTCATCTATACTCTAGACGTCATCCATACTATAGACGTCATCTATACTATAGACTTCATCTATACCATAGACGTCATCAATACTATAGAAGACATCTAAGCTATAGACGTCATCTATACTTTCGACTTTATTTATACTATATCACGTCATCTATACTATAGACGTCGCCTATAATATAGACGTCTTCTATACTATAAGTGTCATCTATACTAAAGATGTCATCTATACTAAAGATGTCATCTATACTATAGACATAATCTATACTATCGACGTCATCAATACTATAAACGTCATCTATACCATAGACGTAATCTATACTATAGCGTCATATGTACTATAGACGTCATCTATGCTATAGATGTCATCTATACTATAGACGTCATCTATACTATAGACGTCATCTATACCGTAGACGTCGTCTATAATAAAGACATTGTCGACTATATTATAGACGTCGTCTATACTATAGACGTCAGCTATACTATAGACGTCATCTATACTATAGACGTCATCTATACTATAGACGTCATCTATACTATAGACGTCATCTATACTATAGACGTCATCTATACTATAGACGTCATCTATACTATAGACGTCATCTATACTATAAACGTCATCTATACAATAGACATCATCTAAACTATAGACGTCATGTATACTATAGACGTCGTCTATACTATAGACGTCATGTATACTATAGACGTCGTCTTTACTTTCATCTATACCATAGACGTCATCTATACTATAGACGTCATCCATACTACAGACGTTATCTATACTATAGACGTTATCTTTACTAAGACGTCATCTATACTATAGACGTCATCCATACTACAGACGTTATCTATACTATAGACGTTATCTTTACTAAGACGTCACCTATACTATAGACGACATCTATACTACAGACGTCATATATACCTAAGACGTCATATATGGACGTCATCTTTACTATACACGTCATCTATACTATAGACGTCATCTATACTATAGACGTCATCTATACTCTAGACGTCATCCATACTATAGACGTCATCTATACTATAGACTTCATCTATACCATAGACGTCATCAATACTATAGAAGACATCTATGCTATAGACATCATCTATACTTTCGACTTTATCTATACTATATCACGTCATCTATAATATAGACGTCGCCTATAATATAGACGTCTTCTATACTATAAGTGTCATCTATACTAAAGATGTCATCTATACTAAAGATGTCATCTATACTATAGACATAATCTATACTATCGACGTCATCAATACTATAAACGTCACCTATACCATAGACGTAATCTATACTATAGCGTCATATGTACTATAGACGTCATCTATGCTATAGATGTCATCAATACTATAGAAGTCATCAATACTATAGACGTCATCTATACCGTAGACGTCGTCTAAAATAAAGACATTGTCAACCATATTATAGACGTCGTCTATACTATAGACGTCAGCTATACTATAGACGTCATCTATAGTATATACGTCATCTATACTATAGACGTCATCTATACTATAGACGTCATCTATACTATGGACGTCATCTATACTATAGACGTCATCTATACTATAGACGTCATCTATACAATAGACGTCATCAATACTATAACATCATCTAAACTATAGACGTCATGAATACTATAGACGTCGTCTATACTATAGACGTCATGTATATGTGGTGACACTGTTCACTGTCACATGCCACCACATACCACTGCAAACTGATGACGTCATACGATGACCAGACTACCTACAACAAAGCGGAGAATAAACGGCTGTCACACCACAACACACCAATACCAATAGCGACGTCACCTACCACACCATTACCAGACCATCTACAACAGCGGGATATATAAAACCCGGTGCAGGCAACGGCGCGGCAGTTTTTGACATCCGACGAGCTAAATACACGTTTCTCAAAACCAGGACAAAATTGGCGGCATCTTCTCAAAAAAGTCATTTGTGAATTTTATATAACGTCTCTGAGACTTAACTTGAATAAATTGTATTTTGAAGTTAGTGGCTGTGTAGTGCTTTTCTCGGAATACCCACGCAGTCCTACATATACTATAGACGTCGTCTATAGTATAGTCATCTATAGTATAGACGACGTCTATACTGTAGACGTCATCTATACCATAGACGTCATATATACCATAGACGTCATCTATACTATAGACGTCATCTATACTATAGACGTCATCTATACTATAGACGTCATCTATACTATAGACGTCATCCATACTAAAGACGTCGTCTATACTATAGACGTCATCTATACTATAGACGTCATCTATACTATAGACGTCATCTATACTATAGACGTCATCTATACTATAGACGTCATCTATACTATAGACGTCATCTATACTATAGACGTCATCTATACTATAGACGTCATCTATACTATAGACGTCATCTTTACTATAGACGTCATCTATACTATAGATGTCATCTATAGTATAGACTATACTATAGACGTCGTCTATACTATAGACGTCATCTTTACTATAGAGGTCGTCTATACTATAGACGTCATCTATACTATAGACCTCGTCTATACTATAGACGTCATCTATACTATAGACGTCGTCTATACTATAGACGTCGTCTTTACTATAGACGTCGTCTTTACTATAGACGTCGTCTATACTATAGACGTCGTCTTTACTATAGACGTCGTATATACTATAGACGTCGTCTATACTATAGACGTCGTCTATACTATAGAAGTCGTCTATACTATAGACGTCGTCTATACTATAGAAGTCATCTATACTATAGACGTCGTCTATACTATAGACGTCGTCTATACTATAGACGTCGTCTATACTATAGACGTCGTCTATACTATAGAGGTCATCTATACTATAGACGTCATCTAAGCTATAGACGTCGTCTATACTATAGAGGTCATCTATACTATAGACGTCATCTATGCTATAGACGTCGTCTATACTATAGACGTCGTCTATACTATAGACGTGATCTATACTATAGACGTCATCTATGCTATAGACGTCGTCTATACTATAGACGTCGTCTATACTATAGACGTGATCTATACTATAGACGTCGTCTATACCATAGACGTCATCTATACTATAGACGTCATCTATACTATAGACGTGATCTATACTATAGACGTCGTCTATACTATAGACGTCATCTATACTATATCTATACTATAGACGTCATCTATACTATAGACGTCATCTATACTATAGACGTCATCTATACTATAGACGTTATCCATACTCAATCATCTATACTATAGGCGTCATCTATACTATAGACGTCATCAATACTATAGACGTCATCTATAATATAGGCGTCATCTACACTATAGGCGTCGTCTATACTATAGGCGTCATCTACACTATAGACGTCGTCTATACTAAAGGCGTCATCTACACTATAGACTTCATCTATACTATAGACGTCATCGATACTATAGACGTTATCTATACTATTGACGTCATCTATACTATAGACGTCATCTATACTATAGACGTCGTCTATACTAAAGACGCTATCTATACTACAGACGTCGTCTATACTATAGAGGTCATCTATACTATAGACGTCGTCTATACTATAGAGGTCATCTATACTATAGACGTCGTCTATACTATAGAGGTCATCTATACTATAGACGTCGTCTATACTATAGAGGTCATCTATACTATAGACGTCGTCTATACTATAGAGGTCATCTATACTATAGACGTCGTCTATACTATAGAGGTCATCAAAAATATAGACGTCGTCTATACTATAGTGGTCATCTATACTATAGACGTCGACTATGGATGTCATCTATAGTATAGACGTCATCTATACTATAGACGTCATCTATACTATAGACGTCATCTACACTATAGATGTCATCTATACTATAGACGTCATCTATACAATAGACGTCATCAATACTATAGACATCATCTAAACTATAGACGTCATCTATACTATAGACGTCGTCTATACTATAGGCGTGTTCCATATTATAGACGTAATCTATACTATAGATGTCATGTATACTATAAACGTCGTCTATTCTATCAACGTAAAGTAATTCTATAGACTATAAAGTAATCTATACTATAGACGTCGTCTATACTATAGACGTCATCTATACTATAGACGTCGTCTATACTATAGACGTCGTCTATACTATAGACGTCATCTATACTATAGACGTCGTCTATACTATAGACGTCGTCTATACTATAGACGTCGTCTATACTATAGACGTCATCTATACTATAGACGTCGTCTATACTATAGACGTCGTCTATACTATAGACGTCATCTATACTATAGACGTCGTCTATACTATAGACGTCATCTATACTATAGACGTCGTCTATACTATAGAAGTCATCTATACTATAGACGTCGTCTATACTATAGACGTCATCTATACTATAGAAGTCGTCTATACTATAGACGTCATCTATACTATAGACGTCATCTATACTATAGACGTCATCTATACTATAGACGTCATCCATACCATAGACGTCATCTATACTATAGACGTCATCTATACTATAGACGACATCTATACTATAGACGTTATTTATACCTAAGACGTCATATATAGACGTCGTCTATACTATAGACGTCATCTATACTATAGAAATCAACTTTACTGTAGACATCATCTACACTATAAACGTCATCTATACTATAGAAGTCATCCATACTATAGCCGTCATCTATACTATAGACGTTCTCCACACTATAGACGTCATCTAACCTTTAGATGTTATCCACACTATAGACGTCATCTATACTATAGACGTCGTCTATACTTTAGGCGTAATCCCTACTATAGAAGTCGTCTATACTATAGACGTCGTCTATACTATAGATGTAATCCATACTCAATCATCTATACTATAGGCGTCATCTATACTATAGGCGTCATCTATACTATAGGCGTCATCTACACTATAGACGTCGTCTATACTATAGGCGTCATCTACACTATAGACGTCGTCTATACTATAGGCGTCATCTACACTATAGACGTCATCTATACTATAGACGTCGTCTATACTATAGACGTCATCTATACTATAGACGTCATCTATACTATAGACGTCATCTATACTATAGACGACATCTATACCATAGACGTCATATATACCTAGGACGTCGTATATGGACGTCATCTTTACTATACACGTCATCTATACTATAGATGTCATCTATACTATAGACGTCATCTATACTCTAGATGTCATCCATACTATAGACGTCATCTATACTATAGACGTCATCTATACTATAGACATCAACTTTACTATAAACGTCATCTATACTATAGACATCAACTTTACTGTAGACATCATCTACACTATAGACGTCATCTATTCTATCGAAGTCATCCATACTATAGACGTCATCTATCCTATAGACGTTATCCACACTATAGACGTCATCTATAGAAGTCCTACTATAGAAGTCGTCTATAATATAGACGTCGTCTATACTATAGACGTCGTCTATACTATAGACGTCGTCTATACTATAGACGTAATCCATACTCAATCATCTATACTATAGGCGTCATCTATACTATAGACGTCATCTATACTATAGACGTCATCTATACTATAGACGTCATCTATACTATAGACGTCATCTATACTATAGACGTCATCTATAGACGTTATCCACACTATAGACGTTATCTAACCTATAGATGTTATCCACACTATAGACGTCATCTAACCTATAGATGTTATCCACACTATAGACGTCATCTATAGAAGTCCTACTATAGAAGTCGTCTATAATATAGACGTCGTCTATACTATAGACGTAATCCATACTCAATCATCTATACTATAGGCGTCATCTATACTATAGACGTCGTCTATACTATAGACGTAATCCATACTCAATCATCTATACTATAGACGTCATCTATACTATAGACGTCATCTATACTATAGACATCAACTTTACTATAAACGTCATCTATACTATAGACATCAACTTTACTGTAGACAATATCTACACTATAGACGTCATCTATTCTATCGAAGTCATCCATACTATAGACGTCATCTATCCTATAGACGTTACCCACACTATAGACGTCATCTATAGAAGTCCTACTATAGAAGTCGTCTATAATATAGACGTCGTCTATACTATAGACGTCGTCTATACTATAGACGTCGTCTATACTATAGACGTAATCCATACTCAATCATCTATACTATAGACGTCATCTATACTATAGACGTCATCTATACTATAGACGTCATCTATACTATAGACGTCATCTATACTATAGACGTCATCTATACTGTAGACGTCATCTATACTGTAGACGTCATCTATACTGTAGACGTCATCTATACTATAAACGTCATCTATACTATAAACGTCATCTATACTATAGACGTCATCTATACTATAGACATAAACTTTACTATAGACGTCATCTTTACTATAGACATCAACTTTACTGTAGACGTCATCTAGACTATAAACGTCATCTATACTATAGACGTCATCCATACTATAGACGTCATCTATACTATAGACGTTATCCACACTATAGACGTCATCTAACCTATAGATGTTATCCACACTATAGACGTCATCTATACTATAGACGTCATCTATACTATAGACGTCATCTATACTATAGACGTCATCTATACTTTAGACGTCATCTATACTATAGACGTCATCTATACTATAGACGTCATCTATACTATAGACGTCATCTATACTATAGACGTCATCTATACTATTGACGTCATCTATACTATAGACGTCATCTATACTATAGACGTATACTATACGTATACTATAGACGTAATCTATACTATAGACGTCATCTATACTAAAGACGTCATCTATACTATAGACGTAGTCTATACTATAGACGTCATCCATACTGTAGACATCAACTTTACTATAAACGTCATCTATACTATAAACGTCATCTATACTATAGACATCATCGACACTATAGACGTCATCTAACCTATAGATGTTATACACACTATAGACGTCATCTAACCTATAGATGTTATACACACTATAGACGTCATCTAACCCATAGATGTTATCCACACTATAGACGTCATGTATACTATAGACGTCATCTATATTATAGACTTTATCCACACTATAGACGTCATCTAACCTATTGATGTTATCCAGACGTCATCTATACTATAGACGTATACTATACGTATAATTGACGTAATCTATACTATAGACGTCATCTATACTAAAGACGTCATCTATACTATAGACGTAGTCTATACTATAGACGTCATCCATACTGTAGACATCAACTTTACTATAGATGTCATCTATACTTTAGACATCAACTTTACTGTAGACATCATCTACACTATAAACGTCATCTATACTATAGACATCATCCACACTATAGACGTCTTCTAACCTATAGATGTTATACATACTATAGACGTCATCTAACCCATAGATGTTAGCCACACTATAGACGTCATGTACACTATAGACGTTATCTATACTATAGACTTTATCCATCCTATAGACGTCATCTAACCTATTGATGTTATCCACACTATAGACGTCATCTAACCTTTAGATGTTATCCACACTACAGACGTCATCTATACTATAGACGTCATCTATACTATAGACGTCATCTATACTATAGACGTCATATATACTATAGACGTCATCTATACTATAGACGTCATATATACTAAAGACATCATATATACTATAGACGTCATCTTAACTATACACGTCATCTATAATATAGACGTCATCTATTCTATAGACGTCATCTATACGACAGACGTCATCTATACTATAGACGTCATCTATACTATAGACGTCATCTATACTATAGACGTCATCTATACTATAGACGTCATCTATACTATAGACGTCATCTATACTATAGACGTCATCTATACTATAGACGTCATCTATACTATAGACGTCATCTATACTATAGACGTCATCTATACTATAGACGTCATCTATACTATAGACGTCATCTATACTATAGACGTCATCTATACTATAGACGTCATATATACTATAGACGTCATCTATACTATAGACGTCATCTATACTATAGACGTCATCTATACTATAGACTTCATATATACCATAGACGTCATCAATACTATAAACGTCTTCTATACCATAGAAACGTCATAGACGTCATCTATACTTTCGACTTTATCTATACTATATCACGTCATCTATACTATAGACGTCACCTATAATATAGACGTCTTCTATACTATAAGTGTCATCTATATTAAAGATGTCATCTATACTAAAGATGTCATCTATACTATAGACATAATCTATGCTATTGACGTCATCAATACTATAAACGTCATCTATACCATAGAAACAATCTTTACTATAGCGTCATATGTACTATAGACGTCATCTATGCTATAGATGTCATCTATACTAAAGACGTCATCTAAACTATAGACGTCATCAATACTATAGACGTCATCTATACCGTAGACGTCGTCTATACTATAGACGTCATCTATACTATAGACGTCATCTATACTATAGACGTCATCTATACTATAGACGTCATCTATACTATAGACGTCATCTATACTATAGACGTATACTATGGTTAGGTTAGGTTAGGTTGATGGATGCCCTTTTGACAATAGTCACGGCTTCACTTAGACCAGCAGTTGGGTCCATTGTGTCCATTGGGAACCTTCTTAATACCTGGAACGAAAACAGAAATAGACCGCTGTTAGAAGCTCAGAGTTCCGCCCTCTTGGACCCATCCGGATTTGTATACAAATCTTAGGAGGTCCTTTAGATCTACATTATTTAGATCTTCGAGCTCGTTGAAGAAGTAGCTGCCGAGGATACTACGCCTGATGCTGTTTAGGGCTGGGCATTCGCAGAGCAGATGACGAACAGATTCAATTTCTTCAACGTCCCTGCAGCCTCTGCAGTAATCGTTATGCGGTATGCCTAGCCGCTCAGGGTGTAGACCCACGGCGCAGTCCCCTGGAGGATTCCCGTGAGTACTCGGATGTTCCTGCGGGCTAGTCCGATCAAAAATAGTGATCTCTTTTTGTTTACCGCTGGCCATAGCTCCCTTGTGTGTCTGCACGTATCAAGTTCTGTCCAACGTTGATTGGTTCTACTCAAGGATTCAGTTTCTAACCTACGTGCTATCGAACTCAGCGGGACTCTTATGGATTTGAGGGCTAGAGATGCATTCATTCCAGACCCAAATCTCGCAAGCTTGTCCGCTTCTTCGTTTCCCGATATATCGGTGTGACCTGGCACCCAACACACAGTTACAGTGTTGCCAAGTGATAACTCGTCCAGAATTTCCCTGCATAGTTTCACAGCCCTTGACTTTACCACGTCTGATTCCAAGGCTTTAATTGCCGCTTGGCTATCAGAGTATATGGTGATGGTCTTGTTTGCGGGGCCGTATTTCTTCAGCTCGGAGGCACCTTCGATTATGGCTGCCAGCTCCGCCTGAAAAATGCTGCAGTCGTCAATGATTCGGAAAGATTTACCTAGACCCAAATCTCCACAGAAAATGCCCGCACCGGTTCCGACGTCCATCTTAGAGCCGTCGGTATATACGGCGATCTCGTCTTCTCCTGTAATGGTCTTATCTTCCCATTCACCTCTTTCAGGTATTCTGGTAGCGAATCTCCTGTTGAAGGCGAATGTCATAGGTAGGTAATCTGTGACTGGGGTGTTTGTGGAGGCAGCCTACTGAGTTTCCACAGAGGCGTGTCCATAAGATCTTGAGGACCACAGTCCGGATTCCCTTAGGCGAACAGCTGTTTTAGCTGCCTTGCTGCTGCAGTATATGTCCAAGGGGGTGAGGTTGAGAAGTACCTCCAGTGCCGCGGTGGGTGTGGTCCTTAGGGACCCTGTTATACCCATGCAGGCTGCCCTTTGAACTTTGGTGAGGCTAGAGAGATGACACTTTCTTTTCGTAGCCTTCCACCATACAACTGCACCGTAAGCTAAGATGGGTCTTACAACCGTTATATACATCCAGTGTACCATGTTTGGTTGCAGTCCCCACATGCTTCCGAACGTTCTGCGGCAGGCGTATAGTGCCACGTATGCCCGCTTGACACGATCTTCTATATTATCCCTCCAGTTGAGTTTGGAGTCTAATATGACGCCCAGGTATCTTACCGATCTGGATAGCGGTAACTCCACTCCCCCCATTCTCGGGTTGCTGAAGGATGGAACTGCCCTTTTCCTTGTAAACAACACAACTTCCGTCTTAGAGGGGTTAATTCCCAGTCCTCGACCCTCAACCCATTTTTCAACAATGCGAAGTGCGTAGCTGAGTCGGTCACTGAGGATTGGTGGGAGTTTACCTGGGATCAGGATTGCTACATCGTCTGCGTATGCGCTCACAGTGAAGCCTTCCCTCTCCAGGGTTTTCAGCAATTCGTCCATTACCAGGGTCCATATAAGCGGAGATAGGACACCTCCCTGCGGTGTTCCTCTGCTGACGTTTCGTCTGCTGCATACTTCGCCTAGGTAGCAGTTTATCTTTCGCGTGCTTAACATGAGCCCGATCCAGTCGCATAGACTGCTATCTAGGTGGGCGTTTCTCAAGCTGCGCAATATCGCGTCTGCCTCAATGTTATTAAACGCCCCCTCTATGTCTAGAAGGGCACCCAAAGTGTACTCCTTGTGTTCCAGAGATTTTTCTACTACTGTTACTACTCTATGTAGTGCAGTGTCAACCGATCTGCTTCTCATGTACGCATGCTGTGATTTTGATAAATAGTTATCACCAATCAGCTCTCTCACATATACGTCAATAAGCCGTTCCAACGTCTTGAGCATAAATGAGGACAGGCTTATGGGTCGATAGTCCTTTGCCGTAGAGTGGTTTGCCTTCCCTGCTTTGGGGATGAATATCACTCGGACTTCTCTCCAAGCTTTGGGAATGTAGCACAGCTTTAGGCAGGACTTGTATACGTTACTCAACCATGGAATGATAGTTTCCCCTGCTTTTTGGAGCATTATTGGTCGGATGTTATCCATCCCTGGTGCTTTAAAGGGATCGAAGGAGTTGATCGCCCAGGCCAGCCTTTTTACATCGGTTATAGCCCTGATCTTTTCGTCCTTCATCTTTTTCCGCGAGCCTTGCGCTACTGTAGCATAATCCTCATAGGTATCGAAGCACCCTGGGAAGTGAGTTTCCGCAGTAAATCCAGCGTTTCCTTGTGTGTCGAGGTCCAATCGCCCTCAGTCTTCCTGAGTGAAGATAGCGGTATAGGCGCTTTGGATAAGACTTTTCTCAGTCGGGACGCTTCAGTTGTTGTTTCGATTGATTCGCAGAAATTCTTCCATGAGTTCCTCTTGGCGAATCTGATCTCCTTTTTCAGGATTCTAACGCTCTCCCTATAGGTCGTCCATTCGATGAGCCCCTCTTTTGCAAGGTTCCATCTGGATCTTGAGCTCTTGATGAGCTCCGCGATCTTAGAGTTCCACCAGGGAGTGCGTTGTTTCCCTCCTGTATTGCTGTTTGGGCAGGATTTTTCGAAAGAGCTGGAGATCATCCCGGTGATGTATTCGACTGTTTTGTCGATCTCATGCGCGGTAGTAAGATCTCTGTCTGGGCAGGGGGAGATAGTCCTCCGCAGTTCTTTATTGAACTTCACCCAGTTTGCTCTTTTTGGGTTTTTGAAAACTTTCCTAGCCTGCGAACCTACCTGTATCTCAAAGAGTATCCAGCAGTGATCTGATAGTGATGCCTGCTTAGATACTCTCCAGTTCGTTACTTGAACAGAGCTGTTCTGAGACACGAAAGTTACGTCCAAAACTTCCCTCCTATTCGCTGTAATGAAGGTGGGATCATTTCTCCTGTTACATACTAGAAGGTTGGAGCTAAGGACAAAATCAAACAGAACCTCGCCTCTGTCGTTAATGTCTGAGCTTCCCCAGATCGTATGATGGGCATTGGCATCACAGCTTAAGACTAAGTTCTTCTTACCTTGTTCGGACGCTGTCACTAGCGTCTTCAGAGATTCCGGGGGGACCGAGGTACCGTCGTCAAATGGCATGTAGACCGACGCTACCGTGTAGTTCTCGTCCGTCCCTCTTACCTCCACCACCGTTAGGTCACCTGTGCAGAAATGAGATAACATTAATACATGAACGTTTTTATTTGCTACAATACAGGTTCTCGCCTTACCTTTACTTTTTACATTATACAGTGAGAAATTTTTCGACCCTAATCCTAAGACCCTGTTCTTTTTTTCAATCCAGGGTTCTTGGATTAGGGCTAGGTCCAGCTGTTCCCTCTCGAGGAACAGCCCCAGGTTGGCTGTGGCAACCCTACTGTGATGGAGGTTTATTTGGATCACCTTCATCATTGTTCTCCACCTCCAACGCAGTGTCCGTCGCCTTCGTTGCTTCCGCAGTCTGCTTAATCAGCTTGAGGGTTACCTCGCTAGCTGCAAAGGACAACAGAAGCTGTTTTTCCGCCTTTAGGTTCCCGGGCAGGTCGCCGAAGGCAACAATATAGCCCCTGAAACCATTTCTCGGCTCTTCCTCGCTTATAATTTCCCAATCCTGCATCGGAATCTGGGGGTTTTGTGCTTGCAGCACGCGGAGGATGTCACCTTTAACTATTCCCATCTCCGGAATAGTCAGCCTACCCTTTGCCCTGTTTGGAACCTGGTCTATTGGAACGGCTTTAAGTTCCGCACCATCCCAAAGCTGTAGTCCTTCCACTACTGTCTTGGCAAAGTCATTTGAAGCTTGGTCCTTGCAGTCGATGTACGTAATGCCTTTAGACCATTTCATTCTGCCGTAGGTCGGGGCACTAGTACCCGTGTTTTTCAGAATGTGGCTGATGATAGCTGCCCCGAGGGCTTGCTCAATCTTCCTGCCACACTCAACACTGTACTGCCCGCTTGGTTTCTTGGAGTCTACTACAGCAAGCTGTAGTGGATTCCTTGTCACCTCGCTATACTGGCCCGCCCGGCTCGTACTTGGCTTGCTGGGACTTCCCACTGTGATGGCGCCCCATTTCGCCTTCTTCGGCGTCCTTGAAGTGTCCTCAGAAGATCGTGTTCTCTTCGAGGCGAACGCTTCTCTTCTATGCCTTCCGGCATTGCCTTTCTGCAACCCGCTTGGGCCCGGATTGTCACTGGGTCCTTGGGTTGCAGTTCCTCTTCCGGTAACCGGCTTTCTGTTGGTTCCGAGGGATGTCCTAGTAGCGGCATCGTCCCTCGGCCTTCCAGATTTTCCCGATTTACCACCCGTACCTTTAACTGAACGAGCTGCCTTAGGTGTAGGCCTCGTGGCAACGTCGTTAGCTATGGTCTCCCGGGCCCACTCAAGGGAAGATAGTTCCTTCTGAGTGAGGGAAGATTTTTCTTTAGCTGTTAAGATGCCATAAATATGCTTGGCCTTCTTAAACCGCCTCTTTCTCTCCAGGCCGGGAGTGGTCCTTCTGGCCTTGCTCCCGCGCTTGGTCTCCTTTTTTTGGCCGGATTTCTCTTCGGAATCATCGGAGTGTTCAGCGAGTAGCTCTTCCTCCCTTTCCATTGAGATATCCTCAGTTTCGATCAAACTGGCTGGTAGTACCACGTTTGGATCGCACGGAACCACCGGTATGGTGTCGTCCGTGTTTTTGGCACATAGCGTGCCCTCCCCCTCATCCTTATTTGTTTTAGTTAGTTCGGATATTTTGGTCCCACGAGAATGGCCGGAAAGGGTGGTCCACCCCGGCAAAGCCGCCATACCGGGGTAAGGCTATGGTTTATCTGCAGGTCTTCGCCTAGGCACCTGAGAGAGCTCGTTAGAGGCTGGTTTAACCCCCAGCCTTGCATCCTTCGGCACCGTTTGCAATATGCTCACACCACCACTGGAGTCAGGTTTGGCAGGACTTAGTTCGTCGCTCCTCAGCCGACCCACGCCGGCTGCAAATCCGCAACTTAAGCCCCCACACCGGCGTCATAGAAGATGACGCACTCGACAAGGCGCCTACCACGCGGGGGAAGACGTATACTATACGTATACTATAGACGTAATCTACACTATAGACGAATACTATACGTATACTATAGACGTAATCTGTACTATAGACGTCATCTATACTAAAGACGTAATCTATACTATAGACGTAGTCTATACTATAGACGTCATCCATACTGTAGACGTCATCTATACTATAGACGTCGTCTATACTATAGACGTTATCTATACTATAGACGTTATCTATACTATAGACGTCGTCTATACTATAGCCGTTATCTATACTATAGACGTCGTTTATACTATAGACGTCGTCTATACTATAGACGTCATCTATACTATAGACGTCATCTATACTATAGACGTCATCTATACTATAGACGTCATCTATACTATAGACGTCATCTATACTATAGACGTCATCTATACTATAGACGTCATCTATACTATAGACGTCATCTATACTATAGACGTCATCTATACTATAGACGTCATCTATACTATAGACGTCTATAGACGTCGTCTATACTATGCACGTCATCTATACTATAGACGTCATCTATACTATAGACGTCATCTATACTATAGACGTCGTCTATACTATAGACGTCGTCTATACTATAGACGTCGTCTATACTATAGACGTCATCTATACAATAGACGTCGTCTATACTATAGACGTCATCTATACTATAGACGTCGTCTATATTAAAGGCTTCATCTATACCATAGACATCATCTATACTATAGACGTCATCTATACTATAGACGTCATCTATACTATAGACGTCATCCATACTATAGACGTCGTCTATACTATAGACGTCGTCGATACTATAGACGCCATCTATACTATAGACGTCGTCGATACTATAGACGCCATCTATACTATAGACGTTGTCTATACTATAGACGTCAACTATACTATAGACGTGATCTATACTATAGACGTCGTCTATACTATAGAGGTCATCTATACTATAGGCGTCGTCTATACTATAGAGGTCATCTATACTATAGACGTCGTCTATACTATAGAGGTCATCTAAACTATAGACGTCGTCTATATTATAGAGGTCATCTATACTATAGACGTCGTCTATACTATAGACGTCATCTATACTATAGACTTTATCCACACTATAGACGTCATCTATACTATAGACGTCATCTATACTATAGACGTCATCTATAATATAGACGTAATATATACTATAGACGTCATCTATACTATAGACGTCATATATACTAAAGACATCATATATACTGGACGTCATCTTTACTATACAAGTCATCTATGCTATAGACATCATCTGTACTATAGACGTCATCTATACTATAGACGTCATCTATACTATAGACGTCATCTATACTATAGACGTCATCTATACTATAGACGTCATCTATACTATAGACGTAGTCTATACTATAGACGTCATCCACACTATAGACGTCATCTAACCTATAGATGTTATCCACACTATAGACGTCATCTAACCTATAGATGTTATCCACACTATAGACGTCATCTAACCCATAGATGTTATCCACACTATAGACGTCATGTATACTATAGACGTCATCTATACTATAGACTTTATCCACACTATAGACGTCATCTATACTATAGACGTCATCTATACTATAGACGTCATCTATAATATAGACGTAATATATACTATAGACGTCATCTATACTATAGACGTCATATATACTAAAGACATCATATATACCGGACGTCATCTTTACTATACAAGTCATCTATGCTATAGACATCATCTGTACTATAGACGTCATCTGTACTATAGACGTCATCTATACTATAGACGTCATCTATACTATAGACGTCATCTATACTATAGACGTCATATATACTATAGACGTCATCTATACTATAGACGTCATCTATACTATAGACGTCATCTATACTATAGACATCAACTTTACTGTAGACATAGATATAGACGTTATCCACACAATAGACGTCATCTATACTATAGACGTCATCTATACTATAGACGTCATCTATACTATAGAAGTCATCTATACTATAGACGTCATCTATACTATAGACGTCATCTATACTATAGACGTCATCTATACTATAGACGTCATCTATACTATAGACGTCATCTATACTATAGACGTCATCTATACTATAGACGTCATCTATACTATAGACGTCATCTATACTATAGACATCAACTTAACTGTAGACATCAACTACACTATAAACGATATCTATACTATAGACGTCATCAATACTTTAGACGTCATCTATACTGTAGACGTTATCCACACTATATCCAGACGTCATCTATACTATAGACGTCATCTATACTATAGACGTCATCTATACTATAGACGTCATCTATACTATAGACTTCATCTATACTATAGACGTCATCTATACAATAGACGTCATCTATACTATAGACGTCATCTATACTATAGACGTCATCTATACTCTAGACGTCATCTATACTATAGACGTCCTCTATACTATAGACGTCATCTATACCATAGACGTCATCTATACTATAGACGTTATCTATACTATAGACATCAACTTAACTGTAGACATAAACTACACTATAAACGATATCTATACTATGGACGTCATCAATACTATAGACGTCATCTATACTATAGACGTTATCCACACTATAGACGTCATCTATACTATAGACGTCATCTATGCTATAGACGTCATCTATACTATAGACGTCATCTATACTATAGTCGTCATCTATACTATAGACGTCATCTATACTATAGACGTCATCTATACTATAGACGTCGTCTATACTATAGACGTCACCTATACTCTAGACGTCATCTATACTATAGACGTCATCTATACTATAGACGTCATCTGTACTATAGACGTCATCTATACTATAGACGTCATCTATACAATAGACGTCATCTATACTATAGACGTCATCTATACTATAGACGTCATCTATACTATTGACGTCATCTATACTATAGACGTCATCTATACTATAAACGTCATCTATACTATAGACATCAACTTTACTGTAGACATCAACTACACTATAAACGATATCTATACTATAGACGTCATCAATACTATAGACGTCATCTATACCATAGACGTTATCCACACTATAGACGTCATCTATACTATAGACGTCGTCTATGCTATAGACGTCATCTATACTATAAACGACATCTATACTATAGACGTCTTCCATACTATAGACGTCATCTATACTATAGACGTTATCCACACTATAGACGTCATCTAACCTATAGATGTTATCCACACTATAGACGTCATCTAACCCATAGATGTTATCCACACTATAGACGTCATGTATACTATAGACGTCATCTATACTATAGACTTTATCCACACTATAGACGTCATCTAACCTATTGATGTTATCCACACTATAGACGTCATCTAACCCATAGATGTTATCCACACTATAGACGTCATGTATACTATAGACGTCATCTATACAATAGACGTGATCTATACTATAGACGTCATCTATACTATAGACGTCATCTATACTATAGACGTCATATATACTAAAGACATCATATATACTATAGACGTCATCTTTACTATACACGTCATCTATACTATAGACGTCATCTATTCTATAGACGTCATCTATACTACAGACGTCATCTATACTATAGACGTCATCTATACTATAGACGTGATCTATACTATAGACGTCATCTATACTATAGACGTCATCTATACTATAGACGTCATCTATACTATAGACGTCATCTATACTATAGACGTCATCTATACTATAGGCATCAACTTTACTGTAGACATCAACTACACTATAAACGATATCTATACTATAGACGTCATCAATACTATAGACGTCATCTATACCATGGACGTCATCTATACTATAAACGACATCTATACTATAGACGTCATCCATACTATAGACGTCATCTATACTATAGACGTTATCCACACTATAGACGTCATCTAACCTATAGATGTTATCCACACTATAGACGTCATCTAACCCATAGATGTTATCCACACTATAGACGTCATGTATACTATAGACGTCATCTATACTATAGACTTTATCCACACTATAGACGTCATCTAACCTATTGATGTTATCCACACTATAGACGTCATCTAACCTTTAGATGTTATCCACACTATAGACGTCATCTATACTATAGACGTCATCTATACTATAGACGTCATCTATACTATAGACGTTATATATACTATAGACGTCATCTATACTATAGACGTCATATATACTAAAGACATCATATATACTATAGACGTCATCTTTACTATACACGTCATCTATACTATAGACGTCATCTATTCTATAGACGTCATCTATACTACAGACGTCATCTATACTATGGACGTCATCTATACTATAGACGTGATCTATACTATAGACGTCATCTATACTATAGACGTCATCTATACTATAGACGTCATCTATACTATAGACGTCATCTATACTATAGACGTCATCTATACTATAGACGTCATCTATACTATAGACGTCATCTATACTATAGACGTCATCTATACTATAGACGTCATCTATACTATAGACGTCATCTATACTATAGACGTCATCTATACTATAGACGTCATCTATACTATAGACGTCATCTATACCATAGACGTCATCTATATTATAGACGTCATCTATACTATAGACGTCATCTATACTATAGATGTCATCTATACTATAGACGTCATCTATACTATAGACGTCATCTATACTATAGACGTCATCAATACTATAGACATCAACTTTACTGTAGACATCAACTACACTATAAACGATATCTATACTATAGACGTCATCAATACTATAGACGTCATCTATACCATAGACGTTATCCACACTATAGACGTCATCTATACTATAGACGTCATCTATGCTATAGACGTCATCTATACTATAAACGACATCTATACTATAGACGTCATCCATACTATAGACGTCATCTATACTATAGACGTTATCCACACTATAGACGTCATCTAACCTATAGATGTTATCCACACTATAGACGTCATCTATACTATAGACGTCATCTATACTATAGACGTCATATATACTATAGACGTCATCTATACTATAGACGTCATATATACTAAAGACATCATATATACTATGGACGTCATCTTTACTATACACGTCATCTATACTTTAGACATCATCTATACTATAGACGTCATCTATACTATAGACGTCATCTATACTATAGGCATCAACTTTACTGTAGACATCAACTACACTATAAACGATATCTATACTATAGACGTCATCAATACTATAGACGTCATCTATACTATAGACGTCATCTATACTATAAACGACATCTATACTATAGACGTCATCCATACTATAGACGTCATCTATACTATAGACGTTATCCACACTATAGACGTCATCTAACCTATAGATGTTATCCACACTATAGACGTCATCTATACTATAGACGTCATCTATACTATAGACGTCATCTATACTATAGACGTCATCTGTACTATAGACGTCATCTATACTATAGACGTCATCTATACTATAGACATCAACTTTACTGTAGACATCATCTACACTATAAACGACATCTATACTATAGAAGTCTTCCATACTATAGACACCATCCATACTATAGACGTCATCTATACTATAGACGTTATCCACACTATAGACGTCATTTAACCTTTAGATGTTATCCACACTATATACGTCATCTATACTATAGACGTCATCTATACTATAGACGTATACTATACGTATACTATAGACGTAATTTATACTATAGACGTTATCAATACTAAAGACGTCATATATATTATAGACGTTATCTATACTATAGACGTCATCTATACTATAGACGTCATCTATACTATAGGCATCATCTATACTATAGACGTCATCTATAGACGTTATCCACACTATAGACGTCATCTATACTATAGACGTCGTCTTTACTATAGACGTCGACTATACTATAGGCGTAATCCCTACTATAGAAGTCGTCTATAATATAGACGTCGTCTATACTATAGACGTTATCCATACTCAATCATCTATACTATAGGCGTCATCTATACTGTAGACGTCATCTATACTATAGACGTCATCTATACTATAGACGTCATCTATACTATAGACGTCATCTATAGACGTTATCCACACTATAGACGTTATCTAACCTATAGATGTTATCCACACTATAGACGTCATCTAACCTATAGATGTTATCCACACTATAGACGTCATCTATACTATAGACGTCATCTATACTATAGACGTATACTATACGTATACTATAGACGTAATCTATACTATAGACATATACTATACGTATACTATAGACGTAATTTATACTATAGACGTTATCAATACTAAAGACGTCATATATATTATAGACGTTATCTATACTATAGACGTCATCTATACTATAGACGTCATCTATACTATAGGCATCATCTATACTATAGACGTCATCTATAGACGTTATCCACACTATAGACGTCATCTATACTATAGACGTCGTCTTTACTATAGACGTCGACTATACTATAGGCGTAATCCCTACTATAGAAGTCGTCTATAATATAGACGTCGTCTATACTATAGACGTTATCCATACTCAATCATCTATACTATAGGCGTCATCTATACTATAGACGTCATCTAACCTATAGATGTTATCCACACTATAGACGTCATCTATACTGTAGACGTCATCTATACTGTAGACGTCATCTATACTATAAACGTCATCTATACTATAAACGTCATCTATACTGTAGACGTCATCTATACTATAGACATAAACTTTACTATAGACGTCATCTTTACTATAGACATCAACCTTACTGTAGACATCATCTACACTATAAACGTCAACTATACTATAGACGTCATCCATACTATAGACGTCATCTATACTATAGACGTTATCCACACTATAGACGTCATCTAACCTATAGATGTTATCCACACTATAGACGTCATCTATACTATAGACGTCATCGATACTATAGACGTCATCTATACTATAGACGTCATCTTTACTATAGACGTCATCTATACTATAGACGTCATCTATACTATAGACGTCATCTATACTATAGACGTCATCTATACTATAGACGTCATCTATACTATAGACGTCATCTATACTATAGACGTATACTATACGTATACTATAGACGTAATCTATACTATAGACGTCATCTATACTAAAGACGTCATCTATACTAAAGACGTCATCTATACTATAGACGTAGTCTATACTATAGACGTCATCCATACTGTAGACATCAACTTTACTATAGATGTCATCTATACTTTAGACATCAACATTACTGTAGACATCATCTACACTATAAACGTCATCTATACTATAGACATCATCCACACTATAGACGTCTTCTAACCTATAGATGTTATACACACTATAGACGTCATCTAACCCATAGATGTTATCCACACTATAGACGTCATGTATACTATAGACGTCATCTATACTATAGACTTTATCCACACTATAGACGTCATCTAACCTATTGATGTTATCCACACTATAGACGTCATCTAACCTTTAGATGTTATCCACACTATAGACGTCATCTATACTATAGACGTCATCTATACTATAGACGTCATCTATACTATAGACGTCATCTATACTATAGACGTCATCTATACTATAGACGTCATATATACTATAGACGTCATCTATACTATAGACGTCATATATACTAAAGACATCATATATACTATAGACGTCATCTTTACTATACACGTCATCTATACTATAGACGTCATCTATTCTATAGACGTCATCTATACTACAGACGTCATCTATACTATAGACGTCATCTATACTATAGACGTGATCTATACTATAGACGTCATCTATACTATAGACGTCATCTATACTATAGACGTCATCTATACTATAGATACGTATACCATAGACGTAATCTACACTATAGACGAATACTATACGTATACTATAGACGTAATCTATACTATAGACGTCATCTATACTAAAGACGTCATCTATACTATAGACGTAGTCTATACTATAGACGTCATCCATACTGTAGACGTCATCTATAATATAAACGTCATCTATACTGTAGACATCAACTTTACAATTGACGTCATCTATACTATAGACATCAACTTTACTGTAGACATCGTCTACACTATAAACGTCATCTATACTATAGACGTCATCCACACTATAGACGTCATCTAACCCATAGATGTTATCCACACTATAGACGTCATCTATACTATAGACTTTATCCACACTATAGACGTCATCTATACTATAGACGTCATCTATACTATAGACGTCATCTATACTATAGACGTCATCTATACTATAGACGTCATCTATACTATAGACGTCATCTATACTATAGACGTCATCTATACTATAGACGTCATCTATACTATAGACGTCATCTATACTATAGACGTCATCTATACTATAGACGTCATCTATACTATAGACGTCATCTATACTATAGACATCAACTTTACTGTAGACATCAACTACACTATAAATGATATCTATACTATAGACGTCATCAATACTATAACGTCATCTATACTATAGACGTTATCCACACTATAGACGTCATCTATACTATAGACGTCATCTATGCTATAGACGTCATCTATACTATAGAAGTCATCGATGCTATAGACGTCATCTATACTATAGACGTCATCTATGCTATAGACATCAACTTAACTGTAGACATCAACTACACTATAAACGATATCTATACTATAGACGTCATCAATACTATAGACGTCATCTATACTATAGACGTTATCCACACTATAGACGTCATCTATACTATAGACGTTATCCACACTATAGACGTCATCTATACTATAGACGTCATCTATGCTATAGACGTCATCTATACTATGGATGTCATCTATACTATAGACGTCATCTATACTATAGACGTCATCTATACTCTAGACGTCATCTATACTATAGACGTCATCTATACTATAGACGTCATCTATACTATAGACGTCATCTATACTAAAGACGTCATCTATACTATAGACGTCATCTATACTATAGACGTCATCTATACTATAGACATCATCTATACTATAGACGTCATCTATACTATAGACGTCATCTATACTATAGACGTTATCCACACTATAGACGTCATCTATGCTATAGACGTCATCGATACTATAGACGTCATCTATGCTATAGACGTCATCTATACTATAGACGTCATCTATGCTATAGACGTCATCTATACTATAGACGTCATCTATACTATAGACGTCATCTATACTATAGACGTCATCTATACTATATACGTTATCCACACTATAGACGTCATCTAACCTATAGATAATATCCACACTATAGACGTCATCTATACTATAGACGTCATCTATACTATAGACGTCATATATACTATAGACGTCATATATACTAAAGACATCATATATACTATGGACGTCATCTTTACTATACACGTCATCTATACTATAGACATCATCTATACTATAGACGTCATCTACCGTCATCAACCGAGTCTCTCAAAACCTTCTACGAAGTCCTATGCAACCACCATCAAGTATTGATAGCCAGTGGCAACACTGCCAAAATGCCATCAGAGACGCCGCCTCTGAAGTGCTGGGTTTCCCACGGCGACCACAACGAAACCCCTGGTTTGACGATGAATGCCGGCAAGCACATGCAGCTAAACAGGGAGCATACAAAGCGGCGCTGCACAGAAGGACTAGAGCTGCTCGCGAGCTCTACGAGCAGAGGAGGAGAGAGGAGCACCGGCTTCTCCGAAGGAAAAAGAGAGAGCACGAGAAGCGCGCGGTTGAAGAGATAGAGAGATGTTAGAACAGGAATGAGGTAAGAAAGTTTGACCAAAGGATCAAAAAGGTCCTGCCAAGGGTATAAACTTCGAACTGAAGCCTGTAAGGACCATCTAGGGAACATCGTTGTAGAATCGCAGTCGGTGCTGAGGACTTGGAAAGACCACTTCTGCAGACTGTATAACGGCGAGGACGAACCAAATACCGCTGTCAGGCAGAACGAACCATTCAACCCGGGCGAAGACGTTACCGACGAAGCATACGAACGATACCGCCCACACGACCTGGAGGAGGTGAGAGTAGCTGTGTCTAAGCTCAAGTGCAACAAAGCAGCCGGAGCAGACGGCCTAGCTGCCGAACTTTTTAAACCCGCTGGCGATGAGCTGGTTAGGAGCATGCACCAGCTCATCTGCAAGATATGGTCGGAAGAAAGCATGCCCGACGAATGGAACCTCAGCATTGTTTGCCCGATCCTGAAGAAAGGAGACCCTCTGAGTTGTGCCAACTACAGAGGCGTAAGTCTTCTTAACATCGCATACAAGATCTTTTCTGCTGTACTGTGTGAACGCCTGAAGCCGTTTGTCAACAATTTGATAGGCACATATCAGTGTGGCTTTAGGCCAGGAAAGTCCACCATCGATCAAATATTCACACTGCGGCAGATCTTGGAGAAAACCCAGGAATTCCAAATCGATACACACCACCTCTTCATCGATTTCAAGGCCGCGTATGACAGCATCTATAGAGACGAGCTATATAGTGCAATGTCTAGTTTTGGCATCCCTGCCAAACTCGTCAGTCTGTGCAGGATGACGATGGAAAACTCACGCTGTTCCGTCGCGGTCGGCAAAAAATCACCGACCCCTTTGATGTCAAAAAAGGATTTAGACAAGGCGATGCGCTGTCATGCGACTTCTTTAACATCATACTTGAGAGAATTGTGCAGAACTCTCGCGCCAACACCAGAGGTACAATCTTTCAAAAGTCCGTTCAACTACTTGCATACGCAGACGACATTGACATAATCGGTAGAACAAAGCGTGATGTCAGTGAAGCCTTCGTGAGTATTGGGACGGAAGCGGCGAATATGGGTTTAGCAGTCAATGAGGGCAAAACCAAGTATATGCTGTCATCAAGAAAAGACACCCAACACCGACGTCTTGGACAAAACATCACCATCGACAGCTATAACTTTGAGGTAGTTAGGGACTTTGTCTACCTGGGTTCCGCTATCAATTCAGACAATGACACCAGCGCTGAAATCAAACGAAGGATAACTCTTGCCAATCGCTGTTTCTTTGGGCTAAGAAGGCAATTGAGTAGCAAAGCCCTCTCTCGAGCAACTAAAGTGTCCATGTATAAGACCCTCGTCGTCCCAGTTCTGCTTTACGGTGCAGAAGCATGGACCCTGTCAAAGGCGGATGAAAACACTTTAGGCTGCTTCGAGAGGAAAATTCTTCGGACGATTTACGGTCCCGTCTGCATAGACGGAGAGTGGAGGAGGAGATATAACATTGAACTGTACGGGCTGTACAGAGATACCGACCTAGCCAAAAGAGTCAAAACACAACGTCTACGATGGCTGGGTCATCTATAGCGGATGGAAAATCTTCGAATCCACACCGCAGGGACGACGCGGTAGAGAAGCACCGAGACTCAGGTGGCGCACGCAAATGGAAGGGGACCTCAGCCAACTTCGCGTGCGAAACTGGAGACGGCTAGCTAGAGACAGAGCTGGCTGGCGAAGCTTGTTGGCTGATGCCCAGGTCCACCCCGGACTGTAGCGCCACCTTAAGTAAGTAAGTAAGTCATCTATACTATAGACGTCATCTATACTCTAGACGTCATCTATACTATAGACGTCATATATACTATAGACGTCATCTATACTATAGACGTCATCTATACTATGGACGTCATCTATACTATAGACGTCATCTATACTATACTATAGACGTCATCTATACTATAGACGTCATCTATACTATAGACGTCATCTATACTATAGACGTCATCTATACTATAGACGTCATCTATACTATAGACATCAACTTTACTGTAGACATCAACTACACTATAAACGATATCTATACTATAGACGTCATCAATACTACAGACGTCATCTATACTATAGACGTTATCTACACTATAGACGTCATCTATATTATAGACGTCATTTATGCTATAGACGTCATCTATACTATAAACGACATCTATACTATAGACGTCATCCATACTATAGACGTCATCTATACTATAGACGTTATCCACACTATAGACGTCATCTAACCTATAGATGTTATCCACACTATAGACGTCATCTATACTATAGACCTCATCTATACTATAGACGTCATATATACTATAGACGTCATCTATACTATAGACGTCATATATACTAAAGACATCATATATACTATGGACGTCATCTTTACTATACACGTCATCTATACTATAGACATCATCTATATTATAGACATCATCTTTACTATAGACGTCATCTATACTATAGACGTCATCTGTACTATAGGCGTCATCTATACTAAAGACGTCATCTATACTAAAGACGTCATCTATACTATAGACATCAACTTTACTGTAGACATCATCTACACTATAGACGTCATCTATACTATAGACGTCATCTATACTATAGACATCATCTATACTAAAGACGTCATCTATACTGTACTATACGTCATCTATAATATAGACTTCATCTATACTAAAGACGTCATCTATACTGTAGACGTCATCTATACTATAGACGTCATCTTTACTAGAGACGTCATCTATACTATAGACGTCATCTATACTATAGACGTCATCTATACTATAGACGTCATCTATACTATAGACGTCATCTATACTATAGACGTCATCTATACTATAGACGTCATCTATACTATAGACGTCATCTATACTATAGACGTCATCTATACTATAGACATCATCTATACTAAAGACGTCATCTATACTATAGACGTCATCTATACTATAGACGTCATCTATACTATAGACGTCATCAATACTATAGACGTCATCAATACTATAGACGTCATCTATACTATAGACGTCATCTATACTAATGACGTCATCTATACTAACAACGTCATCTATACTAAACACGTAATCTATACTATAGACGTCATCTATACTACAGACGTCATCTATACTACAGACGTCATCTATACTACAGACGTCATCTATTCTATAGATTTCATCTATAATATAGACGTCATCTATACTATAGACGTCATCTATACTACAGACGTCATCTATATTATAGACGTAATCTATACTATAGACGTCATCTATACTATAGACGTCATCTATACTATAGACGTCACCTATACTATAGATGTCATCTATACTATAGACGTCATCTATACTATAGACGTCATCTATACTATAGATGTCATCTATACTATAGACGTCATCTATACTATAGACGTCATCTATACTATAGACGTCATCTACACTATAGACGTCATCTATACTATAGACGTCATCTATACTATAGACGTCATCTATACCATAGACGTCATCTATACTATAGACGTCATCTATACCATAGACGTCATCTATACTATAGACGTCATCTATACTATAGACGTCATCTAAACTATAGACGTAATCAATGCTATATACGTCATCTATACAATAGACGTCATCTATACTATAGACGTATACTATACGTATACTATAGACGTAATCTATACTGTAGACGAATACTATACGTATACTATAGACGTAATCTATACTATAGACGTTATCCATACTAAAGACGTCATCTAAACTATAGACGTAGTCTATACTATAGACGTCATCTATACTGTAGAGGTCATCTATAATGTAAACGTCATCTATACTGCAGACATCAACTTTACTATTAACGTCATCTATACTATAGACGTCATCTATACTATAGACGTCATCTATACTATAGACGTCATCTATACTATAGACGTCATCTATACTATAGACGTCATCTATACTATAGACGTCATCTATACTATAGACGTCATCTATACTATAGACGTCATCTATACTATAGACGTCATCTATACTAATGACGTCATCTATACTAACAACGTCATCTATACTAAACACGTAATCTATACTATAGACGTCATCTATATCATAGACGTCATCTATACTATAGACGTCATCTATACTATAGACGTCATCTAAACTATAGACGTAATCAATGCTATATACGTCATCTATACAAAAGACGTCATCTATACTATAGACGTATACTATACGTATACTATAGACGTAATCTATACTGTAGACGAATACTATACGTATACTATAGACGTAATCTATACTATAGACGTCATCCATACTAAAGACGTCATCTAAACTATAGACGTAGTCTATACTATAGACGTCATCTATACTGTAGAGGTCATCTATAAAGTAAACGCCATCTATACTGCAGACATCAACTTTACTATTGACGTCATCTATACTATAGACATCAACTTTACTGTAGACATCATCTACACTATTAGCGTCATCTAGACTATAGACGTCATCTATACTATAGACGTCATCTATACTATAGACGTCATCTATACTATAGACGTCATCTATACTATAGACGTCATCTATACTATAGACGTCATCTGTACTATAGACGTCATCTAAGCTATAGACGTCATCTATACTATAGACGTCATCTATACTATAGAAGTCATCTATACTATAGACGTCATCTAACCCATAGATGTTATCCACACTATAGACGTCATGTGTACTATAAACGTCGTCTATACTATAGACTTTTTCCACACTATAGACGTCATCTAACCTATTGATGTTACCTATTCATCTATCTATCTAGTCATCTATTTTTTTTTTTTTTTTTGAATACTAGGATGGACGGAGGCTAAAACTCCAAAATCTTTCAAAGATACCAATACGCCCTCTATAGCAGGTACATAATACCGAAGTAGCCGATATTAACATCGCTCGTTGTTAACATCGTTAAGAGTCTCGTTTAGAGTACGGATCATTTCATTGCTGCAATGAACATGAAGGCGAGCATTTTTCTTTCGAGCGAAGTTTGTTACTTCTTCGCCCACGGTAGCTATTCCTAAATCTCTGTGAATATCGCTATTCCTAATATACCATGGAGCATTCACAATTGCTCTTAGTGTCTTGTTTTGGAAAGTCTGCAACATGGACATGTTGCTCGGCTTGGTGCAACCCCAAAGTTGTATACCGTATGTCCAGGACGGCTTTAACACCTGCCTGTACAAGAGCAGTTTGTTATATATGCTTAATCTCGAAAATCTTCCAATAAGCCAATACATTTCCCTGAGCCTAATCTCGAGCTCATCACGCTTCTTCTTTACGTGTGGTTTCCACCTTAGTTTAGCGTCCAGTGTCATCCCTGGATACTTGGCTTCATTTGCATAAGGTATTTGTGCAGAATTTATGAACAGAGGCAAATTGTTAACCCTTCTGTAAGTGAAATTCACATGCGTAGACTTGTTCTCGTTAAGAGCGATTCGCCAAGTCTTCGTCCAGACACAAATTCTGTCCAATGCTCGTTGGAGGTTTCTCGTTGATGACTCGACTGATTCACCTGTTGCCAGGATGGCCGTATCGTCCGCAAACGTGGCCACGACTGTCTCGTCATCTAGAGGTATGTCTCTTGTGTAGAGCAGGAACAGGGTCGGACCGAAGACGCTTCCCTGGGGTACGCCAGCCCGAATTTGCTTGAAACTCGAGTATTCACTACTACACCTAACACGAAAGAGTCTGCTTTCAAGATAATTTTCCAATATTTTAAACATGTCTTCCGGCAAGTTTTGCCGTAGCTTATATTTCAAGCCTTCGTGCCATACCTTGTCGAAGGCTTGCGATACGTCGAGGAAAGCACTTGAACATATTTTTTCCACTTCTAAGGCTTTTTCAATTTCATGCGTTATTCTGTAGACTTGATCTATTGTGGAATGGTCAGGTCTGAAACCAACTTGATGATCCGGGGTCAAGCGTCTTTCTGCAATTATTGGTTGTAATCGCTTCAGCAGAAGTTTCTCGAACACTTTCGATATTATCGGCAGAAGCGATATGGGCCTATAAGATTTTTTATCATTTGCGCATTTCCCCGGTTTTGGAACAATAATGACTTCAGCAACTATCCATTGTCTTGGAACGTATAGAAGTCTAAGAGAAGCGTTTATCATATAAAGTAGCTTGACTAATGCCTTTTTTGGTAGCTCTTTTAATATTTCGCCAGTGATCAGGTCGTAACCCGGGGCCTTATTATTTTTAAGTTTGCTAATTGTCTGTCGGAGTTCAACTAACGAAACTTTTTTCATTCTAAAGCTATCAGGTTCCCCGTTGTTGTTTAGAACGTCAGCCAACGGCGGACCGTCGAAAGGCTTGAATGTTTCTTCTAAATGTTCAGCAAACAAATTCGCTTTCTCTTTGTCTTCTCTTGCCTATTCGCCGTTAGCTTTTTTTATTGGTGCCGAGTGGATTATAGGTTTCTTGATAGACTTAACTGCTTTCCACAGCGAGTAGTTTGAGCTCCTATCCGCCGACAAGCCTTCAAGGTATTCAGTGGTCTCACGATTTTTAAGATCTTGCAACATTCCTTTCAGTTTGTTAGAGAGGTGGTTCAATAGGGTTTTGTCTGGGGGGGACCTCGTGCCTTGCCTTTTCACGAATCAATTCTTCGATTTCGAGCGGATATGTTTTACGTACATGCCCGTCGGTGCTAACTGCGTTCTTTTCGGACGAATTGTTGTTCCAAGCAGCGCTCTGAATTGCTTCAATGAATTTGTCAACTGCGGTTTCTAACTCGAAAGAAGTTTTCAATGGCAGTACAGTCCTTTCTGAAAGCGTCCAAGTTCATGTTTTTGCTAGCTAATCTAGAAGCTCTTTCTATTTTGGCCAGTCTTCCACCCATCTTCAAGATAACTCCTGAGTGGTCTGAGCAAAGATCATAGCACTCTTCAATTCGCGTAAGGTATTTGGGGTACCCTTTAGCGATGAAAAAATCGACAAGGTCAGGCTTTTTATTCCTATCGGTTGGCCAATATGTTGGCTTACCCGTGGAGAAAAAGTCCACCCCACGCTTCATACTATTTTTGTACAGTAATCTGCTTCTTGTTGAATTGCGTCGTGAGCCCCAAAAAGTATGCTTCGCGTTAAAGTCACCCCCAATGATAAAATTGGACCCAATGAAGTCATACATACGATCAAGATCGTCTTCCGCCAGTCTATATCCTGGCGGGAAATAACAAGATGCAATGTTATAATCTAAGCAGTCAATTTTTACAGAAACTGAACTGATCTGCATAGAGTCTAGCTCAACTTCTGTGTTCTTGAAGTGCTTTATGCAGTTCTTAATGTAGAGGGAGGATCCTCCTCTCGAATTTTGCGAAGGGTGAGGTGCGTGATAGTCATTGTAACCTTTAAGTTTGGGTGTAGACCCGTTTTTAAGGTGAGTTTCCGTAATCATGCAAATATCAATATTGTTTTTCCGTAGAAATACTTCTAGTTCGTCTATTTTATTCAGAAGGCCGTTTGCATTCCATGTAAGTATTTTAAATAACTGTTTCATATTCATCTTCTCTTGTAATTTTTTCGAGGCTTAAACTCGAGCTTGCTTAGTTTGTCAAATATAACTTTGTTGATTTTAGTCTGATCCTCAAGTTTCTCCAAGATTACAGCGAGGATCTGAGACACTGCATCTGTTGTGGGCGATCTTGCCTTGCTTTCGTTTGCCGCAACCTGTGCGTATGATTTCGGTGCGACCAGTGGTGGTTTCTCCGCTGCACTTGAACTGGCGCCGCTCTTTTGTGGAGCTTTTACGCCTTTTGTCGACGCCTCCTTTGCCAATCTTGCACTTTTGATCGGCTTTGGCGTCTTTGGAGTCTTTGGCTTAGGAGTTTCAGCAGGTTTTGGGCGTCCTATGCTTTGATTCTGACCTCTAGTATTTTCCTTAAGAGGTTCTCGTCCCTTTTGCAGCTCTATGGCTACTTCGCATCCTCGATAGTTCGCGGGGTGGTTTCCGTGGCAATTGGCGCAAACTGCTGGAGCCTTTATGTCAACTTTGCACTCTGTTGACAGGTGTTTTCCGGTACATTTCACGCAACGTGGTTCTTTTTGGCAGTAGGCACTTGTGTGCCTGAATTCTTGGCATCGCTTACACTGTGGTATCAGTCTATTGCCCTTTCGCATGGGTTCGATTTTAACCCTGATGTTAAGTATCATTTTTATTTTATAAATATCATTTATGCTCTCAGTTCTTTCAAAGGAGAGCATATAAATTGGAAGGCCGCGTCTGATCACAGTGTCTCTTTCTCCTTCCGTGCGTTGCTTTTCCTTTTTAATGATATTGACGGCATCAATTATTTTAAGGCCTTTATTTTTTACGTCTTTTACAACGTCTTCTTTTGTGCATGATGGGTGGAGTCCCCCTTACAATGACTCGCAGTGGTTTTTCGTACTTATTTTGATAAGTATACCACTCGATTCTTTCTGCATTCAGTCTAAGAGACAGTGCGCGATAGGAATCGGCGTTGTCAACATTTACTTTCCACACGTTAAGCTTATAGTTTTTTGTTCTCACCGTGTTTGCAAGAAAGTTGCGCAATCTCCCAAAAACTGCTATCCCGACGATGTTTATTGCGGGAGGTGGACGAATTTTCGCTTCTGGTTTAGCCTTGTTTGAGCCAGAGGGCTTATCTTCTTTTTGTATTACTTTGGGAGAGGAATTCGCCTTTCGCTTCTTACTAGACCTTTTCCTTAAGACTGAATCGGTCTCAAGTGCAAGTTCCTCCTCGTCCGTGAAGTATTCGACTGCTGGTCGGTTCGGTGTTACACACTCTTTCGTTACCTCACAGTCTTTCGTTAAACGAGTATTTTTAATATCCTCGTTTTCTTTTCGCAGAGAGTCAACTTCCATTTTTAGATCTTGGAAGAGTCGCTCCATTTCAATAAGCTTAGCTCGGAGTTCATTATTCTCCTTTTCTAAGCTCTTAATTTTCACAGAGTCCTGGTTTACCGGTGGACTGCTTTTTCCGGATATGTTCGATCTAGGTGGTGGCGATCGATTTAGTTTTGTCCTTTTCTCAAAAGGATTTATAAGCAATAAAAGGTTCTTCCCAGAATCCGTAGAGCCTGCCTCCGAAGAGGGTGGATTTTCCAGCATAGCTGGGCTGCAACCTGGGGTAATCAAATTTTTCGTTTTGTTCATTGCCATTTTTTTTAACTTGTCGTTTTTATGAAAAATAGGTAAGTCACTTCTATTTTCATTTTTAAATACAGCCGCCCCTTTGGAGACAGACGCCGACCAGTGAGCCGCACAATGTGTGACAGACGCTTCTGGATTTTAATTTAACCTTCAGATTCATCTATAAGTTAAAACGTTACTGCCAAAAGTTGCCCCAAATGTAGCAGCATCGACAGCATCCGTTGAAACATTAAAGAATATTTCTTCCGGTGGATTTTAGTCGGCTCTTACGACAGGCATACCTTACCTCAAGGCTATTCTAACCCCGACCTTGCAGGGGTAATAGACGTCATCTATACAGTAAACGTCATCTATACTATAGACGTCTTCTATACTATAGACGTCATCTATACGATAGATGTCATCTATACTATAGACGTCATCTATACTATAGACGTCATCTATACTAATGACGTGATCTATACTAAAGACGTCATCTATACTAAAGACGTAATCTATACTATAGACGTCATCTATACTACAGACGTCATCTATACTACAGACGTCATCTATACTACAGACGTCATCTATTCTATAGACGTCATCTATAATATAGACGTCATATATTCTATAGACGTCATCTATACTATAGACATCATCTATACTAATGACGTCATCTATACTAACGACGTCATCTATACTAAAGACGTAATCTATACTATAGACGTCATCTATACTACAACGTCATCTATATTATAGACGTCATCTATACTACATACGTCATCTATTCTACAGACGTCAGCTATTCTATAGGCGTCATCTATAATATAGACGTCATCTATACTATAGACGTCATCTATACTATAGACGTCATCTATACTATACACGTCATCTATACAATAGACGTCACCTATACTATAGACGTCATCTATACTATAGACGTCATCTATACTATAGACGTCATCTATACTGTAGACGTCATCTATACTGTAGACTTCATCTATACTATAGACGTCAACTATACTGTAGACGTCATCTATACTATAGACGTTATCTATACTGTAGACGTCATCTATACTATAGACGTCATCTATACTATAGACGTCATCCATACTATAGACGTCATCTATACTATAGACGTCATCCATACTATAGACGTCATCTATACTATAGACGTCATCTATACTATAGACGTCATCTATACTATAGACGTCATCAATACTATAGACGTCATCAATACTATAGACGTCATCTATACTATAGACGTTATCTATACTAATGACGTCATCTATACTATAGACGTCATCTTTACTATTGACGTCGTCTATACTATACACGTCATCTAAACTATAGACGTCATCTTTACTATTGACGTCGTCTATACTATACACGTCATCTATACTATAGACGTCATCTATACTATAGACATCATCTATACTATAGACGTCATCTATACTATAGACGTCATCTATACTATAGACGTCATCTATACTATAGACGTCATCTATACTATACACGTCATCTATACTATAAACGTCATCAATACTATAGACGTCATCTATGCTAAAGACGTCATCTATACTATAGACGTCATCTATACTATAGACGTCATCTATACTATAGACGTCAAATATAATATAGACGTCATCTATACTATAGACGTCATCTATACTATAGACGTCATCTATAGTATAGACGTCATCTATACTATAGACGTCATCTATACTATAGACGTCATCTATACTATAGACGTCATCTATACTATAGACGTCATCTATACTATAGACGTCATCTATACTATAGACGTCATCTATACTATAGACGTCATCTATACTATAGACGTCATCTATACTATAGAAGTCATCTATACTATAGACGTCATCTATACTATAGACGTCATCTATACTATAGACGTCGTCTATACTATAGACGTCGTCTATACTATAGACGCCATCTATACTGTAGACGTCATTTATACTGTAGACGTCATGTATACTATAGACGTCATCTATACGATAGACGTCGTCTATACTATAGACGTCATCTATACTATAGACGTCATCTATACTATAGACGTCATCTATAGTGTAGACGTCATCTATACAATAGACGTCATCTATACTATAGACGTCATCTATACTATAGACGTCATCTATACTATAGACGTCATCTATACTATAGAAGTCATCTATACTATAGACGTCATCTATACTATAGACGTCGTCTATACTATGGACGTCGTCTCTACTATAGACGCCATCTATACTGTAGACGTCATCTATACTGTAGACGTCATCTATACTACAGACGTCGTCTATACTATAGACGTCATCTATACGATAGACGTCATCTATACTATAGACGTCGTCTATACTATAGACGTAATCTATACAGTAAACGTCATCTATACTATAGATTTCATCTATACTATAGACGTCATCTATACGATAGATGTCATCTATACTATAGACGTCATCTATACTATAGACGTCATCTATACTATAGACGTCATCTATACTATAGACGTTATCTATACTATAGACGTCATCTATACTATAGACGTCATCTATACTATAGACGTCATCTATACTAATGACATCATCTATACTAATGACGTCATCTATACTAAAGACGTAATCTATACTATAGACGTCATCTATACTACAGACGTCATCTATACTACAGACGTCATCTATACTACAGACGTCATCTATACTACAGACGTCATCTATACTACAGACGTCATCTATACTACAGACGTCATCTATACTACAGACGTCATCTATTCTATAGACGTCATCTATAATAAAGACGTCATCTATACTACAGACGTCATCTATACTACAGACGTCATCTATACTACAGACGTCATCTATACTACAGACGTCATCTATTCTATAGACGTCATCTATAATATAGACGTCATCTCTACTATGGACGTCATCAATACTAATGACGTCATCTATACTAACGACGTCATCTATACTAAAGACGTAATCTATACTATAGACGTCATCTTTACTACAGACGTCATCTATACTACAGACGTCATCTATACTACAGACGTCATCTATTCTATAGACGTCATCTATAATATAGACGTCATCTATAATATAGACGTCATCTATACTATAGACGTCATCTATACAATAGACGTCATCTATACAATAGACGTCATCTATACAATAGACGTCACCTAAACTATAGACGTCATCTATACTATAGACGTCATCTATACTATAGACGTCATCTATACTGTAGACTTCATCTATACTATAGACGTCAACTATACTGTAGACGTCATCTATACTGTATACGTCATCTATACTGTAGACGTCATCTATACTATAGACGTCATCTATACTATAGACGTCATCTATACTATAGACGTCATCTATACTACAGACGTCATCTATACTACAGACGTCATCTATACTACAGACGTCATCTATACTACAGACGTCATCTATTCTATAGACGTCATTTATAATATAGACGTCATCTATACTATGGACGTCATCAATACTAATGACGTCATCTATACTAATGACGTCATCTATACTAACGACGTCATCTATACTAAAGATCAAATGACAATAGACGTCATCTATACAATAGACGTCATCTATACAATAGACGTCATCTATACAAAAGACGTCATCTATACAATAGACGTCATCTATACTATAGACGTCATCTATACTGTAGACGTCACCTATACTATAGACGTCATCTATACTATATACGTCATCTCTACTATAGACGTTATCCATACTATAGACGTCATCTATACTATAGACGTCATCTATACTATAGACGTCATCTATACCATAGACGTCATCTATATCATAGACGTCATCTATACTATAGACGTCATCTATACTATAGACGTCATCTATACTATAGACGTCATCTATACTATAGACGTCATCTATACTATAGACGTCATCTATACTATAGACGTCAACTATACTGTAGACGTCATCTATACTGTATACGTCATCTATACTGTAGACGTCATCTATACTATAGACGTCATCTATACTATAGACGTCATCTATACTATAGACGTCATCTATACTACAGACGTCATCTATACTACAGACGTCATCTATACTACAGACGTCATCTATACTACAGACGTCATCTATTCTATAGACGTCATTTATAATATAGACGTCATCTATACTATGGACGTCATCAATACTAATGACGTCATCTATACTAATGACGTCATCTATACTAACGACGTCATCTATACTAAAGATCAAATGACAATAGACGTCATCTATACAATAGACGTCATCTATACAATAGACGTCATCTATACAAAAGACGTCATCTATACAATAGACATCATCTATACTATAGACGTCATCTATACTGTAGACGTCACCTATACTATAGACGTCATCTATACTATATACGTCATCTCTACTATAGACGTTATCCATACTATAGACGTCATCTATACTATAGACGTCATCTATACTATAGACGTCATCTATACCATAGACGTCATCTATATCATAGACGTCATCTATACTATAGACGTCATCTATACTATAGACGTCATCTATACTATAGACGTCATCTATACTATAGACGTCATCTATACTATAGACGTCATCTATACTATAGACGTCATCTATACTATAGACGTCATCTATACTATAGACGTCATCTATACTATAGACGTCATCTATACTATAGACGTCATCTATACTATAGACGTCATCTATACTATAGACGTCATCTATACTATAGACGTCATCTATACTATAGACGTCATCTATACTATAGACGTCATCTATACTAACGACGTCATCTATACTAAAGACGTAATCTATACTATAGACGTCATCTATACTACAGACGTCATCTGTACTACAGACGTCATCTATAACATAGACGTCATCTATACTATAGACGTCATCTATACTATGGACGTCATCTATACTATAGACGTCATCTATACTATAGACGTCGTCTATGCTATAGACGTCATCTATACGATAGACGTCATCTATACTATAGACGTCATCTATACTATAGACGTCATCTATACTATAGACGTCATCTATACAGTAAACGTCACCTATACTATAGACGTCATTTATACTATAGACGTCATCTATACCATAGATGTCATCTATACTATAGACGTCATCTATACTATAGACGTAATCTATACTATAGACGTCATCTCTACTATAGACGTCATCTTTACTATAGACGTCATCTATACAAATAACGTCATCTATACTAACGACGTCATCTATACTAAAGACGTAATCTATACTAAAGACGTCTTCTATACTACAGACGTCATCTATACTACAGACGTCATCTATAACATAGACGTCATCTATACTATAGACGTCATCTATACTATAAACGTCATCTATACTATAGACGTCATCTATACTATAGACGTCATCTATACTATAGACGTCATCTATACTATAGACGTCGTCTATACCATAGACGTCATCTATACGATAGACGTCATCTATACTATAGACGTCATCTATACTATAGACGTCATCTATACAGTAAACGTCATCTATACTATAAACGTCATCTATACTATAGACGTCATCTATACTATAGACGTCATCTATACTATAGACCTCATCTATACTATAGACGCCATCTATACTATAGACGTCATCTATACTATAGACGTCATCTATACTATAGACGTCATCTATACTATAGATGTCATCTTTACTAATGACTTCATCTATACTAACGACGTCATCTATACTAAAGACGTAATCTATACTATAGACGTCATCTATACTACAGACGTCATCTATACTACAGACGTTATCTATACTACAGACCTCATCTATACTACAGACGTCATCTATACTACAGACGTCATCTATACTACAGACGACATCTATACTACATACGTCTTCTATTCTATAGACGTCATCTATAATATAGACGTCATCTATACTACAGACGTCATCTATACTACAGACGTCATCTATACTACAGACGTCATCTATACTACAGACGTCATCTATTCTATAGACGTCATGTATAATATAGACGTCATCTATACTATAGACGTCATCAATACTAATGACGTCATCTATAGTAACGACGTCATCTATACTAAAGACGTAATCTATTCTATAGACGTCATCTATAATATAGACGTCATCTATACTACAGACGTCATCTATACTACAGACGTCCTCTATACTACAGACGTCATCTATACTACAGACGTCATCTATTCTATAGACGTCATCTATAACATAGACGTCATCTATACAATAGACGTCATCTATACAAAAGACGTCATCTATACAATAGACGTCATCTATACTATAGACGTCATCTATACTATAGACGTCACCTATACTATAGACGTCATCTATACTATAGACGTCATCTATACTATAGACGTTATCCATTCTATAGACGTCATCTATACTATAGACGTCATCTATACTATAGACGTCATCTATACCATAGACGTCATCTATATCATAGACGTCATCTATACTATAGACGTCATCTATACCATAGACGTCATCTATATCATAGACGTCATCTATACTATAGACGTCATCTATACTATAGACGTCATCTATACTATAGACGTCATCTATACTATAGACGTCATCTATACTATAGACGTCATCTATACTATAGACGTCATCTATACTATAGACGTCATCTATACTATAGACGTCATCTATACTATAGACGTCATCTATACTATAGACGTCATCTATACTATAGACGTCATCTATACTATAGACGTCATCTATACTATAGACGTCATCTATTATAGACGTCATCTATACTAACGACGTCATCTATACTAAAGACGTAATCTATACTATAGACGTCATCTATACTACAGACGTCATCTATACTACAGACGTCATCTGTACTACAGACGTCATCTATAACATAGACGTCATCTATACTATAGACGTCATCTATACTACAGACGTCATCTATACTACAGACGTCATCTATACTACAGACGTCATCTATACTACAGACGTCATCTATTCTATAGACGTCATCTATAATATAGACGTCATCTATACTACAGACGTCATCTATACTACAGACGTCATCTATACTACAGACGTCATCTATACTACAGACGTCATCTATTCTATAGACGTCATCTATAATATAGACGTCATCTCTACTATGGACGTCATCAATACTAATGACGTCATCTATACTAACGACGTCATCTATACTAAAGACGTAATCTATACTATAGACGTCATCTTTACTACAGACGTCATCTATACTACAGACGTCATCTATACTACAGACGTCATCTATTCTATAGACGTCATCTATAATATAGACGTCATCTATAATATAGACGTCATCTATACTATAGACGTCATCTATACAATAGACGTCATCTATACAATAGACGTCATCTATACAATAGACGTCACCTAAACTATAGACGTCATCTATACTATAGACGTCATCTATACTATAGACGTCATCTATACTGTAGACTTCATCTATACTATAGACGTAATCTATACTTTAGGCGTCATCTTTACTACAGACGTCATCTATACTACAGACGTCATCTATTCTATAGACGTCATCTATAATATAGACGTCATCTATACTATAGACGTCATCTATACTATAGACGTCATCTATACTATAGACGTCATCTATACAATAGACGTCATCTATACAATAGACGTCATCTATACAATAGACGTCATCTATACAAAAGACGTCATCTATACAATAGACGTCATCTATACTATAGACGTCATCTATACTGTAGACGTCACCTATACTATAGACGTCATCTAGACTATAGACGTCATCTCTACTATAGACGTTATCCATACTATAGACGTCATCTATACTATAGACGTCATCTATACTATAGACGTCATCTATACCATAGACGTCATCTATATCATAGACGTCATCTATACTAACGACGTCATCTATACTAAAGACGTAATCTATACTATAGACGTCATCTATACTACAGACGTCATCTATACTACAGACGTCATCTATACTACAGACCTCATTTATACTACAGACGTCATCTATACTACAGACGTCATCTATACTACAGACGACATCTATACTACATACGTCATCTATTCTATAGACGTCATCTATAATATAGACGTCATCTATACTACAGACGTCATCTATACTACAGACGTCATCTATACTACAGACGTCATCTATACTACAGACGTCATCTATTCTATAGACGTCATGTATAATATAGACGTCATCTATACTATAGACGTCATCAATACTAATGACGTCATCTATAGTAACGACGTCATCTATACTAAAGACGTAATCTATTCTATAGACGTCATCTATAATATAGACGTCATCTATACTACAGACGTCATCTATACTACAGACGTCCTCTATACTACAGACGTCATCTATACAATAGACGTCATCTATACAAAAGACGTCATCTATACAATAGACGTCATCTATACTATAGACGTCATCTATACTATAGACGTCACCTATACTATAGACGTCATCTATACTATAGACGTCATCTATACTATAGACGTTATCCATACTATAGACGTCATCTATACTATAGACGTCATCTATACTATAGACGTCATCTATACTATAGACGTCATCTATACCATAGACGTCATCTATATCATAGACGTCATCTATACTATAGACGTCATCTATACCATAGACGTCATCTATATCATAGACGTCATCTATACTATAGACGTCATCTATACTATAGACGTCATCTATACTATAGACGTCATCTGTACTACAGACGTCATCTATAACATAGACGTCATCTATACTATAGACGTCATCTATACTACAGACGTCATCTATACTACAGACGTCATCTATACTACAGACGTCATCTATACTACAGACGTCATCTATTCTATAGACGTCATCTATAATATACACGTCATCTATACTACAGACGTCATCAATACTACAGACGTCATCTATACTACAGACGTCATCTATACTACAGACGTCATCTATTCTATAGACGTCATCTATAATATAGACGTCATCTCTACTATGGACGTCATCAATACTAATGACGTCATCTATACTAACGACGTCATCTATACTAAAGACGTAATCTATACTATAGACGTCATCTTTACTACAGACGTCATCTATACTACAGACGTCATCTATACTACAGACGTCATCTATTCTATAGACGTCATCTATAATATAGACGTCATCTATAATATAGACGTCATCTATACTATAGACGTCATCTATACAATAGACGTCATCTATACAATAGACGTCATCTATACAATAGACGTCACCTAAACTATAGACGTCATCTATACTATAGACGTCATCTATACTGTAGACTTCATCTATACTATAGACGTCAACTATACTGTAGACGTCATCTATACTGTAGACGTCATCTATACTATAGACGTCATCTATACTATAGACGTCATCTATACTATAGACGTCATCTATACTATATACGTCATCTATACTACAGACGTCATCTATACTACAGACGTCATCTATTCTATAGACGTCATCTATAATATAGACGTCATCTATAATATAGACGTCATCTATACTATAGACGTCATCTATACAATAGACGTCATCTATACAATAGACGTCATCTATACAATAGACGTCACCTAAACTATAGACGTCATCTATACTATAGACGTCATCTATACAATAGACGTCATCTATACAAAAGACGTCATCTATACAATAGACGTCATCTATACTATAGACGTCATCTATACTATAGACGTCACCTATACTATAGACGTCATCTATACTGTAGACGTCATCTATACTACAGACGTCATCTATACTATAGACGTCATCTATACTATAGACGTCATCTATACTACAGACGTCATCTATACTACAGACGTCATCTATACTACAGACGTCATCTATACTACAGACGTCATCTATTCTATAGACGTCATTTATAATATAGACGTCATCTATACTATGGACGTCATCAATACTAATGACGTCATCTATACTAATGACGTCATCTATACTAACGACGTCATCTATACTAAAGACGTAATCTATACTATAGACGTAATCTATACTTTAGGCGTCATCTTTACTACAGACGTCATCTATACTACAGACGTCATCTATTCTATAGACGTCATCTATAATATAGACGTCATCTATACTATAGACGTCATCTATACTATAGACGTCATCTATACAATAGACGTCATCTATACAATAGACGTCATCTATACAATAGACGTCATCTATACAAAAGACGTCATCTATACAATAGACGTCATCTATACTATAGACGTCATCTATACTGTAGACGTCACCTATACTATAGACGTCATCTATACTATAGACGTCATCTCTACTATAGACGTTATCCATACTATAGACGTCATCTATACTATAGACGTCATCTATACCATAGACGTCATCTATATCATAGACGTCATCTATACTATAGACGTCATCTATACTATAGACGTCATCTATACTATAGACGTCATCTATACTATAGACGTCATCTATACTATAGACGTCATCTATACTATAGACGTCATCTATACTACAGACGTCATCTATTCTATAGACGTCATCTATACTATAGACGTCATCTATACTATAGACGTCATCTATACTATAGACGTCATCTATACAATAGACGTCATCTATACAATAGACGTCATCTATACAATAGACGTCATCTATACTATAGACGTCATCTATACTATAGACGTCACCTATACTATAGACGTCATCTATACTATAGACGTCATCTATACTATAGACGTTATCCATACTATAGACGTCATCTATACTAAAGACGTCATCTATACTATAGACGTCATCTATACTATAGACGTCATCTATACCATAGACGTCATCTATATCATAGACGTCATCTATACTATAGACGTCACCTATACTATAGACGTCATCTGTACTATAGACGTCATCTATACTATAGACGTTATCCATACTATAGACGTCATCTATACTATAGACGTCATCTATACTATAGACGTCATCTATACTATAGACGTCATCTATACCATAGACGTCATCTATATCATAGACGTCATCTATACTATAGACGTCATCTATACCATAGACGTCATCTATATCATAGACGTCATCTATACTATAGACGTCATCTATACTATAGACGTCATCTATACTATAGACGTCATCTATACTATAGACGTCATCTATACTATAGACGTCATCTATACTATAGACGTCATCTATACTATAGACGTCATCTATACTATAGACGTCATCTATACTAACGACGTCATCTATACTAAAGACGTAATCTAGACTATAGACGTCATCTATACTACAGACGTCATCTATACTACAGACGTCATCTGTACTACAGACGTCATCTATAACATAGACGTCATCTATACTATAGACGTCATCTATTATAGACGTCATCTATACTAACGACGTCATCTATACTAAAGACGTAATCTATTCTATAGACGTCATCTATAATATAGACGTCATCTATACTACAGACGTCATCAATACTACAGACGTCATCTATACTACAGACGTCATCTATACTACAGACGTCATCTATTCTATAGACGTCATCTATAATATAGACGTCATCTCTACTATGGACGTCATCAATACTAATGACGTCATCTATACTAACGACGTCATCTATACTAAAGACGTAATCTATACTATAGACGTCATCTTTACTACAGACGTCATCTATACTACAGACGTCATCTATACTACAGACGTCATCTATTCTATAGACGTCATCTATAATATAGACGTCATCTATAATATAGACGTCATCTATACTATAGACGTCATCTATACAATAGACGTCATCTATACAATAGACGTCATCTATACAATAGACGTCACCTAAACTATAGACGTCATCTATACTATAGACGTCATCTATACTATAGACGTCATCTATACTGTAGACTTCATCTATACTATAGACGTCAACTATACTGTAGACGTCATCTATACTATATACGTCATCTATACTGTAGACGTCATCTATACTATAGACGTCATCTATACTATAGACGTCATCTATACTATAGACGTCATCTATACTACAGACGTCATCTATACTACAGACGTCATCTATACTCTAGACGTCATCTATACTACAGACGTCATCTATTCTATAGACGTCATTTATAATATAGACGTCATCTATACTATGGACGTCATCAATACTAATGACGTCATCTATACTAATGACGTCATCTATACTAACGACGTCATCTATACTAAAGACGTAATCTATACTATAGACGTAATCTATACTTTAGGCGTCATCTTTACTACAGACGTCATCTATACTACAGACGTCATCTATTCTATAGACGTCATCTATAATATAGACGTCATCTATACTATAGACGTCATCTATACTATAGACGCCATCTATACTATAGACGTCATCTATACTATAGTCGTCATCTATACTATAGACGTCATCTATACTATAGACGTCATCTATACTATAGACGTCATCTTTACTAATGACGTCATCTATACTAACGACGTCATCTATACTAAAGACGTAATCTATACTATAGACGTCATCTATACTATAGACGTCATCTATACTATAGACGTCATCTATACTATAGACGTCATCTATACTACAGACGTCATCTATTCTATAGACGTCATCTATAATATAGACGTCATCTATAATATAGACGTCATCTATACTATAGACGTCATCTATACAATAGACGTCATCTATACAATAGACGTCATCTATACAATAGACGTCATCTATACTATAGACGTCATCTATACTATAGACGTCACCTATACTATAGACATCATCTATACTATAGACGTCATCTATACTATAGACGTTATCCATACTATAGACGTCATCTATACTATAGACGTCATCTATACTATAGACGTCATCTATACTATAGACGTCATCTATACCATAGACGTCATCTATATCATAGACGTCATCTATACTATAGACGTCATCTATACCATAGACGTCATCTATATCATAGACGTCATCTATACTATAGACGTCATCTATACTATAGACGTCATCTATACTATAGACCTCATCTATACTTTAGACGCCATCTATACTATAGACGTCATCTATACTATAGACGTCATCTATACTATAGACGTCATCTATACTATAGACGTCATCTATACTATAGACGTCATCTATACTATAGACGTCATCTTTACTAATGACGTCATCTATACTAACGACGTCATCTATACTAAAGACGTAATCTATACTATAGACGTCATCTATACTACAGACGTCATCTATACTACAGACGTTATCTATACTACAGACCTCATATATACTACAGACGTCATCTATACTACAGACGTCATCTATATCATAGACGTCATCTATACTATAGACGTCATCTATACCATAGACGTCATCTATATCATAGACGTCATCTATACTATAGACGTCATCTATACCATAGACGTCATCTATATCATAGACGTCATCTATACTATAGACGTCATCTATACCATAGACGTCATCTATATCATAGACGTCATCTATACTATAGACGTCATCTATACTATAGACGTCATCTATACTATAGACGTCATCTATACTATAGACGTCATCTATACTATAGACGTCATCTATACTATAGACGTCATCTATACTATAGACGTCATCTATACTATAGATGCATCTATACTATAGACGTCATCTATACTATAGACGTCATCTATACTATAGACGTCATCTATACTATAGACGTCATCTATACTATAGACGTCATCTATACTATAGACGTCATCTATACTATAGACGTCATCTATTATAGACGTCATCTATTATAGACGTCATCTATACTAACGACGTCATCTATACTAAAGACGTAATCTATACTATAGACGTCATCTATACTACAGACGTCATCTATACTACAGACGTCATCTGTACTACAGACGTCATCTATAACATAGACGTCATCTATACTATAGACGTCATCTATACTACAGACGTCATCTATACTACAGACGTCATCTATACTACAGACGTCATCTATTCTATAGACGTCATCTATAATATAGACGTCATCTATACTACAGACGTCATCTATACTACAGACGTCATCTATACTACAAACGTCATCTATACTACAGACGTCATCTATTCTATAGACGTCATCTATAATATAGACGTCATCTCTACTATGGACGTCATCAACACTAATGACGTCATCTATACTAACGACGTCATCTATACTAAAGACGTAATCTATACTATAGACGTCATCTTTACTACAGACGTCATCTATACTACAGACGTCATCTATACTACAGACGTCATCTATTCTATAGACGTCATCTATAATATAGACGTCATCTATAATATAGACGTCATCTATACTATAGACGTCATCTATACAATAGACGTCATCTATACAATAGACGTCGTTTATACAATAGACGTCACCTAAACTATAGACGTCATCTATACTATAGACGTCATCTATACTATAGACGTCATCTATACTGTAGACTTCATCTATACTATAGACGTAATCTATACTTTAGGCGTCATCTTTACTACAGACGTCATCTATACTACAGACGTCATCTATTCTATAGACGTAATCTATAATATAGACGTCATCTATACAATAGACGTCATCTATACAATAGACGTCATCTATACAATAGACGTCACCTAAACTATAGACGTCATCTATACTATAGACGTCATCTATACAATAGACGTCATCTATACAATAGACGTCATCTATACAATAGACGTCATCTATACAAAAGACGTCATCTATACAATAGACGTCATCTATACTATAGACGTCATCTATACTGTAGACGTCACCTATACTATAGACGTCATCTATACTATAGACGTCATCTCTACTATAGACGTTATCCATACTATAGACGTCATCTATACTATAGACGTCATCTATACTATAGACGTCATCTATACCATAGACGTCATCTATATCATAGACGTCATCTATACTAACGACGTCATCTATACTAAAGACGTAATCTATACTATAGACGTCATCTATGCTACAGACGTCATCTATACTACAGACCTCATCTATACTACAGACGTCATCTATACTACAGACGTCATCTATACTACAGACGACATCTATACTACATACGTCATCTATTCTATAGACGTCATCTATAATATAGACGTCATCTATTCTACAGACGTCATCTATACTACAGACGTCATCTATACTACAGACGTCATCTATACTACAGACGTCATCTATACTACAGACGTCATCTATACTACAGACGTCATCTATTCTATAGACGTCATGTATAATATAGACGTCATCTATACTACAGACGTCATCTATACTACAGACGTCCTCTATACTACAGACGTCATCTATACTACAGACGTCATCTATTCTATAGACGTCATCTATAACATAGACGTCATCTATACAATAGACGTCATCTATACAAAAGACGTCATCTATACAATAGACGTCATCTATACTATAGACGTCACCTATACTATAGACGTCATCTGTACTATAGACGTCATCTATACTATAGACGTTATCCATACTATAGACGTCATCTATACTATAGACGTCATCTATACTATAGACGTCATCTATACTATAGACGTCATCTATACCATAGACGTCATCTATATCATAGACGTCATCTATACTATAGACGTCATCTATACCATAGACGTCATCTATATCATAGACGTCATCTATACTATAGACGTCATCTATACTATAGACGTCATCTATACTATAGACGTCATCTATACTATAGACGTCATCTATACTATAGACGTCATCTATACTATAGACGTCATCTATACTATAGACGTCATCTATACTATAGACGTCATCTATACTATAGACGTCATCTATACTATAGACGTCATCTATTATAGACGTCATCTATACTAACGACGTCATCTATACTAAAGACGTAATCTATACTATAGACGTCATCTATACTACAGACGTCATCTATACTACAGACGTCATCTGTACTACAGACGTCATCTATACTACAGACGTCATCTATTCTATAGACGTCATCTATAATATAGACGTCATCTATACTACAGACGTCATCAATACTACAGACGTCATCTATACTACAGACGTCATCTATACTACAGACGTCATCTATTCTATAGACGTCATCTATAATATAGACGTCATCTCTACTATGGACGTCATCAATACTAATGACGTCATCTATACTAACGACGTCATCTATACTAAAGACGTAATCTATACTATAGACGTCATCTTTACTACAGACGTCATCTATTCTATAGACGTCATCTATAATATAGACGTCATCTATAATCTTTACAATAGACGTCATCTATACAATAGACGTCATCTATACAATAGACGTCACCTAAACTATAGACGTCATCTATACTATAGACGTCATCTATACTATAGACGTCATCTATACTGTAGACTTCATCTATACTATAGACGTCAACTATACTGTAGACGTCATCTATACTATATACGTCATCTATACTGTAGACGTCATCTATACTATAGACGTCATCTATACTATAGACGTCATCTATACTATAGACGTCATCTATACTATAGACGTCATCTATACTACAGACGTCATCTATACTACAGACGTCATCTATACTCTAGACGTCATCTATACTACAGACGTCATCTATTCTATAGACGTCATTTATAATATAGACGTCATCTATACTATGGACGTCATCAATACTAATGACGTCATCTATACTAATGACGTCATCTATACTAACGACGTCATCTATACTAAAGACGTAATCTATACTATAGACGTAATCTATGCTTTGGGCGTCATCTTTACTACAGACGTCATCTATACTACAGACGTCATCTATTCTATAGACGTCATCTATAATATAGACGTCATCTATACTATAGACGTCATCTATACTATAGACGTCATCTATACAATAGACGTCATCTATACAATAGACGTCATCTATACAATAGACGTCATCTATACAAAAGACGTCATCTATACAATAGACGTCATCTATACTATAGACGTCATCTATACTGTAGACGTCACCTATACTATAGACGTCATCTATACTATAGACGTCATCTCTACTATAGACGTTATCCATACTATAGACGTCATCTATACTATAGACATCATCTATACTATAGACGTCATCTATACCATAGACGTCATCTATATCATAGACGTCATCTATACTATAGACGTCATCTATACTATAGACGTCATCTATACTATAGACGTCATCTATACTATAGACGTCATCTATACTATAGACGTCATCTATACTATAGACGTCATCTATACTATAGACGTCATCTATACTATAGACGTCATCTATACTATAGACGTCATCTATACTATAGACGTCATCTATACTATAGACGTCATCTATACTATAGACGTCATCTATACTATAGACGTCATCTATACTATAGACGTCATCTATACTATAGACGTCATCTATACTATAGACGTCATCTATACTATAGACGTCATCTATACTATAGACGTCATCTATACTATAGACGTCATCTATACTATAGACGTCATCTATACTATAGACGTCATCTATACTATAGACGTCATCTATACTAACGACGTCATCTATACTAAAGACGTAATCTATACTATAGACGTCATCTATACTACAGACGTCATCTATACTACAGACGTCATCTGTACTACAGACGTCATCTATAACATAGACGTCATCTATACTATAGACGTCATCTATACTATGGACGTCATCTATACTATAGACGTCATCTATACTATAGACGTCGTCTATGCTATAGACGTCATCTATACGATAGACGTCATCTATACTAAAGACGTCATCTATACTATAGACGTCATCTATACAGTAAACGTCACCTATACTATAGACGTCATCTATACCATAGACGTCATCTATACGATAGATGTCATCTATACTATAGACGTCATCTATACTATAGACGTAATCTATACTATAGACGTCATCTCTACTATAGACGTCATCTATACTATAGACGTCATCTATACAAATAACGTCATCTATACTAACGACGTCATCTATACTAAAGACGTAATCTATACTAAAGACGTCTTCTATACTACAGACGTCATCTATACTACAGACGTCATCTATAACATAGACGTCATCTATACTATAGACGTCATCTATACTATAGACGTCATCTATACTATAGACGTCATCTATACTATAGACGTCGTCTATACTATAGACGTCATCTATACGATAGACGTCATCTATACTATAGACGTCATCTATACTATAGACGTCATCTATACAGTAAACGTCATCTATACTATAGACGTCATCTATACTATAGACGTCATCTATACTATAGACGTCATCTATACTATAGACCTCATCTATACTATAGACGCCATCTATACTATAGACGCCATCTATACTATAGACGTCATCTATACTATAGACGTCATCTATACTATAGACGTCATCTATACTATAGACGTCATCTATACTATAGACGTCATCTATACTATAGACGTCATCTTTACTAATGACGTCATCTATACTAACGACGTCATCTATACTAAAGACGTAATCTATACTATAGACGTCATCTATACTACAGACGTCATCTATACTACAGACGTCATCTATACTACAGACCTCATCTATACTACAGACGTCATCTATACTACAGACGTCATCTATACTACAGACGACATCTATACTACATACGTCATCTATTCTATAGACGTCATCTATAATATAGACGTCATCTATACTACAGACGTCATCTATACTACAGACGTCATCTATACTACAGACGTCATCTATACTACAGACGTCATCTATTCTATAGACGTCATGTATAATATAGACGTCATCTATACTATAGACGTCATCAATACTAATGACGTCATCTATAGTAACGACGTCATCTATACTAAAGACGTAATCTATTCTATAGACGTCATCTATAATATAGACGTCATCTATACTACAGACGTCATCTATACTACAGACGTCCTCTATACTACAGACGTCATCTATACTACAGACGTCATCTATTCTATAGACGTCATCTATAACATAGACGTCATCTATACAATAGACGTCATCTATACAAAAGACGTCATCTATACAATAGACGTCATCTATACTATAGACGTCATCTATACTATAGACGTCACCTATACTATAGACGTCATCTATACTATAGACGTCATCTATACTATAGACGTTATCCATACTATAGACGTCATCTATACTATAGACGCCATCTATACTATAGACGTCATCTATACTATAGACGTCATCTATACCATAGACGTCATCTATATCATAGACGTCATCTATACTATAGACGTCATCTATACCATAGACGTCATCTATATCATAGACGTCATCTATACTATAGACGTCATCTATACTATTGACGTCATCTATACTATAGACGTCATCTATAATATAGACGTCATCTATACTATAGACGTCATCTATACTATAGACGTCATCTATACTATAGACGTCATCTATACTATAGACGTCATCTATACTATAGACGTCATCTATACTATAGACGTCACCTATACTATAGACGTCATCTATACTATAGACGTCATCTATTATAGACGTCATCTATACTAACGACGTCATCTATACTAAAGACGTAATCTATACTATAGACGTCATCTATACTACAGACGTCATCTATACTACAGACGTCATCTGTACTACAGACGTCATCTATAACATAGACGTCATCTATACTATAGACGTCATCTATACTATAGACGTCATCTATACTAAAGACGTCGTCTATACTATAGACGTCATCTATACGATAGACGTCATCTATACGATAGATGTCATCTATACTATAGACGTCATCTATACTATAGACGTCATCTATACTATAGACGTCATCTATACAAATGACGTCATCTATACTAACGACGTCATCTATACTAAAGACGTAATCTATACTAAAGACGTCATCTATACTACAGACGTCATCTATAACATAGACGTCATCTATACTATAGACGTCATCTAAACTATAGACGTCATCTATACTATAGACGTCATCTATACTATAGACGTCATCTATACGATAGACGTCATCTATACGATAGACGTCATCTATACTATAGACGTCATCTATACTATAGACGTCATCTATACTATAGACGTCATCTATACTATAGACGTCATCTATACTATAGACGTCATCTATACTATAGACGTCATCTATACTATAGACGTCATCTATACTATAGACGTCATCTATACTATAGACGTCGTCTATACTATAGACGTCATCTATACTATAGACGTCATCTATACTATAGACGTCATCTATACTATAGACGTCATCTATACTATAGACGTCATCTATACTATAGACGTCATCTATACTATAGACGTCATCTTTACTAATGACGTCATCTATACTAACGAGGTCATCTATACTAAAGACGTAATCTATACTATAGACGTCATCTATACTACAGACGTCATCTATACTACAGACGTCATCTTTACTACAGACGTCATCTATACTACAGACGTCATCTATACTACAGACGTCATCTATACTACAGACGTCATCTATACTACATACGTCATCTATTCTATAGACGTCATCTATAATATAGACGTCATCTATACTACAGACGTCATCTATTCTACAGACGTCATCTATACTACAGACGTCATCTATACTACAGACGTCATCTATTCTATAGACGTCATCTATAATATAGACGTCATCTATACTATAGACGTCATCAATACTAATGACGTCATCTATAGTAACGACGTCATCTATACTAAAGACGTAATCTATACTATAGACGTCATCTTTACTAGAGACGTCATCTATACTACAGACGTCATCTATACTACAGACGTCATCTATTCTATAGACGTCATCTATAATATAGACGTCATCTATAATATAGACGTCATCTATACTATAGACGTCATCTATACAATAGATGACAGCTATACAATAGACGTCATCTATACAATAGACGTCACCTAAACTATAGACGTCATCTATACTATAGACGTCATCTATACTATAGACGTCATCTATACTGTAGACTTCATCTATACTATAGACGTCAACTATACTGTAGACGTCATCTATACTATAGACGTCATCTATACTATAGACGTCATCTATACTATAGACGTCATCTATACTATAGACGTCATCTATACTATAGACGTCATCTATACTATAGACGTCATCTATACTATAGACGTCATCTATACTATAGACGTCATCAATACTATAGACGTCATCTATACTATAGACGTCATCAATACTATAGACGTCATCTATACGATAGACGTCATCTATACGATAGACGTCATCTATGCTATAGACGTCATCTATACTATAGACGTCATCTATACTATAGACGTCATCTATACTATAGACGTCATCTATACTATAGACGTCATCTATACTATAGACGTCGTCTATACTATAGACGTCATCTATACTATAGACGTCATCTATACTATAGACGTCATCTATACTATAGACGTCATCTATACTATAGACGTCATCTTTACTAATGACGTCATCTATACTAACGAGGTCATCTATACTAAAGACGTAATCTATACTATAGACGTCATCTATACTACAGACGTCATCTATACTACAGACGTCATCTATACTACAGACGTCATCTATACTACAGACGTCATCTATACTACAGACGTCATCTATACTACAGACGTCATCTATACTACATACGTCATCTATTCTATAGACGTCATCTATAATATAGACGTCATCTATACTACAGACGTCATCTATACTACAGACGTCATCTATACTACAGACGTCATCTATTCTATAGACGTCATCTATAATATAGACGTCATCTATACTATAGACGTCATCAATACTAATGACGTCATCTATAGTAACGACGTCATCTATACTAAAGACGTAATCTATACTATAGACGTCATCTTTACTACAGACGTCATCTATACTACAGACGTCATCTATACTACAGACGTCACCTATTCTATAGACGTCATCTATAATATAGACGTCATCTATAATATAGACGTCATCTATACTATAGACGTCATCTATACAATAGACGTCAGCTATACAATAGACGTCATCTATACAATAGACGTCACCTAAACTATAGACGTCATCTATACTATAGACGTCATCTATACTATAGACGTCATCAATACTATAGACGTCATCAATACTATAGACGTCATCTATACTATAGACGTCATCAATACTATAGACGTCATCTATACTATAGACGTCATCTATACTATAGACGTCATCTATACTAATGACGTCATCTATACTAACGACGTCATCTATACTAAAGACGTAATCTATACTATAGACGTACTCTATACTTTAGGCGTCATCTATACTACAGACGTCATCTATACTACAGACGTCATCTATTCTATAGACGTCATCTATAATATAGACGTCATCTATACTATAGACGTCATCTATACTATAGACGTCATCTATACAATAGACGTCATCTATACAATAGACGTCATCTATACAAAAGACGTCATCTATACAATAGACGTCATCTATACTATAGACGTCATCTATACTATAGACGTCACCTATACTATAGACGTCATCCATACTATAGACGTCATCTATACTATAGACGTCATCTATACTATAGACGTCATCTATACTATAGACGTCATCTATACTATAGACGTCATCTATACCATAGACGTCATCTATACCATAGACGTTATCTATACTATAGACGTCATCTATACTATAGAAGTCATCTATACTATAGACGTCACCTATACTATAGACGTCATCTATACTATAGACGTCACCTATACTATAGACGTCACCTTTACTATAGACGTCATCCATACTATAGACGTCATCTATACTATAGACGTCATCTATACTATAGACGTCATCTATACTATAGACGTCATCTATACTATAGACGTCATCTATACTATAGACGTCATCTTTACTAATGACGTCATCTATACTAACGACGTCATCTATACTATAGACGTCATCTATACTACAGACGTCATCTATACTACAGACGTCATCTATACTATACGTCATCTATACTATAGACGTCGTCTATACTATAGACGTCGTCTATACTATAGACGTCGTCTATACTATAGACGTCGTCTATACTATAGACGTCGTCTATACTATAGACGTCATCTATACTAAAGACGTAATCTATACTATAGACGTCATCTATACTACAGACGTCATCTATACTATAGACGTCGTCTATACTATAGACGTCGTCTATACTATAGACGTCATCTATACGATAGACGTCATCTATACGATAGACGTCGTCTATACTATAGACGTCGTCTATACTATAGACGTCATCTATACGATAGACGTCATCTATACGATAGACGTCATCTATACTATAGACGTCATCTATACTATAGACGTCATCTATACTATAGACGTCATCTATACTATAGACGTCATCTATACTATAGACGTCATCTATACGATAGATGTCATCTATAATATAGACGTCATCTATACTATAGACGTCATCTATACTATAGACGTCATCTATACTATAGACGTCATCTATACTATAGACGTCATCTATACTATAGACGTCATCTATACTATAGACGTCATCTATACTATAGACGTCATCTTTACTAATGACGTCACCTATACTAACGACGTCATCTATACTAAGGACGTAATCTATACTATAGACGTCATCTATACTACAGACGTCATCTATACTACAGACGTCATCTATACTACAGACGTCATCTATACTACAGACGTCATCTATACTACAGACGTCATCTATACTACAGACGTCATCTATACTACAGACGTCATCTATTCTATAGACGTCATCTATAATATAAACGTCATCTATACTACAGACGTCATCTATACTACAGGCGTCATCTATTCTATAGACGTCATCTATAATATAGACGTCATCTATACTACAGACGTCATCTATACTACAGACGTCATCTATACTACAGACGTCATCTATACTACAGACGTCATCTATACTACAGACGTCATCTATACTACAGACGTCATCTATACTACAGACGTCATCTATTCTATAGACGTCATCTATAATATAGACGTCATCTATACTATAGACGTCATCAATACTAATGACGTCATCTATAGTAACGACGTCATCTATACTAAAGACGTAATCTATACTATAGACGTCATCTTTACTACAGACGTCATCTATACTTCAGACGTCATCTATACTACAGACGTCATCTATTCTATAGACGTCATCTATACAATAGACGTCAGCTATACAATAGACGTCATCTATACAATAGACGTCACCTAAACTATACTGTAGACGTCATCTATACTATAGACGTCATCTATACTATAGACGTCATCTATACTGTAGACTTCATCTATACTATAGACGTCAACTATACTGTAGACGTCATCTATACTATAGACGTCATCTATACTGTAGACGTCATCTATACTATAGACGTCATCTATACTATAGACGTCATCTATACTGTAGACGTCATCTATACTATAGACGTCATCTATACTATAGACGTCATCTATACTATAGACGTCATCTATACTATAGACGTCATCTATACTATAGACGTCATCTATACTATAGACGTCATCTATACTATAGACGTCATCTATACTATAGACGTCATCTATACTATAGACGTCATCTATACTATAGACGTCATCAATACTATAGACGTCATCAATACTATAGACGTCATCTATACTATAGACGTCATCTATACTAATGACGTCATCTATACTAACGACGTCATCTATACTAAAGACGTAATCTATACTATAGACGTAATCTATACTTTAGGCGTCATCTATACTACAGACGTCATCTATACTACAGACGTCATCTTTCTATAGACGTCATCTATAATATAGACGTCATCTATACTATAGACGTCATCTATACTATAGACGTCATCTATACAATAGACGTCATCTATACAATAGACGTCATCTATACAAAAGACGTCATCTATACAATAGACATCATCTATACTATAGACGTCATCTATACTATAGACGTCACCTATACTATAGACGTCATCCATACTATAGACGTCATCTATACTATAGACGTCATCTATACTATAGACGTCATCTATACTATAGACGTCATCTATACTATAGACGTCATCTATACTATAGACGTCATCTATACCATAGACGTCATCTATACTATAGACGTCCTCTATACTATAGACGTCGTCTATACTATAGACGCCATCTATACTATAGACGTCATCTATACTATAGACGTCATCTATACTGTGGACGTCATCTATACTATATACGTCATCTATACTATAGACGTCATCTATACTATAGACGTCATCTATACTATAGACGTCACCTATACTATAGACGTCATCCATACTATAGACGTCATCTATACTATAGACGTCATCTATACTATAGACGTCATCTATACTATAGACGTCATCTATACTATAGACGTCATCTATACTATAGACGTCATCTATACCATAGACGTCATCTATACCATAGACGTCATCTATACTATAGACGTCCTCTATACTATAGACGTCGTCTATACTATAGACGCCATCTATACTATAGACGTCATCTATACTTTAGACGTCATCTATACTGTGGACGTCATCTATACTATATACGTCATCTATACTATAGACGTCATCTATACTATAGACGTCATCTATACTATAGCCGTCATCTATACTATAGACGTCATCTATACCATAGACGTCATCTATACTATAGACGTCATCTATACTATTGACGTCATCTATACTATAGACGTCATCTATACTATAGACGTCATCTATACTATAGACGTCACCTATACTATAGACGTCATCTATACTATAGACGTCATCTATACTAAAGACGTCATCTATACTATAGACGTCATCTATACTATAGACGGCATCTATACTATAGACGGCATATATACTATAGACGTCATCTATACTATAGACGTCATCTATACTATAGACATTATCTATACTATAGACGTCATCTATACTATAGACGTCATCTATACTGTAGACGTCATCTATACTGTAGACGTCATCTATACTGTAGACGTCATCTATACTATAGACGTCATCTATACTATAGACGGCATCAATACTATAGACGTCATCAATACTATAGACGTCATCTATACTATAGCCGTCATCTATCCTAACGACGTCATCTATACTAATGACATCATCTATACTAAAGACGTCATCTATACTACTGACGTCATCTATACTACAGACGTCCTCTATACTATTGACGTCCTTTATACTATAGTCATCTATACTATTGACGACATCTATACTATAGCCGTCATCTATACTATAGACGTCATCTATACTATAGCCGTCATCTATACTATAGACGTCATCTATACCATAGACGTCATCTATACTATAGACGTCATCTATACTATAGACGTCATCTATACTATAGACGTCATCTATACTATAGACGTCACCTATACTATAGACGTCATCTATACTATAGACGTCATCTATACTATAGACGTCATCTATACTATAGACGGCATCTATACTATAGACGGCATCTATACTATAGACGGCATATATACTATAGACGTCATCTATACTATAGACGTCATCTATACTATAGACATTATCTATACTATAGACGTCATCTATACTATAGACGTCATCTATACTGTAGACGTCATCTATACTGTAGACGTCATCTATACTGTAGACGTCATCTATACTATAGACGTCATCTTAACTATAGACGCATCAATACTATAGACGTCATCAATACTATAGACGTCATCTATACTATAGACGTCATCTATACTAACGACGTCATCTATACTAATGACATCATCTATACTAAAGACGTCATCTATACTACTGACGTCATCTATACTACAGACGTCCTCTATACTATTGACGTCCTTTATACTATAGTCATCTATACTATTGACGACATCTACACTATATACGTCATCTATAATATAGACGTCATCTATACTATAGACGTCATCTATACTATAGACATCATCTATAATATAGACGTCATCTATAGTGTAGACGTCATCTATACTGTAGACGTCATCTATACTGTAGACGTCATCTATACTGTAGACGTCATCTATACTATTGACGTCATCTATACTATAGACGTCATCTATACTATAGACGTCATCAATACTATAGACGTCATCTATACTATAGACGTCATCTATACTAATGACGTCATCTACACGATAGACGTCATCTATACTATAGACGTCATCTATACTATAGACGTCATCTATACTATAGACGTCATCTATACTAATGACGTCATCTATACTATAGACGTCATCTATACTATAGACATCATCAATACTACAGACGTCATCTATACTATAGACGTCATCTATACTATAGACGTCATCTATACTAGAGACGTCATCTATACTATAGACGTCATCAATGCTATGGACGTCATCCATACTATAGACGTAATCTATACTATACACTAAAGACGTCATCTATACTATAGACGTCATCTATACTATAGACGTCATCTATACAATAGACGTCATCTATACTATAGACGTCATCTATACAATAGACGTCATCTATACTATAGACGTCATCTATACTACAGACGTCCACTATACTATTGACGTCTTTAAACTATAGTCATCTATACTATTGACGACATCTACACTATATACGTCATCTATATTATAGACGTCATCTATACTTTTTTCATTTATACAATAGACGTCCTCTATACTATAGGCGTCATCTATACCATAGACGTCATCTATACTATAGACGTCATCTATACTATAGACGTCATCAATGCTATGGACGTCATCTATACTATAGACGTCATCTATACTAATGACGTCATCTATAGTGTAGATGTAATCTATACTTAAGGCGGCATCTATAATACAGACGTCATCTATACTATAGATGTCAACTATACTATAGACGTCATCTATGCTATAGACGTCATCTATACTATAGACGTCATCTATACTATAGACGTCATCTATACTATAGACGTCATCTATACTATAGACGTCATCTATACTATAGACGTCATCTATACTATAGACGTCATCTATACTATAGACGTCATCTATACTATAGACGTCATCTATACTATAGACGTCATCTATACTATAGACGTCATCTACACTATAGACGTCATCTATACTATAGACGTCATCTATACTATAGACGTCATCTATACTATAGACGTCATCTATACTATAGACGTCATCTATACTATAGACGTCATCTATACTACAGACGTCATCTATACTATAGTCATCATCTATACTATAGTCATCATCTATACTATAGACGTCATCTATACTATAGACGTCATCTATACTATAGACGTCATCTATACTATAGACGTCATTTATACTATAGACGTCATCTATACTATAGACGTCATCTATACTATAGACGTCATCTATACTATAGACGTCATCTATACTATAGACGTCATCTATACTATAGACGTCATCTATATTATAGACCTCATCTATACAATAGACGTCATCTATACTATAAACGTCATCTATACTATAGACGTCGTCTATACTATAGACGTCATCTATACTATAGACGTCGTCTATACTATAGACGTCATCTATACTATAGACGTCATCTATACTATAGACGTCATACATACTATAGACGTCATCTACACTAAAGACGTCATCTATACTATAGACGTCATCTATACTATAGACGTCATCAATACAATAGACGTCATCTATACTATAGACGTCATCTATACAAGAGACGTCATCTATGCTATAGACGTCATCTATACTACAGACGTCCTCTATACTATTGACGTCTTTAAACTATAGTCATCTATACTATTGACGACATCTACACTATATACGTCATCTACATTATAGATGTCATCTATACTAAAGACGTCATCTATACTTAAGACGTCATTTATACAATAGACGTCCTCTATACTATAGGCGTCATCTATACTATAGACGTCATCTATACTAATGACGTCATCTATAGTGTAGACGTAATCTATACTAAAGACGGCATCTATACTACAGACGTCATCTATACTATAGACGTCATCTATACTACAGACGACATCTATACTACAGACGTCATCTATATTATAGACCTCATCTATACAATAGACGTCATCTATACTATAGACGTCATCTATACTATAGACGTCACCTATACTATAGACGTCATCTATACAATAGACGTCATCTATACTATAGACGTCATCTATACTAATGACGTCATTTATAGTGTAGACGTAATCTATACTAAAGACGGCATCTATACTATAGACGTCATCTATACTATAGACGTCATCTATATTACAGACGTCATCTATACTATAGACGTCGTCTATACTATAGACGTCATCTATACTTTCGACGTCATCTATGCTATAGACGTCATCTATACAATAGACGTCATCTATACTATAGACATCATCTATACTATAGACGTCATCTATACTATAGACGTCATCTATACTATAGACGTCATCTATACTGTGGACGTCATCTATACTATAGACGTCATCTATATTATAGACGTCATTTATACTATATACATCATCTATAGTATAGACGTCATCAATGCTATAGACGTCATCTATACCATAGACGTCATCTATACTAATGACGTCATCTATAGTGTAGACGTAATCTATACTTAAGACGGCATCTATACTACAGACGTCATCTATACTACAGACGTCATCTATACTATAGACGTCATCTATACTATAGACGTCATCTATACTATAGACATCATCTATACTATAGACGTCATCTATACTATAGACGTCATCAATACTATAGACGTCATCTATACTGTAGACGTCATCTATACTATAGACGTCATCTATACTATAGACGTCATCTATACTATAGACGTCATCTATCCTATAGACGTCATCTATACTATAGACGGCATCAATACTATAGACGTCATCAATACTATAGACGTCATCTATACTATAAACGTCATCTATACTAATGACGTCATCTATACTAATGACGTCATCTATACTAAACACGTCATCTATACTATAGACGTCATCTATCCTATAGACGTCATCTATACTATAGACGTCATCTATCCTATAGACGTCATCTATACTATAGACGTCATCTATCCTATAGACGTCATCTATACTATAGACGTCATCTATACTATAGACGGCATCAATACTATAGACGTCATCAATACTATAGACGTCATCTATACTATAAACGTCATCTATACTAATGACGTCATCTATACTAATGACGTCATCTATACTAAAAACGTCATCTATACTACTGACGTCATCTATACTACAGACGTCATTTATACTATAGACATCATCTATACTAAAGACGTCATCTATACTATAGACGTCATCTGTACTATAGACGTCATCTATACTATAGACGTCATCTATACTATAGACGTCATCTATACTATAGACGTCATCTATACAATAGACGTCATCTATACTATAGACGTCATCTATACTATAGACGTCATCTATACTATAGACGTCATCTATAGTATAGACGTCATCTATACTATAGACGTCATCTATACTATAGACGTCATCTATACTATAGACGTCAGCTATACTATAGACGTCATCTATACTATAGACGTCATCTATACTATAGACGTCATCTATACTATAGACGTCATCTATATTATAGACCTCATCTATACAATAGACGTCATCTATACTATAGACGTCATCTATACTATAGACGTCATCTATACTATAGACGTCGTCTATACTATAGACGTCATCTATACTATAGACGTCATCCATACTATAGACGTCATCTATACTATAGACGTCATACATACTATAGACGTCATCTACACTAAAGACGTCATCTATACTATAGACGTCATCTATACAATAGACGTCATCTATACTATAGACGTCGTCTATACAATAGACGTCATCTATACTGTAGACGTCATCTATACTACAGACGTCCTCTATACTATTGACGTCTTTAAACTATAGTCATCTATACTATTGACGACATCTACACTATATACGTCATCTATATTATAGATGTCATCTATACTAAAGACGTCATCTATACTTAAGACGTCATTTACACAATAGACGTCCTCTATACTATAGGCGTCATCTATACTATAGACGTCATCTATACTAATGACGTCATCTATAGTGTAGACGTAATCTATACTAAAGACGGCATCTATACTACAGACGTCATCTATACTATAGACGTCATCTATACTACAGACGACATCTATACTACAGACGTCATCTATATTATAGACCTCATCTATACAATAGACGTCATCTATACTATAGACGTCATCTATACTATAGACGTCACCTATACTATAGACGTCATCTATACAATAGACGTCATCTATACTATAGACGTCATCTATACTAATGACGTCATTTATAGTGTAGACGTAATCTATACTAAAGACGGCATCTATACAATAGACGTCATCTATACTATAGACGTCATCTATATTACAGACGTCATCTATACTATAGACGTCATCTATACTTTAGACGTCATCTATGCTATAGACGTCATCTATACAATAGACGTCATCTATACTATAGACATCATCTATACTATAGACGTCATCTATACTATAGACGTCATCTATACTATAGACGTCATCTATACTGTGGACGTCATCTATACTATAGACGTCATCTATACTGTGGACGTCATCTATACTATAGACGTCATCTATATTATAGACGTCATTTATACTATAGACATCATCTATAGTATAGACGTCATCAATGCTATAGACGTCATCTATACTATAGACGTCATCTATACTAATGACGTCATCTATAGGGTAGACGTAATCTATACTTAAGACGGCATCTATACTACAGAGGTCATCTATACTACAGACGTCATCTATACTATAGACGTCATCTATACTATAGACGTCATCTATACTATAGACATCATCTATACTATAGGCGTCATCTATACTATAGACGTCATTAATACTATAGACGTCATCTATACTGTAGACGTCATCTATACTATAGACGTCATCTATACTATAGACGTCATCTATCCTATAGACGTCATCTATACTATAGACGGCATCAATACTATAGACGTCATCAATACTATAGACGTCATCTATACTATAAACGTCATCTATACAAATGACGTCATCTATACTAATGACGTCATCTATACTAAACACGTCATCTATACTATAGACGTCATCTATCCTATAGACGTCATCTATACTATAGACGTCATCTATCCTATAGACGTCATCTATACTATAGACGTCATCTATACTATAGACGGCATCAATACTATAGACGTCATCAATACTATAGACGTCATCTATACTATAAACGTCATCTATACTAATGACGTCATCTATACTAATGACGTCATCTATACTAAACACGTCATCTATACTACTGACGTCATCTATACTACAGACGTCATTTATACTATAGACATCATCTATACTAAAGACGTCATCTATACTATAGACGTCATCTGTACTATAGACGTCATCTATACTATAGACGTCATCTATACTATAGACGTCATCTATACAATAGACGTGATCTATACTATAGACGTCATCTATACAATAGACGTCATCTATACTATAGACGTCATCTATACTAGAGACGTCCTCTATACTATTGACGTCCTTTATACTATAGTCATCTATACTATTGACGACATCTACACCTATACATCTACATCTATACTATAGACGTCATCTATACTGTAGACGTCATCTATACTATAGACGTCATCTATACTATAGACATCATCTATACTATAGACATCATCTATACTATAGACGTCATCTAAACTATAGACGTCGTCTATACTAATGACGTCATCTATAGTGAAGACGTAATCTATACTTAAGACGGCATCTATACTACAGACGTCATCTATACTACAGACGTCATCTATACTATAGACGTCATCTATACTATAGACGTCATCTATACTATAGACGTCATCCATACTATAGACGTCATCTATACTATAGACGGCGCCAATACTATAGACGTCATCAATACTATAGACGTCATCTATACTATAAACGTCATCTATACTAATGACGTCATCTATACTAATGACGTCATCTATACTAATGACGTCATCTATACTAAACACGTCATCTATACTACAGACGTCATTTATACTATAGACATCATCTATACTATAGACGTCATCTATACTATAGACGTCATCTATACTATAGACGTCATCTATACTATAGACGTCATCTATACTATAGACGTCATCTATACTATAGACGTCATCTATACTATAGACGTCATCTATACAATAGACGTCATCTATACAATAGACGTCATCTATACTATAGACGTCATCTATACAATAGACGTCATCTATACTATAGACGTCATCTATACTACAGACGTCCTCTATACTATTGACGTCCTTTATACTATAGTCATCTATACTATTGACGACATCTACACTATATACGTCATCTATATTATAGACGTCATCTATACTAAAGACGTCATCTATACTATAGACGTCATCTATACTATAGACGTCATTTATACTATAGACGTCCTCTATACCATAGGCGTCATCTATACTATAGACGTCATCTATACTATAGACGTCATCTATACTATAGACGTCATCTATTCTATAGACGTCATCTATACTATAAACGTCATCTATACTATAGACGTCATATATACTATAGACGTCATCTATACTATAGACGTCATATATACTATAGACGTCATCTATACTATAGACGTCATCTATACTATAGACGTCGTCTATACTATAAACGTCATCTATACTATAGACGTCATATATACTATAGACGTCGTCTATACTATAGACATCATCTATACTATAGACATCATCTATACTATAGACGTCATCTATACTATAGACGTCATCTATACTATAGACGTCATCTATACTATAGACGTCATCCATACTATAGACGTCATCTATACTATAGACGGCACCAATACTATAGACGTCATCAATACTATAGACGTCATCTATACTATAAACGTCATCTATACTAATGACGTCATCTATACTAATGACGTCATCTATACTACAGACGTCATTTATACTATAGACATCATCTATACTATAGACGTCATCTATACTATAGACGTCATCTATACTATAGACGTCATCTATACTATAGACGTCATCTATACTATAGATGTCATCTATACTATAGACGTCATCTATACTATAGACGTCATCTATACAATAGACGTCATCTATACAATAGACGTCATCTATACAATAGACGTCATCTATACTATAGACGTCATCTATACAATAGACGTCATCTATACTATAGACGTCATCTATACAATAGACGTCATCTATACTATAGTCGTCACCTATACTACAGACGTCCTCTATACTATTGACGTCCTTTTTACTATAGTCATCTATACTATTGACGACATCTACACTATATACGTCATCTATATTATAGACGTCATCTATACTAAAGACGTCATCTATACTATAGACGTCATTTATACTATAGACGTCCTCTATACCATAGGCGTCATCTATACTATAGACGTCATCTATACTATAGACGTCATCTATACTATAGACGTCATCTATACTATAGACGTCATCTATACTATAGAAGTCATATATACTATAGACGTCATCTATACTATAGACGTCATCTATACTATAGAAGTCATATATACTATAGACGTCATCTATACTATAGACGTCATATATACTATAGACGTCATCTATACTATAGACGTCATCTATACTATAGACGTCATCTATACTATAGACGTCATCTATACTATAGACGTCATCTATACTACAGACGTCATCTATACTACAGACGTCATCTATTTTATAGACGTCATCTATACTATAGACGTCATCTATACTATAGACATCATCTATACTATAGACATCATCTATACTATAGACATCATCTATACTATAGACGTCATCTATACTATAGACGTCATCTAAACTATAGACGTCATCTATACTATAGACGTCATCTATACTATAGACTTCATCTATACTATAGACGTCATCTATACTATAGACTTCATCTATACTATAGACGTCATCTATACTATAGACGTCATCTATACTATAGACGTCATCTATACTATAGACGTCATCTATACTATAGACGTCATCTATACTATAGACGTCATCTATACTATAGACGTCATCTATACTATAGACGTCGTCTATACTTTAGACGTCATCTATACTATAGACGTCATCTATACTGTAGACGTCATCTTTACTATAGACGTCATCTATACTAGAGACGTCCTCTATACTATTGACGTCCTTTATACTATAGTGATCTATACTATTGACGACATCTACACCTATACATCTACATCTATACTATAAACGTTATCTATACAATAGACGTCATCTATACTACAGACGTCCTCTATACTATTGACGTCCTTTATACTATAGTCATCTATACTATTGACGACATCTACACTATATACGTCATCTATATTATAGACGTCATCTATACTAAAGACGTCATCTGTACTATAGACGTCATTTATACTATAGACGTCCTCTATACTATAGGCGTCATCTATACTATAGACGTCATCTATACTATAGACATCATCTATACTATAGACGTCATCTATACTATAGACGTCATCTATACTATAGACGTCATATATACTATAGACGTCATCTATACTATAGACGTCATCTATACTATAGACGTCATCTATACTATAGACGGCATCAATACTATAGACGTCATCAATACTATAGACGTCATCTATACTATAGACGTCATCTATACTAGAGACGTCCTCTATACTATTGACGTCCTTTATACTATAGTGATCTATACTATTGACGACATCTACACCTATACATCTACATCTATACTATAGACGTCATCTATACTATAGACGTCATCTATACTACAGACGTCCTCTATACTATTGACGTCCTTTATACTATAGTCATCTATACTATTGACGACATCTACACTATATACGTCATCTATATTATAGACGTCATCTATACTAAAGACGTCATCTGTACTATAGACGTCATTTATACTATAGACGTCCTCTATACTATAGGCGTCATCTATACTATAGACGTCATCTATACTATAGACATCATCTATAATATAGACGTCATCTATACTATAGACGTCATCTATACTATAGACGTCATCTATACTATAGACGTCATCTATACTATAGACGTCATATATACTATAGACGTCATCTATACTATAGACGTCATCTATACTATAGACGTCATCTATACTATAGACGTCATCTATACTATAGACGTCATCTATACTACAGACGTCATCTATACTACAGACGTCATCTATACTATAGACGTCATCCATACTATAGACGTAATCTATACTATAGACATCATCTATACTATAGACGTCATCTATACTATAGACGTCATCTATACTATAGACGTCATCTATACTATAGACGTCATCTATACTATAGACGTCATCTATACTATAGACGTCATCTATACTATAGACGTCATCTATACTATAGACGACATCTATACTATAGACGTCGTCTATACTTTAGACGTCATCAATACTATAGACGTCATCAATACTATAGACGTCATCTATACAATAGACGTCATCTATACTATAGACGTCATCTATACAATAGACGTCATCTATACTATAGACGTCATCTATACTAGAGACGTCCTCTATACTATTGACGTCCTTTATACTATAGTCATCTATACTATTGACGACATCTACACCTATACATCTACATCTATACTATAGACGTCATCTATACTATAGACGTCATCTATACTGTAGACGTCATCTATACTATATACGTCATCTATATTATAGACGTCATTTATACTATAGACATCATCTATAGTATAGACGTCATCAATGCTATAGACGTCATCTATACTATAGACGTCATCTATACTAATGACGTCATCTATAGTGAAGACGTAATCTATACTTAAGACGGCATCTATACTACAGACGTCATCTATACTACAGACGTCATCTATACTATAGACGTCATCTATACTATAGACGTCATCTATACTATAGACATCATCTATACTATAGACGTCATCTATACTATAGACGTCATCTATACTATAGACGTCATCTATACTATAGACGTCATCTATACTATAAATGTCATCTATACTATAGACGTCATCTTTACTATAGACGTCATCTATACTATAGACGTCTTCTATACTATAGACGTCATCTATACTATAGACGTCATCTATACTATAGACGTCATCTATACTATAGACGGCATCAATACTATAGACGTCATCTATACTATAGACATCATCTATACTATAGACGTCATCTATACTATAGACATCATCTATACTATAGACGTCATCTATACTATAGACGTCATCTATACTATAGACGTCATCTATACTATAGATGTCATCTATACTATAGACGTCATCTATACTATAGACGTCATCTATACTATAGACGTCATCTATACTATAGACGTCATCTATACTGTAGACGTCATCTATACTATAGACGTCATCTATACTATAGACGTCATCTATACTATAGACGTCATCTATACTATAGACGTCATCTATACTATAGATGTCATCTATACTATAGACGTCATCTATACTATAGACGGCATCAGTACTATAGACGTCATCAATACTATAGACGTCATCTATACTATAAACGTCATCTATACTAATGACGTCATCTATACTACTGACGTCATCTATACTACAGACGTCATTTATACTATAGACATCATCTATACTATAGACGTCATCTATACTATAGACGTCATCTATACTATAGACGTCATCTATACTATAGACGTCATCTATACTATAGACGTCATCTATACTATAGACGTCATCTATAGACGTCATCTATACTATAGACGTCATCTATACTATAGACATCATCTTTACTACAGACGTCATCTATACTATAGACGTCATCTATACTATAGACGTCATCTATACTATAGACGTCATCTATACTATAGACATCATCTATACTATAGACGTCATCTATACTATAGACGTCATCTATACTATAGACGTCATCTATACTATAGACGTAATCAATACTATAGATGTCATCTATACTATAGACGTCATCTATACAATAGACGTCATCTATACTATAGACGTCGTCTATACTATAGACGTCATCTATACTATAGACGTCTTCTATACTATAGACGTCATCTATACTATAGACGTCATCTATACTATAGACGTCGTCTATATTATAGACGTCATCTATACTATAGACGTCATCTATACTGTAGAAGTCATCTATACTATAGACGTCATCTATACTATAGACGTCATCTATACTATAGACGTCATCTATACTATAGACGTCATCTATACTATAGACGGCATCAATACTATAGACGTCATCAATACTATAGACGTCATCTATACTATAAACGTCATCTATACTAATGACGTCATCTATACTAATGACGTCATCTATACTAAACACGTCATCTATACTACTGACGTCATCTATACTACAGACGTCATTTATACTATAGACATCATCTATACTATAGACGTCATCTATACAATAGACGTCATCTATACTATAGACGTCATCTATACAATAGACGTCATCTATACTATAGACATACTATACTAATGACGTCATCTACACGATAGACGTCATCTATACTATAGACGTCATCTATACTATAGACGTCATCTATACTATAGACGTCATCTATACTATAGACGTCATCTATACTATAGACGTCATCTATACTATAGACGTCATCTATACTATAGACGTCATCTATACTAATGACGTCATCTATACTATAGACGTCATCTATACTATAGACATCATCAATACTACAGACGTCATCTATACTATAGACGTCATCTATACTATAGACGTCATCTATACTATAGACGTCATCTATACTATAGACGTCATCTATACTATAGACGTCATCTAAAGTATAGATGACGTGTAGATGACTTCTACAGTATAGATGACGTCTATAGTATTAATGACGTCTGTAGTATAGATGACGTCAGTAGTATAGATGACGTCAGTAGTATAGATGACGTGTTTAGTATAGATGACGTCATTAGTATAGATGACGTCATTAGTATAGATGACGTTTATAGTATAGATGACGTCTATAGTATTGATGACGTCTATAGTATGGATGCCGTCTATAGTATAGATGACGTCTATAGTATAGGTGACGTCTATAGTATAGATGACGTCTATAGTATAGATGACGTCTATAGTATAGATGACGTCTATTGTATAGATGACGTCTATAGTATAGATGACGTCTATAGTATAGATGATGTCTATAGTATAAGTGACGTCTGTAGTATAGATGACGTCAGTAGTATAGATGACGTGTTTAGTATAGATGACGTCATTAGTATAGATGACGTCATTAGTATAGATGACGTTTATAGTATAGATGACGTCTATAGTATTGATGACGTCTATAGTATGGATGCCGTCTATAGTATAGATGACGTCTATAGTATAGGTGACGTCTATAGTATAGATGACGTCTATAGTATAGATGACGTCTATAGTATAGATGACGTCTATAGTATAGATGACGTCTATAGTATAGATGACGTCTACAGTATAGATGACGTCTATAGTATAGATGACGTCTATAATATAGACGACGTCTATAGTATAGATGACGTCTATAGTATAGATGACGTCTATAGTATAGATGACATCTATAGTATAGATGACGTCTATAGTATAGATGACGTCTATAGTATAGATGACGTCTATAGTATAGATGATGTCTATAGTGTAGATGACGTCTATAGTATAGATGACGTCTGTAGTATAGATGCCGTCTTAAGTATAGATTACGTCTACACTATAGATGACGTCATTAAAATAGATGTCGTCAATAGTATAGATGACTATAGTATAAAGGACGTCAATAGTATAGAGGACGTCTGTAGTATAGATGACGTCTATAGTATAGATGACGTCTATTGTATAGATGACGTCTATAGTATAGATGACGTCTATTGTATAGATGACGTCTATAGTATAGATGACGTCTATAGAATAGATGACGTCTATAGTATAAATGACGTCTATAGTATAGATGACGTCTATAGTATATATGATGTCTATAGTATAAGTGACGTCTGTAGTATAGATGACGTCAGTAGTATAGATGACGTGTTTAGTATAGATGACGTCATTAGTATAGATGACGTCATTAGTATAGATGACGTTTATAGTATAGATGACGTCTATAGTATTGATGACGTCTATAGTATGGATGCCGTCTATAGTATAGATGACGTCTATAGTATAGATGACGTCTATAGTATAGATGACGTCTATAGTATAGATGACGTCTATAGTATAGATGACGTCTACAGTATAGATGACGTCTATAGTATAGATGACGTCTACAGTATAGATGACGTCTATAGTATAGATGACGTCTATAGTATAGATGACGTCTATAGTATAGATGACATCTATAGTATAGATGACGTCTATAGTATAGATGACGTCTATAGTATAGATGACGTCTATAGTATAGATGACGTCTATAGTATAGATGATGTCTATAGTATAGATGACGTCTATAGTATAGATGACGTCTATAGTATAGATGACGTCTGTAGTATAGATGACGTCTGTAGTATAGATGCCGTCTAAAGTATAGATTACGTCTACACTATAGATGACGTCATTAGTATAGATGACGTCTATAGTATAGATGACGTCTATAGCATTGATGACGTCTATACTATAGATGATGTCTATAGTATAAATGACGTCTATAATATAGATGACGTCTCTAGTATAGATGACGTCTACAGTATAGATGACGTCTATAGTATAGATGACGTCTATAGTATAGATGTAGATGTATAGGTGTAGATGTCGTCAATAGTATAGATGACTATAGTATAAAGGACGTCAATAGTATAGATGACTATAGTATAAAGGACGTCTATAGTATAGATGACGTCTATAGTATAGATGACGTCTATAGTATAGATGACGTCTATAGTATAGATGACGTCTACAGTATAGATGACGTCTATAGTATAGATGACGTCTATAATATAGACGACGTCTATAGTATAGATGACGTCTATAGTATAGATGACGTCTATAGTATAGATGACATCTATAGTATAGATGACGTCTATAGTATAGATGACGTCTATAGTATAGATGACGTCTATAGTATAGATGACGTCTATAGTATAGATGATGTCTATAGTATAGATGACGTCTATTGTATAGATGACGTCTATAGTATAGATGACGTCTATAGTATAGATGACGTCTATAGTATAGATGATGTCTATAGTATAAATGACGTCTGTAGTATAGATGACGTCAGTAGTATAGATGACGTGTTTAGTATAGATGACGTCATTAGTATAGATGACGTCTATAGTATTGATGACGTCTATAGTATTGATGCCGTCTATAGTATAGATGACATCTATAGTATAGATGACGTCTATAGTAAAGATGACGTCTATAGTATAGATGACGTCTACAGTATAGATGACGTCTATAGTATAGATGACGTCTAAAGTATAGACGACGTCTATAGTATAGATGACGTCTATAGTGTAGACGACGTCTATAGTATAGATGACGTCTATAGTATAGATGACGTCTATAGTATAGATGACGTCTAAAGTATAGATGACGTCTTTAGTATAGATGACGTCTATAGTATAGATGACGTCTATAGTATAGATGACGTCTATAGTATAGACGACGTCTTTAGTATAGATGACGTCTATAGTATAGATGACGTCTATAGTATAGATGACGTCTATAGTATAGATGACGTCTATAGTATAGATGACGTCTGTAGTATAGATGACGTCTGTAGTATAGATGCCGTCTTAAGTATAGATTACGTCTACACTATAGATGACGTCATTAGTATAGATGACGTCTATAGTATAGATGACGTCTATAGCATTGATGACGTCTATACTATAGATAATGTCTATAGTATAAATGACGTCTATAATATAGATGACGTCTATAGTATAGATGACGTCCAGAGTATAGATTACGTCTATAGTATAGATGACGTCTATAGTATAGATGACGTCTATAGTATAGATGATGTCTATAGTATAGATGACGTCTATTGTATAGATGACGTCTATAGTATAGATGACGTCTATAGTATAGATGACGTCTATAGTATAGACGACGTCTATAGTATAGACGACGTCTATAGTATAGATGACGTCTATAGTATAGACGACGTCTATAGTATAGATGACGTCTGTAGTATAGATGACGTCTATAGTATAGATGACGTCTGTAGTATAGATGCCGTCTTTAGTATAGATTACGTCTACACTAAAGATGACGTCATTAGTATAGATGACGTCTATAGTATAGATGACGTCTATAGTATAGATGACGTCTATAGTATAGATTACGTCTATAGTATAGATTACGTCTATAGTATAGATGACGTCTATAGTATAGATGACGTCTATAGTATAGATGACGTCTATAGTATAGATGACGTCTATAGTATAGATGACGTCTATAGTATAGATGACGTCTATAGTATAGATGACGTCTATAGTATAGATGATGTCTATAGTATAGATGATGTCTATAGTATAGATGACGTCTATAGTATAGATGACGTCTGTAGTATAGATGACGTCGTAGTATAGATGCCGTCTTAACTATAGATTACGTCTTCACTATAGATGACGTCATTAGTATAGATGACGTCTATAGTATAGATGACGTCTATAGTATAGATGACGTCTATAGTATAGATGATGTCTATAGTATAGATGATGTCTATAGTATAGATGACGTCTATAGTATAGATGACGTCTGTAGTATAGATGACGTCGTAGTATAGATGCCGTCTTAACTATAGATTACGTCTTCACTATAGATGACGTCATTAGTATAGATGACGTCTATAGTATAGATGACGTCTGTAGTATAGATGACGTCGTAGTATAGATGCCGTCTTAACTATAGATTACGTCTTCACTATAGATGACGTCATTAGTATAGATGACGTCTATAGTATAGATGACGTCTATAGTATAGATGACGTCTATAGTATAGATGACGTCTATAGTATAGATGACATCTATAGTATAAATGACGTCTATAGTATAGATGACGTCTATAGTATAGATGACGTCTATAGTATAGATGACGTCTATAGTATAGATGACGTCTATAGTATAGATGACGTCTATAGTATAGATGACGTCTATAGTATAGATGACGTCTATAGTATATATGACGTCTATAAAATAGATGACGTCTATAGTATAGATGACGTCTATAGTATAGATGACGCCTTTAGTATAGAGGACGTCTATTGTATAAATGACGTCTATAGTATAGATGACGTCTTTAGTATAGATGACGTCTATAATATAGATGACTATAGTATAAAGGACGTCAATAGTATAGAGGACGTCTGTAGTATAGATGACGTCTATAGTATAGATGACGTCTATTGTATAGATGACGTCTATAGTATAGATGACGTCTATTGTATAGATGACGTCTATAGTATAGATGACGTCTATAGTATAGATGATGTCTATAGTATAAGTGACGTCTGTAGTATAGATGACGTCAGTAGTATAGATGACGTGTTTAGTATAGATGACGTCATTAGTATAGATGACGTCATTAGTATAGATGACGTTTATAGTATAGATGACGTCTATAGTATTGATGACGTCTATAGTATGGATGCCGTCTATAGTATAGATGACGTCTATAGTATAGGTGACGTCTATAGTATAGATGACGTCTATAGTATAGATGACGTCTATAGTATAGATGCCGTCTATAGTATAGATGACGTCTATAGTATAGATGACGTCTATAGTATAGATGACGTCTACAGTATAGATGACGTCTATAGTATAGATGACGTCTATAATATAGACGACGTCTATAGTATAGATGACGTCTATAGTATAGATGACGTCTATAGTATAGATGACATCTAAAGTATAGATGACGTCTATAGTATAGATGACGTCTATAGTATAGATGACGTCTATAGTATAGATGATGTCTATAGTGTAGATGACGTCTATAGTATAGATGACGTCTGTAGTATAGATGCCGTCTTAAGTATAGATTACGTCTACACTATAGATGACGTCATCAATAGTATAGATGACTATAGTATAAAGGACGTCAATAGTATAGAGGACGTCTGTAGTATAGATGACGTCTATAGTATAGATGACGTCTATTGTATAGATGACGTCTATAGTATAGATGACGTCTATTGTATAGATGACGTCTATAGTATAGATGACGTCTATAGAATAGATGACGTCTATAGTATAAATGACGTCTATAGTATAGATGACGTCTATAGTATATATGATGTCTATAGTATAAGTGACGTCTGTAGTATAGATGACGTCAGTAGTATAGATGACGTGTTTAGTATAGATGACGTCATTAGTATAGATGACGTCATTAGTATAGATGACGTTTATAGTATAGATGACGTCTATAGTATTGATGACGTCTATAGTATGGATGCCGTCTATAGTATAGATGACGTCTATAGTATAGATGACGTCTATAGTATAGATGACGTCTATAGTATAGATGACGTCTATAGTATAGATGACGTCTACAGTATAGATGACGTCTATAGTATAGATGACGTCTATAATATAGACGACGTCTATAGTATAGATGACGTCTATAGTATAGATGACGTCTATAGTATAGATGACATCTATAGTATAGATGACGTCTATAGTATAGATGACGTCTATAGTATAGATGACGTCTATAGTATAGATGATGTCTATAGTATAGATGACGTCTATAGTATAGATGACGTCTGTAGTATAGATGACGTCTGTAGTATAGATGCCGTCTAAAGTATAGATTACGTCTACACTATAGATGACGTCATTAGTATAGATGACGTCTATAGTATAGATGACGTCTATAGCATTGATGACGTCTATACTATAGATGATGTCTATAGTATAAATGACGTCTATAATATAGATGACGTCTCTAGTATAGATGACGTCTACAGTATAGATGACGTCTATAGTATAGATGACGTCTATAGTATAGATGTAGATGTATAGGTGTAGATGTCGTCAATAGTATAGATGACTATAGTATAAAGGACGTCAATAGTATAGATGACTATAGTATAAAGGACGTCAATAGTATAGAGGACGTCTCTAGTATAGATGACGTCTATAGTATAGATGACGTCTATTGTATAGATGACGTCTATAGTATAGATGACGTCTATAGTATAGATGACGTCTATAGTATAGATGACGTCTATAGTATAGATGATGTCTATAGTATAAATGACGTCTGTAGTATAGATGACGTCAGTAGTATAGATGACGTGTTTAGTATAGATGACGTCATTAGTATAGATGACGTCTATAGTATTGATGACGTCTATAGTATTGATGCCGTCTATAGTATAGATGACATCTATAGTATAGATGACGTCTACAGTATAGATGACGTCTATAGTATAGATGACGTCTAAAGTATAGACGACGTCTATAGTATAGATGACGTCTATAGTGTAGACGACGTCTATAGTATAGATGACGTCTATAGTATAGATGACGTCTATAGTATAGATGACGTCTATAGTATAGATGACGTCTAAAGTATAGATGACGTCTTTAGTATAGATGACGTCTATAGTATAGATGACGTCTATAGTATAGATGACGTCTATAGTATAGATGACGTCTTTAGTATAGATGACGTCTATAGTATAGATGACGTCTATAGTATAGATGACGTCTATAGTATAGATGACGTCTATAGTATAGATGACGTCTGTAGTATAGATGACGTCTGTAGTATAGATGCCGTCTTAAGTATAGATTACGTCTACACTATAGATGACGTCATTAGTATAGATGACGTCTATAGTATAGATGACGTCTATAGTATTGATGACGTCTATACTATAGATAATGTCTATAGTATAAATGACGTCTATAATATAGATGACGTCTATAGTATAGATGACGTCCAGAGTATAGATTACGTCTATAGTATAGATGACGTCTATAGTATAGATGACGTCTATAGTATAGATGATGTCTATAGTAAAGATGACGTCTATTGTATAGATGACGTCTATAGTATAGATGACGTCTATAGTATAGATGACGTCTATAGTATAGATGACGTCTATAGTATAGATGACGTCTGTAGTATAGATGCCGTCTTTAGTATAGATTACGTCTACACTAAAGATGACGTCATTAGTATAGATGACGTCTATAGTATAGATGACGTCTATAGTATAGATGACGTCTATAGTATAGATTACGTCTATAGTATAGATGACGTCTATAGTATAGATGACGTCTATAGTATAGATGACGTCTATAGTATAGATGACGTCTATAGTATAGATGATGTCTATAGTATAGATGATGTCTATAGTATAGATGACGTCTATAGTATAGATGACGTCTGTAGTATAGATGACGTCGTAGTATAGATGCCGTCTTAACTATAGATGACGTCGTAGTATAGATGCCGTCTTAACTATAGATTACGTCTTCACTATAGATGACGTCATTAGTATAGATGACGTCTATAGTATAGATGACGTCTATAGCATTGATGACGTCTATACTATAGATGATGTCTATAGTATAAATGACGTCTATAGTATAGATGTAGATGTATAGGTGTAAATGTCGTCAATAGTATAGATGACTATAGTATAAAGGACGTCAATAGTATAGAGGACGTCTCTAGTATAGATGACGTCTATAGTATAGATGACGTCTATTGTATAGATAACGTCTATTGTATAGATGACGTCTATAGTATAGATGACGTCTATTGTATAGATGACGTCTATAGTATAGATGACGTCTATAGTATAGATGACGTCTATAGTGTAGATGACGTCTATAGTATAGATGACGTCTATAGTATAGATGCCGTCTATAGTATAGATGACGTCTATAGTATAGATGACGTCTATAGTATAGATGATGTCTATAGTATAGATGACGTCTATAGTATAGATGACGTCTATAGTATAGATGACGTCTGTAGTATAGATTACGTCTACACTATAGATGACGTCATTAGTATAGATGACGTCTATAGTATAGATGACGTCTATAGCATTGATGACGTTTATACTATAGATATTGTCTATAGTATAAATGACGTCTATAATATAGATGACGTCTATAGTATAGATGACGTCCACAGTATAGATGACGTCTATAGTATAGATGACGTCTATAGTATAGATGACGTCTATAGTATAGATGACGTCTATAGTATAGATGACGTCTATAGTATAGATGACGTCTATAGTATAGATGACGGCTATAGTATAGATGACGTCTATAGTATAGATGATGTCTATAGTATAGATGACGTCTATTGTATAGATGACGTCTATAGTATAGATGACGTCTATAGTATAGATGACGTCTATAGTATAGACGACGTCTATAGTATAGATGACGTCTATAGTATAGACGACGTCTATAGTATAGATGACGTCTATAGTATAGATGACGTCTATAGTATAGACGACGTCTATAGTATAGACGACGTCTATAGTATAGATGACGTCTGTAGTATAGATGACGTCTATAGTATAGATGACGTCTGTAGTATAGATGCCGTCTTTAGTATAGATTACGTCTACACTATAGATGATGTCATTAGTATAGATGACGTCTATAGTATAGATGACGTCTATAGTATAGATGACGTCTATAGTATAGATGACGTCTATAGTATAGATGACGTCTATAGTATAGATGACGTCTATAGTATAGATGACGTCTATTGTATAGATGAGGTTTATAGTATAGATGACGTCTATAGTATAGATGACGTCTGTAGTATAGATGACGTCTATAGTATAGATGACGTCTATAGTATAGACGACGTCTGTAGTATAGATGCCGTCTTTAGTATAGATTACGTCTACACTATAGATGACGTCATTAGTATAGATGACGTCTATAGTATAGATGACGTCTATAGCATTGATGACGTCTATAATATAGATGACGTCTATAGTATAGATGACGTCTATAGTATAGATGACGCCTATAGTATAGAGGACGTCTATTGTAAAAATGACGTCTATAGTATAGATGATGTCTTTAGTATAGATGACGTCTATAGTATAGATGACGTCTATAGTATAGATGATGTCTATAGTATAAATGACGTCTGTAGTATAGATGACGTCTATAGTATAGAAGACGTCTATAGTATAGATGACGTCTATAGTATAGATGACGTCTATAGTATAGATGACATCTATAGTATAGATGACGTCTATAGTATAGATGACGTCTATAGTATAGATGACGTCTATAGTATAGATGATGCCTATAGTATAGATGACGTCTGTAGTATAGATTACGTCTGTAGTATATATGCCGTCTTAACTATAGATTACGTCTACACTATAGATGACGTCATTAGTATAGATGACGTCTATAGTATAGATGACGTCTATAGCATTGATGACGTCTATACTATAGATGATGTCTATAGTATAAATGACGTCTATAATATAGATGACATCTATAGTATAGATGACGTCTACAGTATAGATGACGTCTATAGTATAGATGACGTCTATAGTATAGATGTAGATGTATAGGTGTAAATGTCGTCAATAGTATAGATGACTATAGTATAAAGGACGTCAATCGTATAGAGGACGTCTCTAGTATAGATGACGTCTATAGTATAGATGACGTCTATAGTATAGATGACGTCTATTGTATAGATGACGTCTATAGTATAGATGACGTCTGTAGTATAGATGACGTCTGTAGTATAGATGACGTCTATAGCATTGATGACGTCTATACTATAGATGATGTCTATAGTATAAATGACGTCTATAATATAGATGACGTCTATAGTATAGATGACGTCCACAGTATAGATGACGTCTATAGTATAGATGAAGTCTATAGTATAGATGACGTCTATAGTATAGATGATGTCTATAGTATAGTTGACGTCTATTGTATAGATGACGTCTATAGTATAGATGACGTCTATAGTATAGATGACGTCTATAGTATAGATGACGTTCTGTAGTATAGATGCCGTCTTTAGTATAGATTACGTCTACACAATAGATGACGTCATTAGTATAGATGACGTCTATAGTATAGATGACGTCTATAGCATTGATGACGTCTATACTATAGATGATGTC